>JABFTP020000042.1:34743245-35150430 GCA_013387265.2 Cryptolaemus montrouzieri | reverse complement strand
AAATAAAAGAATATGTATAGTTTCTCAACATTCTAGCTCATTGAATTGATCAAATTAGGTTAACAAAAATATTCAGTGAGCCATTGAATTTCAGAATTTCAAATATTGAGTGAAATTGTATTTATGAATTTTTAGTATTTAAGCATGTATATGGTTCAATAATTTCCATGTTTTTGTAATTCTAGTTTCTTCTCAAAAGTTTTGTACATTACCATGAAATATTGTCAATTCAAAGTTCGATAATTTGAAAATAGATATACATAAATTGATACAGACACGTACACACATATGTTATATTGTAATTAAATTCTGAACAATTTTTTTTCATATAAAGGCCACCTGAAACCATTCGAGAGGAAGATATGAATTTTTCAATCGGAATTTTGTAATTTTTGATTGTCTCTCATAAGGCATGATAAAAATATTCAATTCAATATCGACGATTTCTTGCTCTTCGTGAGTAAAGTGTCTCATTCAGCAGAATTCAATGCATTTAGTGGCCTCACGATATACAGGGTGTTTTCAAAGCATGTGGCAAATCGTAGTATATTTAAAGCTACAAAAGTCATATTAGACCACCTATTTCTGCACACAGCATTTAACTCGCAATATTAATAGGCATCAACCTGTTATAGATTTCTCTATACCCAAAATTCATCGTTTTCGAGATAATCGAAATTTCAATCCAAAACTTACGCGTTTTTGATCGAGGACCTTGAAATTTCCAGATTAAATGACTGAAAATATTTCGATCTCTCAATTCGAAACCCCTCCCAAATCTTCATCAAAGTAAGTCTGGTCAGAATTTCGAGAGAAAAAGTGTGAATCCAATTACTATTGAAGTGGTTTGAATCTGACTTCTCGTTCTTTTTTCTAGTAAGTATTCTCGATTACATCAATTTATTGTCAGAAGAGTCATCTTCGCAGAAATACCTCGCTGAATGGAGGATGTTAATTTTCTTACGGTGAAATATAGTTTCGTTTCAAAGTAAAAATATCAGAGTCGTAACCTTTGAAATAATATTTTAAATATTCTGTTTCAGGACAATTTGTGAAATTCAAGATATCTTGATCTGAAATCAGTAACAATTCGGAGATGACTTTCCTAACAAGTAACTGATGTAATCGAGAATACTTACTAGAAAAGAATAAAAGCGAGAAGTCACTTTCAATCCACTTCGATAATAATTTATTTCGCACTTTTTTCCTCGGAATTCTGACCAGAATTAATATGATGGATATTTTGAGATGAGTCTTGTATTATGAGAACGAATAGCATTATTTCAAAGATTTCCGGTCATATAATCTGCGAATTTCAGGGTACTCGCGCGAAAAATAGTATTACGAATGCATTAGGCGAAAGCGTTTCGATTTCTTCTATTGAAGAGTTTAGGATATAATATATCTCGAAAAATACGCCATAATAATATAATTATATTATTATTTTCGAAAAGAAAAAGAATAATCTACTTAACGCGACCCATTTCGCATATGGTTTGTATTGAAAAAGACAACATTTTGTTAGTGCATCTCTGAATTTCTTTCAAAAACATGGCTAAAGAATGTAAAAATATATTTTATATAACTCAATTAGTACCTCAGATATAGTAATTTGTTTGGATCCAAGATAAAATTCAGGAATATCCCGAAAATTTTTTTCCATTGGTATTATTTCATAAAACTGTCCCATAAAAACATGGATTTCACGAAAAATATGCCGAAAATTTGTTTGTATTATTTGGTGCCAATATGCTGTTTTAAATCAATAATGAATGAAATGTTCGGATGAATCAAGAAGAATATATAAGATATTCAACAAAATTGGTTAGGTTTAATGCTTTATTGGAAATAAGGATTAGAAATTCGACATATATAATTCAATTTTGAATAGAAGATTTGTACTAGTAAAAATAATTTTAAGCAAAATCACAAAAGAAGTGAAAATAATAAATGATCTGGTGTAATTTTCGAGCGGTACAGCTTATAGAAAAGGTAGGCAGATACTATTTTTGAATTTGGGAGGCTTTTACTAGGTAAAATTCCATCATCAATAATAAAAACAAGTACTGTGTTTTAAGGAATTTTACTTAATAATTGTTTTCAAATAAAAATCAGATTCAAATTACGCGAATCATCTCTTAGAAAATAATCATTCTTTCGACCCACAGTTTGAAATTTTGCATACAGATAATAAATATTGGATGGTAGATCTTTGGGAAACTTTAGAAATAAATAAATACAAACACTCAGGTAGACTCATCAATGAACAAGTCGATTTAAGCCCTTCACCTCTATTGAATCTTTTCGGGGAGCAATCTATTCCTTAATTTTATTGGATATACCTGTCATAAATAACCACTTAGGAGGAGGTGACCAATAAGCTTTTAATTACTCAAGAACATTTATAGTTATATTCTCATTTACATTTTTCTGCATAATCATTCGTCTGAGGAAGCTACGGTGTAGTGAAACGCGTTACGAATCGCAATTATTAAGTAAAATTCCTTAAAACACAGTACTTGTTTTTTATTATAGATACTATTTTTACGATACAAGTCAATTATTTGACCCTATTTGAACTAGCGTGATTTTTCCTTAGGTAATTCTGTTGCTCATAACAGCAATGTCCCTTTTTCAAAACTTCAAAATTGATACAAATTTTATATCAAAAAAATTTCACGAGTAAAGATGAACTGAAAAGTTTGAAAAAATTCCTATTAGAAACATCTTTTTTAGGCTTCATGTATGTATTAGTTATAAAAATCTCATATATTTGAAACTTTTTAGATATTGTATATAATGATAAGTATTTACTTAATTTTGAGATTATATATAATGTCAAGTTTTCGATCGAGGAACTTGAAAGTCCAAGATTAAATGACCGGAAATATTTCTAATAATGCATTTCGAGCTCTCAATTCGAAACCATTCCCAAATCTCCATCAAAGTAAGTTCGGTCAGAATTAAGAGTGAAAAAGAGTGAAATCAAATACTATTGAAGTGGTTTGAATCTTTTGAATCTGACTTCCCGTTTTTCTTTTTTTCTAGTAGGTTTTCTCGATTACATCAGTTCATTGTCAGAAAAGTAATCTTCCTAGAAATACCTCGCTGAATGAAGCCTGTCAATTTTTCAATATAGAGATATAGTTACTTTTCTAACTGAAATATCAGAGTTTTAACCTGTGAAATAATATTTGGAATATTCTGTTTCAGGACATTTTTTGAAAATCAAAACATCTAGATCTGAAATCAATAACTATTCGAAGATGACTTTCCTAACAAGTAACTGATGTAATCGAGAATACTTACTAGAAAAGATTATAAGCGCGAAGTCACTTTCAATCCACATAAATAGTAATTTATTTCGCTTTTTTTTTTCTTGGAATTCTGACCAGAATTAATTTGATGGAAATTTTGAGAATATCAGGGTGCTCGCGCGAATAATAATAATAACAATGCATTGGGCAAAACCGTGTCGATTTCTTCTATTGTGAAGTTTAGGACATGCTTTAATAATTTTAAATATACACCATAATAATATAATTATCATTTTGTAATTTTCGAAAAGAGAAAAAATATTCTACTTAACGCGACCCATTTCGCATATGGTTTGTATTGAAAAGACACAGTTTTACCTTATAGCCGATTTGGTATAACATTTTTTAAGGAATCTCTTAATTTTATTCAAAAACATGGCTAAAAAGTGTATAAATATTTTTAACATAACATAATTAGTACCCCAGATAAAGTATTTTAGTAGGATCCCAGAATTCAGGATTATCTCGCAAGTGTTTTTTTGGTTTTCTGGTATTATTTCATATAGCTGCTCCTTAAAAACCTGGAATTGATGAAAAATATGCCGAAATTTCTTTTATATTATTTGGTGCAATAATGCTGTTTTAATTCAATATTGAATAAAATTTTCGAATGATATAATAATAAACATAAAATATTCAATAAAATTGATCAGGAGTACTAACTTTTATGCTTTACGATTGTATGTATTCGCTGAATTGAAAGCAGTTCTAATTGAAAAAATGACTAGTAGGCTTTGATTTTTTCATTTACTTATTTATTTGGGCAGTTGCTAAAGTTGAACCAGTGTCTGCTCGAATTGTTTATTGAATTAACGATTAGTCGTAAGACTTTTGATGTAATTGCTGTATGAAAAAATGGCTAATTTTACTAACGCCGAATTGGCTGATATCCATTATATGTACGGTCAGGCTGACGGAAACACAACAGAAGCTAGGCGATTTTATCAGGTGCGCTTTCCAGATCGAGTAACACCAGACAGACGAATATTTTTAAATAACCACAGAAGGTTGAGAGAGAGAAACTGATAATTTCACTGCAAATAATCATTTAAAATGTGCAACTCACACTATTAGAACTCCAGGTTTTGAGGAAGCTATTTTGAATTGTATTGATTTGATCCCTTATGTGAGTACACGAAAAATTGGAAAGAGTTGAATATTTCACATATTCTAGCTTGGAGGATTCTCCCCGACTTTTTGTTGTACCCGTTCCATATTCAAACTCTACTTCCTCGAGATTTTCCTTCAAGACTGAATATCTGCTGATAGTTTTTAGAATAAGAGAAAATGCTCATTTTGATAGTGAGATAATGTTCACAGACAAAGCTAGCTTTTAGAGAACTGCAGTCACAAATTTTCACAATAATCATTATTGTGTTTAGGAAAACCTCCATTTGATTGAAGAATCTCCTCATCAAGAACGATTTTTATTAAATGTCTGGGTCGGAATAATTGGAAATTATTTGTTCTATTTTACATGTGTCAAAAAAGTATTTAAATTGAACAAAGATGACGAATATTGATTGTTCGCTAATCAGTGGCGTACTGAAAAAAATTTGAACGGAAAAAATGAGACATGGCCTCGGAAAGGAAAACACCTTGTGAATTTTAGTTAAAATCTAGGATGTTTAATGATGAAGACAGTAAAAAGGAACTTGCATTCCAAATTTGGGCTGAATATCCCAAAAACTGCAGGGGTTGTCAAGAAAAAAACAATTTTTTCCGGAAATTTCAACGCCCTGTGGCTCCGTAAGAAAGCTTCTGCGGAACTACGTTTATATGAAATTTTTCTTGAAATTGCACGTACATTTATCTTTTCAAGTTGTGACATACTATTATATTATACCCTATTGGAGAAGACCAGAAAGTAGAAATTTATTGAATCTTTCAAATAAGCATTTTGATGGCCCTTCGATATAAACGGGAACATGAGAACATTTTGTCAGTTACAAATTGCCTAACATTTTGAAAAGTGAGTTAAAAATATTTTTCTTAACAGAATCTTATCGAGGAGGCTATGCGTTAGAGTTTCGGAAGTTGAGATTTTCATTAAAACATTACGCCTCTTTCGATAATTTCTCAATTATATTTGAAAATGTGGAAGCCTCTTTTGCTAATAGCATTTGCATATAAGTATAATATTTCAATACATTTCTTTTGATATCATTCCCAATTCAATGAACGTTCATTAATATTTTGAGCAGATTCATAACCAATTAAAACAGATGTGAATTTGTGAGAAACTAGAACAAACACTTGAAATGCTCATCAAATGTTATATTCTATTGCAGCTGGGCATATCCTACTGGTGAGACAAAATTTCAGGCTTTGTTATTTTTTAAACATTTTTTCATGTAGTAATAAGTATTTCTCTTTATTTGGTAAGTACGCACCTCTTCGGCTGTGAAGATGCAGGTACTAAAATTTGAAATGGAATAAAAACCACACCTTAATGAAATTAGAAGGTTTCAGAAAAATGTATGTTTTTTTTTGATAGTTTCCCATAAAAAGTTTATATTTAAATTTTCATTTGATACTACAAGATTCATTCGAAATCAAAGAATATCTATTTGAATCGGGGATATTTTTCTAAATGCAGCGTAAAGAGTTCACTTTTTGAAGCATCTCATTATTTTATATTTACTCTCTTATTCAGTTTCGAATAGAAGTTTCACAAAAGTTAAAGAATTTGCTTCGTTTTATGTTATTGCGATCAAGAGTTATTCAGATGTCTATTTCACCTATCTTCATAAATAAAATGAATTACCGAACTATATGTACGCGCAAACGACTGTACCAAATTGGATAATTCTTTAACTTTGTTTGTGATTATAGAGACAATGTTTGTAGAAATATAAATTTATGTATAAAAAATAATTGCCGGTAGTTATTAGTCTAATACGCTAGGAGGGGTATCAACACTTAGAGGATATTTTGACAAAAAGCGTCCTTTGAATTAATGGATGACTTATTTGGTGGTTCAGTTCCCTTCTCGGTTTTAATTTTTACACAATAGTTTGTTAACCAGATATTAAATTTCCTTACAAGAATCTATATAGAGGGTGATCATTTCAAAAGTAGCCACCCAATATATCTGTAACTTTATAACAGGCCCCAGAATTTTCAAAAGCACGTAAGTGTTAGTTTTTCTCGAATCGCTTTATGACTCGAAGATGAATGAATTCTAACTCACCCTTCTACGCCCCGTATGTTTATTTATTACTTTTGACCTGATTTGAAATAATGGGTTACGCTGCTAAATTGTTCAAATTCCATTAACTGAAATCTAAGTAAAATTGTCCTAAAATATTGCATGTTTTAATGATGAATTCAAAGAAATTACATTCCATACATTGACATGTAATGTATAACGCTAGTTAGATAGATAGAAAATATGGGCCATACAAAAATGTATCACTAGAGGACTGTTTGCAATTGAATTATTTGAATTGTAATTCGGGAGAGTGAAAGGGTGAATTGGCATTCCATTTAGAGTAACGAAACGGCTTCCAATATACTGAAGTTCACACGATTTTACAGTTTTTTGACCCCACCTCAATAGGATTTGAAAAAATATCTTGGGTAGAGTCTTTTCAAATAATATCTCAATATTAATTATTTAAAACTATTCATGTAGAGATGACTGGAATATAGGAAGAAGAACAATATTTTCTACATAGGAACAAAAACTAATGAGGTAGATTCAAAGGTTTCTGATCAGAATTTTATTTCATATTAATTTATATGTTTGTGTGAATGAAATATAATTTTCTGAAAATTTTGTAAATTTTATCATAAAATAAGAACCCTATATAATTCTTTGCTTGTACTTTAAATTAATCTCATGAAAACCTATGTATCATATGAATTACCTGTGATGGATATCAACAAATGATTATGTAATATACCCAAAATTTAGTTTTAGATTATCTTGAGTCTTGAAGTAATCCGTTCTCACATATTCCGCTTTTTACTCAATTGTTTTTAAATTTTAAGTTGTAGTATATTATTCGGGACATATACTGGTCGTCTGAATAAAATAAAACTTATTAAATTTATTCAGTTGCTCGTTGTTCTTCGAAAATAATTTACAATTTTTTCAAGTATATCTAATTTATCTACAGTTGATTTTGCTCCATTGCTTCTTTCAAAAAAATTGGAAGTTCGTGTAAGGGAGTTCAAGATCATAATAACACTTGAAGGTCCTTCAACAAAATATGGTTCAATTAATCAATGTCCCAGATGTTCCACCCCATACATTTATAGACCATCACTCTTCATTTTCCATTACTCCGTAAGTATGTGCATTAAAATCGGAATAATTGTGGAAATTGTGGAAATTGTGTCTAGTCACCAGATCATTGTTGTGAAAGGTACATTAATCACTGAACAGTACATTCTAGAAAAATCTGTCATTTTCCGTTATTCTATCCACCACCCACAAACAAAATTGAATTCAGTTATTAATATCATTTCCATTGAGATTTTGATCATGCTGGATTTATTTGATTCTGACTACTATTAGGATTTTTAATCAAAGAACCGAGTACCATATTAATATTTTCCTTATTTCCATTAATTGGTTTTCTTGTAGTGGGTTTTTGATAAATGACGCAACTACTCTCTGGATCAAAACTTTTTCGAAACCACTTTACTCATGTCAATAGGATCTTCCTGTGAATAAGTATTCGTTTCGACTGATTTGAACCAAAAAATTCGAAAAATTCCAGACTATTATTACAGATACTTCAGCCGTTTTAGTGCTGTTGTGTATATATATTAAACGCGTAAGGCACTTTTCCGTCAAAATGGAGGGGATGGAATGTGGTTGAACCGGGATGGCGATTTTTCGATTTGCTCTCGAGCGGGAGGCGGAGGCCGGGCCGAGTAATTCTATTACGAAACTAGGTAGTCGGTCGAGAGCGCGTGCGAAATCGGGAGGTCGCGGGACCCCGAACGGCGGAGATACGAATTTTCGAAAATTTTCGCGATATCGCCAGACATCGAAAGGGGAAAGGGTCGAGTGCCGGATTCCTTCAGTATCGGTGAATTTCGTCTTTCGGAAGACGACTCGTGTGGCGATAATCTCGAAATTCCTCGAAAAATCTTTCGAAATCGCCGAAAAGAAAAAGGTCCACGATTTTTTCGAAACGGTGGGGAGGAAATTACCCAAACGAGCAGGCTCTACAAATTTTTTCCTTCGCCTAATCGGTCTCGCATTTTTTACCGAACGATGCGTTCTTCTTTCCCATCATGCTTCCTGATATTTTTATCGCGTATTTTCTACGGGAAAACGGGAAATCTTCGATCGAACGAAGATCTATCGGCCGACTTTCGCAAAATTTCGCTCTACTTTCCGCATTCCGAATATCTCTGACGGCCAGAAAGTAAATAAATTAACGATCGTCGAGCTGTCAAAATACGCGTTTTTCTTTCATCTATCCTACTTAAACGGGGACACCGGAAGAAAGGATTCGACCGTGGAACGATTCCTATATATCTCGAGATTGGATCCCCGAAGAGAAATCGTCATTACAAGTCTTAATTGTCGAATTAGAGACTGTTTTTGAGACCTAGATTTTCGCGAAAAAGAGCGGAAACACGGGGGCGGAGCCAGTCACCGCTCCTACCGTCCCTTAGATCGCTATTCAAGCTGGGTCGACAGTCAACCTAATTTACGGGCCAAAGTCGATGTCCGTCGCCGGCACAGCTGCTTATTTCTTTGGACTTTGTTTCATCGGAAGTCGGCCTTACCAACGTGTAAAATTTAATGCTCTCTCTCTTTCGAATTAAAACAGTGAGATGGAAACAGTTAGTTACTTCAGCGTTACCAACATAATTTTGGTACTAACAACATCTAGAGGATAATGCTCTCTCTTCTGAATGAAATATCCTGCGTCACAGACATCATTTCATTCGGCCTCATATTGGATATGTCAGATTTGAGAATTCCGAATTTTATGTCAATAAAAAGTATAACGAAACTTGAAAGAAACTTTTGAAGGTAAGTTTAAGTAATTTGAGGTTTATTTTGTGCATTTGATATATATCTTGTTCAAGGAAAAAATGGCAAACTTTCGAATTTTATAAATTTAAGATTCTGAGGTCATTCTGACCTAAATAATGTGATTCAAACCGAATATTGAAGATATAAAAATTAGTGTAATCTCAAATGTATTATTCGAGATTATCGAATAATTTTCTATATAATTCGAACTCAATTCTTATGAAGAATAAGAAAGTCTTTTGCTGGATAATGAAGCGAAATGGCGTAATGTGAATTTGTCCAAGCTATAGATTGAGAAATTGAACCAGGCTTTAAATAATGTTTGAAAGGTAGGTGAACGTGTTCTGTCGTTAGTTTGTTATTTTGTAATATATATTTTTTCAGCATACTGAAAAAAAACGTTTATATTCAGTATTTACATCGAACCTAACCTTCAATTGAAGAAAATCATATATTTTCTGAAAAATTCAAAATCTCCAAAGGTGCCGTTTATATTTCATGATTTTTGTTGAAAATACTCAATTATATGATGTTGTGGTAGTCCAGTTTGCACCTTTTATTTTTATTTCACATTATAAATTCACAAAAAACGAATTGAATATAAAAGTAAGATATAATATCAAATTACGTATATACAGAGTCTAGATACTTTCAATGCTTCATGTATATTTATATATGGTGTTTTACCAGGATATATAATAAAAGGACCTATCATGAGAAAATGCATGGAACATAAGGGAAAAAGAAATCTGACTGCAATATTCAGAAGGGCTTGAGCAAATTCTAAGGGACTTATATTAATGCTGAACACTTCGAAAGACTTCTCCGAAGAGAAGTGAGAGAATTTTATGTAAAACAAGTTAAGGAACACACTTCAGGTGAGTATCGAAAAATATATGTCAAATTCTTGATTTGTTCTCTATCAGGATGTTAGAAAGTTTGGATTTTTCCCAAATTTTTCTGTCATTACTATAAAGTGTAGCATGGATTGGGGATGTACAAGAGAAGTCAGTTAGATATGAGTGCCAGAAAAATATCTGAAACAATATCTATAAATTTGTTTCAATTCAAATTGAAATGTCAATAACTTAAAATTGGGCTTGAAAGTGCTCATGATAATTTTTATATAGTTTTTGTTGTGATAGGTAATCAATTTATATGTACAGCAAGCTAGCTTGGTAGCAGTGAAGTAATATTTAGGTTTCAACATTCAATTTTTCTTAAACATGTAGGAAATTTTCTTTATCCATGACTGATTTAAGTTTTTCTTCAATTCTTACTAGCTTAAATAATGGAATAGAAAAGGACAATTGAAAATAATATGTCAAATTTTGATTTGTTTTCTCACAATATGTGAGAAACTACCTCTTTGTCTTGAAATAATTGTAGTCATTCAAGTATGTAGGAGTACTAATACGAGAAGAAGGTGATATGCATTATAAAACTATAGGATACCAAAATCATTTGTGAAGAAGAGAGAAATAAGTAACAGAACAAAAATATCCTTACTTCCGGCATTAATTGAATGAATAAATATATATATATATATATATATATATATATATATATATATATATATATATATATATATATATATATATATATATATATATATATATATATATATATATATATATATATATATATATATATATATATATATATATATATATATATATATATATATATATATATATATATATATATATATATATATATATATATATATATATATATATATATATATATATATATATATATATATATATATATATATATATATATATATATATATATATATACCACGATGTTTTTATTATTATTGTCTCAGCTTGGTTTTTGAATTCTTTCATAAAGTAATCACTCTCAATAATGTGATTTCCTATATTTTCCACAGTTAATGTTGTGCCTTTTTCTGTATAAGAACTATGCTAATGTTGAGAGATAATTATTGTATCCATCAATTACAGATTCAAGAATTATCTCTTCGACACTGATATAGGAAAGAAAAACATGTTAATTTTTCTCAGAATTATACTTCTCCTCTTAGGTTTCAACATTCAATTTTTCATAAACATGTAGGAAATTTTCTTTATCCATGACTGATTTAAGTTTTTCTGTTTTTCTTCAATTCTTACTAGCTTAAATAATGGAAAAGAAAAGGACAATTGAAAATAAAATGTAAAATTTTTATTTGTTTCTCATAGTATGTGGGAAATTTTGATTTATATATATATATATATATATATATATATATATATATATATATATATATATATATATATATATATATATATATATATATATATATATATATATATATATATATGCGAAAAAATCAAACTTTCTCACATACTATGAGAAAACAAATCAAAACTTTTATAAGAACTATGCTAATGTTGAGAGATAATTATTGTATCCATCAATTACAGATTCAAGAATTATCTCTTTGACAGTAATATAGGAAAGAAAACACATGTTAAATTTTTCACAGAATAAAACTTCTCCTTTCAAAATAAAATTTTAATTTTTTCAGATTTTGGCAGCTCTTTAATAGTTCAATAACTGAGAAACCTATGGTACGAGACGAGAAAATGAAATTTGGGATTTCCCGAACAAAGAGCAAAATTCGTATGTGAATTCTGTCACAAAATATTTTTCGGTATATTTCAATATCAATTTGAAATGAATTTTTAACTTTTCATCACTTTTTCTTGCTTCTGTAAAGAATTTAGTTGATTGTTTCTTTGAAAAAATTTCTTGAATTTATTATCCATATTCACTTTTCATATCATGTACACTAAATAATCAAGGAAATTCTAACAAAGTCTATGTTTTCAGAACTCTCAAAATAAGATATCTATTATCACATAGTTCTTGAATTCTTGATATAATTAATTAATATATTGTGTATTAGAAATCGATATACAAGTTAAGAGTATTCATGACAAGTCACTAAAAAAATCGACATTAATAAATTTGAACTTGAATTGAGACAAACACTGTGAGTATAGAAAAATTACATCCGAACAAGAATGGCAAACATACATCAATATAAACACAAAACAGTCAGAATAGGAGTAAAAACCAAAAACAATCAGAACAGGATATAAATGTAGAGAAAATCAGACCGCGGTATCAATACAAAACGGTAAGAATATATTAAAAACAACAGATCGAAACATAAAAGCTTTCCATTATCAGCATATTCACTTAAAGTATCTGAAATTCCTATGACTATGAACTGATTAACTTTTTGGGTTTCATTTTGAAATTTGCTCTACTATAAAAACTTCTTCAGACATTTAAGATTCAAAATAACTGCTCCAGGAAGAAAAGTCTGAAGAAATTCCAGATCGAATAGCATTCAGTGCTCTTTGTGTCCAACAAATGACCTGCATCAACATAAAATTAATGGAAACCATATTAAACTATGTTTATTTGTATAACCCCTGATGTCTTTCTCGCTGGTATTGTCCTGCATCACTTCATCTCAGTTTGCCATTATTTTGAAGATTGTGGTTGATCAGAACTTTGATGATTAAATTGATGTGAAGCCCAGTTTTGAATTGTGCCTTAGTCAAATGTTTGATTGTCTCTTTTTGTAGTACATATTGAACTCTCACAATTCTTTCCGTCGGTTCTGACAGCTTTCAAAATTGAACAGGGCTTGGTTGTCTTTACGTCCAAGAAATTATTTATAGCAATATATCAATGGAACCTGTCTTCAAGTATGTTTGTTTCACTTATCTTAGATGTCTTTCTCGATTGTAGATGTCTTTATGCATCACTTCATTTTACATTGCTCTCATCTTAAATCTTTCATTAATTATTGCGAATACAAAGCAAAACAACTTCAATTTTATATAGGTTAGGTCATAGGTCGTCAATTTGATCTTCTTCTTTCTTCGACTTTTACTTGGCTCTTGGTAACTTTTACCTACTTTATCGAGGAATACCGAATGGGCTCAGCTTTTGAGCATTTTACCCAGACTCCGTTGTCGAAATTTGTCAATTTTAAATTCAATAATGCTTACATCGAAACGGTAACTCTGTCTTTAACACGACCTTAGTAGCTAAGATCATTTCGGCAGGCTTCCAAATCATTTCTAGATCACACCATATTCTTGTAACGGTTTCATCAACCAGATAATATGGCATTTTGCCACAACTTATCGGGTCGTTTTCGAAGTCTCGAACGTGATTTTCGACATTCACACGTGACAGGTTAGATTTAGACCGCCTCGGTAGCTGCACGGTTAGTAAGCAAGTACGTAGGAATATGCTTAGCCGAGGTGCCTCGTTCGAATCCGGGTTCATGTCATGGATGTTGTCATTGAACAAAAAAGTGAATTTGACTAAGACGTACATAGAGTTTGGACACATTACCATAGTCGTTGGTCCATAACCTTTGAAGGCCAGATAACTTGTAATCCTGAGAGGTGGCAGTTATCTTTGCACGGTCTAGGAGAGTGGTTTGGAGTCCACTATAAACTGTAGGTCCATAGAAAAAACAAACAAACAAACGTGACAGGTTAGTTTTAAGTTTATCAATAAAAAACAAAGGTACATCGAGGGTACGAGCGTAAAATTGTTTAAAAAGCAAGGTTAGTTGTAGTAAAGTTACGTGGAGGACGGAAATACATGAAATTGTTATTCCCAACTCCCCTGATTCAATCCATTGCTTTATATTATACCATTCGATCAATGATCAGTTATAAAAGAGACTTCTATCCTCGATACAAGTTGAGGTACATCCCATCCGGAAATCACCGATCGAGTTACATCTATTACAGAGATAGTACAGCATAAGTAACTTATTGTCGATGCATTCATAGCCCACGAACTCTAAAGATGATAGTGTGTTGCGTCGGTCTATTATATTTAAAAGAGAAATTGTGACAAGAAACTCACAACATTTTAGACGGGTATAATTCCAAAGCCCTTTGAAGAAAGCCATCGCGTAGTATATAAAATTAAAATTCATAATGGCATTCCTGACCGAAATTCTCAATAGAAGGGCCGAAGGATTGGTCGAATTTGCACACATTCCCACCCCTAGACAGAATAGTAGAATATTCTATTATTATGGTTTTTTCAGTGGCATGTGATTTATTTTTCAGAACTTAATAGGAATGAAGTGAATTATATAAACTTCTAACGATTATTCTTAACAAAAGAGAAAATAATAATGTTATTCAGATGATAGTACCCGAATATGGCATCGAAGGATAGCGTTAATGGTTCCAGGGTGGAAACACAGAGGCAATGTAGAGTCCGAAACGGGTTATAGAGCAACGCCTCCTTCAGAATGTTTTATTGCCTTTTTCTGTGTATGGAAATATGGAAAAAATCGAATTCCCGCTAGAATTATCGAGGGAAGATGACTATTCCTTTTCAACCGAGGCCTCTTTGAAAAAGGTTGTTTGTATTAAAGACTGTGAGCTCTGGGTGTAATTGGGTCGAATTTGTAAGTTATTTTGTGATATTGAACATATTGAAATTGCATAAATTTATGCATTTGACCACATCTACACACAAACACACACACACACACATATAGCTATTATTATAATATATTTACTTAATAATGACTGAAGACGAACCAAATATTACCTAACAAAGCCCAAAGAAAGATTGTTATAGCATTCATTATGAGCCATATGAGATGTTACATACAAGATACAAATTGAAAGGTATCTTTATATTTGAATATGTTGAGATGTTTCAGGACGACCGATGATGTATATATATTCATAATATTATTTAGAGTGCCAAATGAACGTTTTCGGTCGTCTAGGCGCCCACCGTGCCTGAATTTTTAGGGGGCCTGAGCATTTTAGGCGCCAGGTTGACACAGCATTTTTCAGTTGCTAGGTAATTCGAGACGATGAATGATGGAACGTTCAGGGAGCTTAGGCCTTTGGGGATTCTAGGAACTCGAGTGCCGGTGGAGTCGGAGTGCCCAGGTGTTCGAAGCGCAAGGTCGGTTTTGGGCACAAGGTGTTCGAGGCGTCTAGACGTTCAGGGGGTCTGACCGGTCGAAGCGCAGGGGGGTTCGAAGTGCCCGAGTTTTAGGCGCAAGGCAGTGTAGGGCGCTTGAGCGTTTATAACAAGGTAGTTCTGGATACAAGGTGGCTTACGTCGTCTGGATGTTCGGGCGCAAGGTAGTTCTGGACGTTTGAAGGTGTAAGATAGTTCAGGGAGATTATGCGTGAGGTAGTTCAGGGCGCGTAGCCGTTTGAGGATGAGAGGTAGATCTGCCTGCCTAGGCGTTTGGATTGCAAGGTAAATCTGCTGGCCTAGGCGTTTTGGGTGCAAAGAAAATCTGCTTGCCTAGGCGTTTGATATACAATGTGGATCTGCTCGCCTAGAAGTTTGATATACAAGGTAGATCTGCCCGCCTAGGCTTTTGATATACAAGGTAGATCTGCCCGCCTGCTAGTGTATATATACTAAACGCGTAAGGCACTTTTCCGTCAAAATGGAGGGGATGGAATTTGGTTGAACCGGGACGGGGATTTTTCGAATAGCTCTCGAGCGGGAGGCGGAGGCCGGGCCGAGTAATTTTTTTACGAAACTAGGTAGTCGGTCAAAGGCGCGTGCGAAATCTGGAGGCCGCGAGACCCCGAACGGCGGAGATACGAATTTTCGAAAATTTTCGCGATTTCGCCCGTTCTCGAAACCGGAAAGAGTCGAGTGCCGGATTCCTTCGGTATCGGTAAATTTCGTCTTTCGGAAGACGATTCGTACGGCGATAATCTCGAAATTGCCCAGAAAATCTTTCGAAAACGCCGAAAAGAAAAAGGTCCACGATTTTCTCGAAACGGCAAGGAGGAAATTACCCAAACGAGCAGGCTATACAAATTTTTTCCTTCGCCTAATCGGTCCCGCACTTTTTACCGAACGAAGCGTTCGTCTTCCCCATCTTGCTTTCCGAAATTTTTATAGCGTATTTTCCACGGGAAACCTTATAAATCCGCGTCACAAAAGAGGTCCATTTTCAGACGCGGAAGATATTTCCACATTTTCGAAAAAACGGACACGCCCATCGAAAGTCGTCGCCGAAAACGCTTCGGTTCGAGGTTTAAAACTATCGGCAAAAGAGGGGAAATACCGCGAAATCCGAGAAGAAAGACGAAATTTCATTCTCACGTCTTTCTTTTTTGCGGAAAGGGCTTTCCAGTATTTTTAATCAATTCCGGAAAAACGACAAATTTGCTCAATACCCCTGCCGTCCTCATTTCCTTTTCCACCAATAGGAAACGAAACACGTCGGGAACACGACGATTACCGAGCGTCGACGTTGACGTTGACGTTTCTCAAACTCAAATTCTCGGGTTTGGATCGTGGAATAACATCTCATTTAAGAAATATATCAATCATCCCATCAATAAAGGTACATCGAAATCATCTCGAAACCTATTCGGTTAAGTAGAACGTAAAAGGTTTCGATTCGATCGCGAGAAATACGTCGTATTTGGAACGAATAGGGGAGAACTCCTTCGAAACATTAGTAAACATTACGTATTTGGTTCGTTTTTGCACGAAAATTCATATATTCTCACGAAACAAACAATTCAAACGATGCGTTAATTCATCTAAATTTTCATTTACGTCGTATTTTTACCTATTTACTGGATTAAAATACGTATTTTTTTCTATTTCCATGCAAACAGCGTTCGTGACGAAAGTTGAAGTAGGTTGTTTACATTCCAGTCAGTCGGCTATATTGTCCGACGTTCTCGAAAGGGACGCTTGAAAACGAAAATGAACTTCGAAAATGGATTTGTACATTTATATTCGCTACGAGTGAAGGCCTATTGTTATTACCTACGATACCAATTCCAGCGATATAAACCATCCGTATTTTCCAATGTTATTAGGGAAATAAGCTACTCGAAAAGTAAGTATTTACAGCACGATCTTTTTCGTCAATAATAGCACGAAAATTTTCAGCTCATTCCACTGAGTAGAACGGAGAAATGTGCAATACAGAACGGAACAAGTTTCAATATGCACGCGAAACTGAATATCTCAAGAGGTTAAGCCAACCGAGAATATAATTTGGTATCTGAAGGTACGTTATTTGTCGTTTTCTCCGAAGACGAATCATCTCGATATTCTCAATGAAACCAGTAATGTACAGCTTATCGAAGGCAATCTAACGAATACCTAATGTCGTTTTTTTCAGGCTAAAGTGTTCACAAGTGCAAGATCAAAAATGTTCTTCATTTTGTGGTAACAGGCTCTATTTTGAAGGTAGAAGAGTGCACGGGTCTAAGAGAAACAATAAACAGAAAGCAGCTTTTAAGTCCTAACATTACATAAATGAAATTGGTTATTCAAAAGATGCAATAGTAACAAAACCAGATGTATCCTGTTGGCCTTTATATTGTAATACGATAATATTAAAGAGTACTCAGCAATATATCAGGTTGGTACATTCTTTTCTTCCTACAATTACATATCAACTCTCTATTGCATGTAGTAATCGTAGTAAACCATTAATCTAACATAATGAATATTTTGCAGATATATATGAGCTATGTTTATCGAAACCTCACTAACATCTATGCAACAGTCTTACTGCTGTTTCTTGATGAGTGGAATAAATTTCAACAACTTAATTTTCGAGCAGGAGGAGTGGGCCTATTTTAAATTAAGGTTAGTAAGGTTTTGTTTTTTATGAAAGTAAAAAGAATATGCTTGATAATAAGTGCTCATTGAGATACGTTATGACTCTTACATTACTCATTGGATTTAATTTTTCACAGCAACAATTTGTGAGAAGAGATTTGATATTTACCAAGAAAATTTCATCGTACAAAAATGCAACGTTTATCGTTACAAGATGAGACAAAATTTTGCCGAAGAATGAAAACTGAACGGGTAAGCGCTGAAGTACGTACCTCAATGGAATTTGAAATGTTGGTAGTAGTATTGGCTTTATTTATTTTCACATTGTAGAAGCATTGATAAAAATATGTGTTTATTTATCTTGAAACTGTTTCGTAATTGTCACGAGTTGAGAATTTTGGCATGTTTAAGACTAAGTTTCTTATTCAACATTTTTTGATTTTAACTATATTTCACAACACCGATAATGAAACTTGAAATGCTCTGAATGTTAGGAGATAATTATTGTATCCACCTATTACAGATTCAAGAATTATCTCTCCGACACTGATACAGTAAAACCTCTGCTTACGGACACCTCCGAAATGCGGACACCTCTGAATATCGGACAGTTTTAGAATCCCAACATGTCAAAACGAATATTTCATGCCATTCATACCTCTCAAAAGCGGACACCTCCTAAAACGGACCCGGACATCTGATAGATTCAAAATTTGCTCATAAACCAGTAAATTCACCTCTCTCTATCGGACATACGACCTTCTCAACGCTATTCATATTGAAATAATTGTCAACACTAGGGATAACAGGATTTACGATGGTTAGTGGAACTGAGGATAATAAAATGGTCATTTTAGTTCTGTGTAGGTAGGTACCTTTTATATTTTTATAGGTACCTATAGAAATAAAACGAGAATATTTGGAAACAAGAAATGCTCGGTTTTTCCTTATCACCAAAATTAAGATCCTAACCACCTGGAGGACCTTGATTTCCATTCAGTTTAAAATTGTAGGTTCTTGCAATATCATGGCTTCACAAAAAGAAAACGTTTGTCTATTAAAGAGAAGATAGATATTATTGATGAGAGTGAAAAAAGTGGATTGAGTGTTCGGAAGCTGAGTGAAAAATTTGGCGTCGGAAAAACGCAGATAGGGGATATAGTGAAGAATGCTAGTGAAATAAAAAGTTGTTCCAGACAAGTGGAAATCTTCAACAGAAGAGGGCGTTCCCAAAAACTGATGGCCTTGCAATTGATCAAGTCGTATTTAACTGGTTCTGTAAGGTTCGCAACAAAAATATTCCTATTTCTGGTCCCTTAATCCAGGAGAAAGCACTGGAAGCCGCCAAAATTTGCAGCTGAATGACTTCAAAGCTTCTAACGGCTGGTTAGAAAAATTTTGTCAGAGACATAAAATTACTTTCAAAGCTATATGTGGGAATCTGCGCATGTTAACTTGCAGGATGTTTCTGAATGGAAGCAGAAGTTGAAGTTGATACTTCAGGACTATTCACCTAAGGATATTTACAATGCTGATGAGACAGGTCTTCTTTTCCGCGCTCTACCTGCAATAACTTTTGCATTAAAAATGATAAGTGCTCTGGAGGAAAGGCAGCCAAGGAGAGACTGACTGTTCTTTTATGTTCGAATATGGAAGGTCAAAAGAAGAGCCATTAGTTATTGGTAAAAGTAAGAATCCAAGATGTTTTAAGGGGCCCATGTCGATAAATTGCCTCTAGAATGGGTCTCTAATAAAAAAGCGTGGATGACAATGGAGATCATGTCCTTTTGGTTGAGGAAATTCGATGATAAAATGAAAAGGAAAAGCGGAAAGTCGTTCTCTTTTAGATAACGCAACATCGCACTCAAGTATTCCACTAGACAATGTGAAAATAATTTTTCTACCGCCGAATACAACGTCATATTGCCAGCCAATGGACCAAGGAATAATTCAAAATTTCAAAGTAATTTATAGGAGCCTGCTCGTGAAAAGACTTCTATCGATTATGGATACAGAAGAGTCATTAGAAAAAGTGGAGAAAAGCATAACTCTAACGAATGCACTCATATGGATTGCTGCTGCGTGGAGAAAACTATCACCGGAAGTAGTGAAAACTGTTTTGCCAAAGCCGGCTTCCATAAAAGTGACAGTGCGGTACGCGATTCCGACATAGATCATGAAGATAACATCCCACTATCGCTTCTGTTCCCAAATATCGGAGACTTTTGCCGACTTGGAAGTGTATTCTTCAATTGATGACAATGTGTTGACAGAAAACAATGACGTTTCTATTGAGAGCTGTTGTCTCGAAGTGACTAATGAGAACATTGATTTAGATAGTGAAGATGAAGAATCATTAGTGACCACTATCTCTAGTTTGCCTGAGGTATGTGAAAATTGAGAGATATAGAAAACTTTTTATTATAAACCATCCACATCTAACCAAAAATATTTCCTCAACTCTTTTAGACTGTGAGTCTGAAATTTTCAAGAAAAAATTGAAGACAGCAAAACAAACCACTATCCAAGATTATTTCAAACAATAAAATATAGTATAAATTTGTTGGTCTCAGTATTTTTATTCATCTGTCCCTATCACGAACCTCCAAATAACGGACACCCCCAATAGCGGACAACTTTTGATCCTCGTGGGTGTCCGTTATTCGGAGGTTTTACTATATAAGAAAGAGAAAAACATGTTTAATTTTTCGCAGAATAATTCTTCTGATTTTTTATATTTTTCAGATTTTTGGCAGCTCTATAATAGTTCAGTAACTGAGAAACTGATGGTACGAGACCAGAATATGAAATTTGGGATTTCCAGAACAAAGAGTAAATATCCGGAAATTTCGGAGGTACATCACATATCAGTTTGAATATCAACCTCTAATGAATATTTTATCAATTTCAATTTGTGTCAAGCATTTTGATGTAGTATGTAAATTTTTCACAAAAATTTTTCATATTTATATAAAGATAAGGGTTTATTCCCAAGAATAAGATATTTCAGAGTATTCTGTATATTTCAATATCAATTCGAAATAAATTTTTAATTTTCCATCAGTTATTCTTGCTTCTGTAAAGAATGTAGTTGGTTGTTTCTCTGAAAAAATTTCTTGAATTTGTTATCCATATTCATCTTCCAAGTCATGTATACTAACAAAGTCTATGTATTCAGAATTCTCAAAATAAGATATCCATTATCACATAGTTCTCGAATTCTTGATATAATTAATTAATGTATTCTTTATTAGTCATCAATATACAAGTTAAGAGTATTCATGACAAGTCACTCAAAAATCAAAAAATCGACATTAATAAATTTGAACTTGAATTGAGGCAAACACTGTCTGTATACACTAACTACATCCGAACAATTAGGCAAACATACATCAATATAAACACAAAACAGTCAGAATAGGAGTGAAAGCCAGAAACAATCAGAACATGATATAAATATAGAGACAATCAGACCGAGGTATCAATACAAAACAGTAAGGATAATATATTAAAAAAGACAGTTCGAGACATACAAACTTTCCATTATCGGCATATTATTCACTTAAAGTATCTTGCATTCCAATTACTATGAACTCATTAACTTTTTGGGTTTCATTTTGAAATTTGCTTCAGTATGAAAATTTCTTCAAACATTTATGATTCAAAATAACTGCTCCTGGAAGAAAGGCCTAAAGACATTCCAGATCGAATAGCGTTCAGTGCTCTTTGTGTTCAACAAACGACCTGCAGCAACATAAAATTAATGGAAACCATATTAAACTATGTTTATTTGTATTACCTCTGATATCTTTCTCGATGGTATTTTCCTGCATCACTTCATCTCAGTTTGCCATTATTTTGAAGATTGTAGTTGTTCAGAACTTTGATGAGTAAATTGATGTGAAGCCCAGTTTTGAATGTTGCCTTTGTCAAATGTTCAAGTGTCCATTTTTGTAGTTCATATTGAACACTTCAACTTTCAAAATTGAACAGGGCTTGGTTGTCTTTACGTCCAAGAAATTACTTATAGCAATATATCAATGGTACCTGTCTTCTAAGTATGCTTATTTCACTTAACACTGATGTCTTTCTCTATTGTATATGTCTTTATGCATTACTTCATCTTATATCTTTCATTAATCTTTTGCGAATACAAAGCAAAACAACTTCGATTTTATATAGGTTATGTCATAAACAGTCGTCAATTTGATCTTCTTCTTTCTTCGACTTTTATTTGGCTCTTGGTAACTTTTACCTACTCTATGGAGGAATACGGAATGGGCTCAGCTTTCGAGCATTTCACCCAAACTCTGTTGTCGGAATTTGTCAATTTGAAATTCAATAATGCTTACATCGAAACGGTAACTCCGTCTTTAACACGACCTTAGTAGCTAAGACCATTTCGGCAGGCTTCCAAATCATTACCAGATCACACCAAATTCTTGAAATGGTTTGATTTCATCAACCAGTTAAAATGACGTTTAGCCACAACTTATCGGGTCGTTTTCGAAGTTTCGAACGTGATTTTCGACATTCACACGTGACAGGTTAGTTTGAAGTTTTTCAATAGAAAACAAAGGTGAATCGAGCGTTTGCCTGAGGGCAACCTGGGTACGAGCGTAAAATTGTTTATAACGCAAGGTTAGTTGGAGTAAAGTTACATGAAATTGTTATTCCGAACTCCCCTGATTCAATCCTTTGCTTTATATTTATACTATTCGATCAATGATCAGTTATAAAAGAGACTTCTATCCTCGATACAAGTTGAGGTACATCCCATCCGGAAATTACCGATCGAGTTACATCCATTACAGAGATAGTACAGCATAAGTAACTTATTGTCGACGCATTCATAGCCCACGAACTGTAAAGATGATAATGTGTTGAGTCGGTCTATTCTATTTTAAAGTTTTCCGTTAGACTTATTTAAAGAGATAACAAAAAAATCTCAGCATTTCTTATTAAAGACATTTTACACGCATTTTAGACGGGTATAATTCAAAAGCCCTTTGAAGAAAGCCTTCGCGTAGTATATAAAATTAAAATCCATAAAGGCACCCATCACACACACACACACCCTACTCTGAGTGTATTTGGGCAGAATTAATAAATTATTTTGTGATATTGAACATATTGTTATTGCATAAATTTATGCATTTGAACACATCTACACACAAACACACAAATATAACTATTATTATATTATATTGAATTAATAATGACGACGGATGATGGAACGTTCAAGGAATTAGGCGTTTGAGGATTCTAGGAACTCTGACGCCGGGAGAGTCGGAGTGCCCAGTTGTTCGAAGCGCAAGGTTGGTTTTGGGCACTAGGTGTTCAAGGCAACTGGACGTTCAGAGGGTCTGACCGATCGAATCGCAGGGTGGTTCGAAGGGTCCGAGTTTTAGGCGCAAGACAGTGTGGGGCGCTTGAGCGTTTATAACAAGGTAGTTCTAGGTGCAAGGTGGTTTGCGTCATATGGATGTTCGGACGCAAGATAGTTCTGGACGTTTGAAGGCGTAAAATATTTCAGGGAGTTTATGCGCGAGGTATTACGGGGCGCGTAGGCGTTTGGTGATGAGAGGTACATCTGCCTGCCTAGGCGTTTAAATTGCAAGGTAGATCTGCCCAGATCTTCCCGCTTAGGCGTTTTGGGTGCAAGATAGATCTGCCCGCCTAAGCGTTTGATATACAAGATAGATCTTCCCGCCTAGGCGTTTAATATACAAGGTAGATCTGCCCGCCTGGGCGTTTGATATACAAGGTAGATCTGCCCGTCTGGGCGTTCGATATACAAGGTAGATCTGCCCGGATAGGCGTTTGATATACAAGGTAGATCTGCCCGCCTGCTAGTGTATATATAGTAAACGCGTAAGGCACTTTTCCGTCAAAATGGAGGGGATGGAATGTGGTTGAACCAGGACGAGAATATTTCGAATAGCTCTCGATCGGGAGGCGGAGGCCGGGCCGAGTAATTTTTTTACGAAACTAGGTAGTCGGTCGAAGGTGCGTGCGAAATCGGGAGGCCGCGGGACCCCGAACGGCGGAGATACGAATTTTGGAAAATTTTCGCGATATCGCCAGATCTCGAAAAAGGAGACAGTCGAGTGCCGGATTCCTTCGGTATCAGTAAATTTCGTCTTTCGGAAGACGATTCGTGCGGCGATAATCTCGAAATTCCTCAAAAAACCTTTCGAAAACGCCGAAAAGAAAAAGGTCCACGATTTTTTCGAAACGGTGGGGAGGAAATTACCCAAACGAGCAAGCTATACAAATTTTTTCCTTAGCCCAATCGGTCCCGCACTTTCTACCGAACGAAGCGTTCGTCTTTCCCATCATGCTTTCTGATATTGTTATCGCGTATTTTTCACCGGAAAACGGGAAAATCTTCGATCGAACGAAGGTCTATCGGCCGACTTTCGCAAAATTTCACTCTACTTTCATCATTCCGAATATCTCTGGCGGCCAGAAATTAAATAAATTAACGAACGTCGAGCTGTCAAAATACGGGTTTTTCTTTCATCTATTCTACTTGATCGGGGTCACCGGAAGAAAGGATTCGACAGTGGAACGATTCCTACATATCTCGAGATCGGGTCCCCGAAGAGAATTCGTCATTACAAGACTCAATTTTCGAATTTGAGACTGTTTTTGAGACCTAGATTTTCGAGAAAAAGATCGGAAACACGGGGGCGGAGCCATTCACCGCTCCTACCGTCCCTTAGATCGCAATTCAAGCTCGGTCGACTGTCAACCTAATTTACGGGCCAAAGTCGATGTCCGTCGCCGGCAGAGCTGCTTATTTCTTCGGACTTTGTTTCATCGGAAGTCGGCCTCACCAACGTGTAAAATTTAATGCTCTCTCTCTTTCGAATGAAAATAGTGAGATGGAAACATTTAGTTACTTCAGCGTTACCAACATAATTTTGGTACTAACAACATCTAGAAGATAATGTTATCTCTCTACTGAATGAAATATCCTGAGTCACAGACATCATTTCATTCAGTCTCATAGTCGATATGTCAGATTTGAGAATTCCGAATTTTATGTCAATAAAAAGTATAACGAAACTTGAAAGAAACTTTTGAAGGTAAGTTTACGTAATTTGAGGTTTGATTTGTCCATTTTATATATATTTTGTTTAAAGAAAGAAATGACAATCTTTCGAATTTTATAAATTTAAGATTCTGAGGTTATTCTAACCTAAATAATGTGATTCAAACCGAATGTTGAAGATATAAAAATTAGTATAATCTCAAATGTATTATTCGAGATTATCGAATAATTGCCTATATAATTCTAACTCAATTCTTATGAAGAATAAGAAGGTATTTTGCTGGGTAATGAAGCGAAATGGCGTAATGTGAATTTGTCCAAGTTATAGATTCAGAAATTGAACCAGGCTTTATATAATGTTTGAAAGGTAAGTGAACGTGTTCTGTCGTTAGTTTGTTATTTTGTAATATATGTTTTTTCAGCATACTGAAGAAAAACCGATATATTCAGTATTTACATCGAACCTAACCTTCAATTGAAGAAAATCACATATTTTCTGAAAAATTCAAAATCTCCAAGAGTGCCGTTTATATTTCATGATTTTTGTTGAAGATACTCACTTATACGATGTTGTTGTAGTCCAGTTTGCTCCTTTTATTTTCATTTCACATAAATTCACAAAATCACGAATTGAATATAAGTAAGATATAATATCAAATTATATATATACAGAGTCTAGATGCTTTCAATGGTTCATGTATATTTATATATGGTGTTTTACCAGGATATATAACAACAACACCTATCATGAGAAAATGCAAAGAACATAAGGGAAAAAGAGATCTGACTGCAATATTCAGAAGGGCTTGAGCTAATTCTAAGGTACTTATATTAATGCTGAACACTTCGAAAGACATCTTCGAAGAAAAGTGAGAATATTTTATGTAAAACAACTTAAGGAACACACTTCAGGTGAGTATCGAAAAATATATGTCAAATTCTTGATTTGTTTTCTAACAGGATGTTAGAGAGTTCGAATTTTACCCAAATTTTTCCATCATTACTATAAACTGTAGCATGGATTGGGGATGTACAAGAGAAGTGAGTTAGATATGGGTGCCAGACAAATATCTGAAACAATATCTATAAATTTTTTTCAATTCAAATTGAAATGTCGATAACTTAAAATTGGGCTTAAAAGTGCTCATAATGATTTTTATATTGTTTTTGTAGTGATAGGTAATCAATTTATATGTACAGCAAGTTAGCTTGGTAGGAAATTTTCTTTATCCACGACTGATTTAAGTTTTTCTTCAATTCTTACTAGCTTAAATAGAATAGAAAAGGCCAATTGAAAATAATATGTCAAATATTTGATTCGTTTTCTCACAGTATGTGAAAAAATTTGATTTTTCCATATTTTTCTGTCACTACTATAAACTAACTGTTTTGTCTAGAAAAAATTGTAGTCATTCATGTATTTAGGAGTACTAATACGAGAAGATGGTGATATGATATGAGTATATATATATATATATATATATATATATATATATATATATATATATATATATATATATATATATATATATATATATATATATATATATATATATACCAAGGTGACAATTATTCCATAAATGAAAATCACTGCTAAAATTTTGAATTTTGAAAAGTTTTAGATATATAAATTAGTTATATTTTTCAGATAACTATTTTTAAGTTATTAAAAGTAAGTACACATAAAATTTCCTACCTTCATTGATTCATTTTTCAGGAAAACGTTTTATGAAATATATTATTGACAACTGTCAAATTTTCGAATTCAAAAAATGAATTCTTCATATGAATATGAATCTGATTGTGATTATAATCCACCAAAATATCCTTGCGATTCATATAATAGATATTTCTTGGAGAAGAACTTCAAAATCTGCACTCAATATCGTTTAGATGCAGGACCATCAGATTCTCAAACTTTCATATCATCTGATTCAGGTAATGTTGCAAAGAAAATTATTTCTGGGCCCGTTGATCATGAATTTGATGATAAGGTAAACAACTTAAATGAAGGTAGGAATAATATTTTAAAAACAATACATTCATATCATACACGAAGTAAATCTAAGGGTGCTGACATTTCTACTTGTTCTGTCTATTCTTCAAACAACAAAAGTTTTGATGACTGTTTTCAAAATCATGTAGAATCACCTTGTTCCTCTAATCTTATCATAACTTCATCACCTAATTCAGATCTTCACAAAATAAATAAAAAAATAAAACGCATGAAATGGACGTATGAAATGAATAAATTCATTATGTTTTGTTATTACAAAATAACAAATAATGGAACAAATAAAAAAAGGTATATGTCTAAACTATATAATATGTTCAAAGAAAAATTCCCCAATTGCTGTATTTCAGAACAAAGCATTGCGAATCAAAGACGGTATATTGAAAATAGAAACTTTTATCTGAATCAGAATTAAAATCAATTAAAAACAACATTCAACAAGAAGAACATTTGAATTTTGAAGTTTCAGATGAAAACCTAGTCCCATTCATGAAAAGCATCGAAAATAAATCAGAAAATTCATCAAAAATAATGATAACAAAGATATAGACAATTTATTTCTCAATCAAATGAATTTATTTGAAAATGTTGACCCAACTTTAAGACCTAAACTTCCTAAAATTCATTATTCAAAGAAAATTTTCGATTGTATAAACGAGCTCAATGAGAATATTCTTCCAAAGCAACTTGTTAAAGTAATGAATATCTATACACTTCATCTGATTATATATTGTGCCGCTATTACAGTAGTTATACATTCTGGATACAAATTAGAAAATTTTGGATCTAATTATAATATCAAGAAAAAACCTTCATGGCAAAAAAGGTTAGAAGGTAAAATTTCTTTTATCAGATGTGATTTAGGAAGATTGACTCAATATTCCAGAGGTATTCGATCAAAAAACTTATGGCACATATTGGAAAAATATTCCTCAAATATAAAACCCTTAAAAATAATGAGATAAGTAATGGACAATTGATAGAATACATCGATACTTTGAAACAAAAATTTTCAGTATACTCCATTAGACTACGTGAATATAAAATAAATTCAGATAGAAAATTCCAAAACAAACTATTCAAAAATAATGAAAAACATTTTTACAAATTTATTTCTGGTTCAAATGAAAATATTTCTGGAAATGGAGTTCCTTAAATTGATATTTTAACTGATTATTGGTCTTCAATTTGGGCAGTGCCAAGGCAACATAATTCCAATGCAAGTTGGATTTTAGATGAAAGGTCTCGATTTTCTAAAATAGAATGCATGCAGTTTGAAAAATTTTCAAACGAAGATATAACATCAGTTATTAAACACACAAAAAATTGGAAACTTTTGGTTCAAGAAATTCTCTTGCGTTCATGAAAAATTGGCTGAATATTTTTCATTTATAATAAAGAACCCCTCAGCTACTCCTTTATTTTTCACACAAGGAATTACTTATTTAAAACCGAAAAGTGATAATACTATTGATCCGTCTCAATATAGACCAATTACTTGCCTTCCAACAATATATAAAATTCTAACTGCATGTATTACCCAAAAAATTTATGCACATTTGGAGAATTATAATATTCTTTCCGAACATCAGAAAGGATGTAGAAAAAAACACCTTGGTACTAAGGAGAAACTTGTAATTGATTCTGTTGCTTTGAATCAAGCTCAAACTAAGAAGAGAAATATTCATACAGCCATCATTGATTACCAAAAGGCTTTTGATAGTTCTCCCCATTCATGGCTTCAATAAATTTTGGAAATTTATAAAATTGATAAGACACTTCGTCATTTTCTTGAATTCGTAATGAAAAATTGGAGAACCAATCTTCATTTAAATATTTCAAAACGATCGTTAAAATCCGAAGTAATTCCAATCAAAAGAGGCATTTTTCAAGGTGATTCTTTGAGTGCTCTTTGGTTTTGTCTTTGCCTCAATCCATTATCTCATGAATCAAATGCTACTAGTTTCGGCTTCAAAATAAAGAGTTTATTAACTGAACTCAAATTAAGTCACTTAATTTATTCAGATGATATTAAATTATATGCCGGAACCAGATCTCATTTACAAAGTCTACTTGAGATTACTTTCAACTATTCCAATGATATTCATATGAAATTTGGGCTTCCAAAATGAAAAATCTTTCTATTGAAAAGGAAAGATCACCTCTGATTATATAAAGATTTCCAATATCGAAATCGAGCCAATGCATCAAGGAGATACATATAAATATCTTGGATTTTGTCAGAGAAGACAATTAACCATAGCAGCACTAAAGAAATTATTAGAAGTTCATATTACAAAAGACTAAGAATTATCATCAAGAGTTATTTAACTAGTAAAAACCTTTTCAGAGCTATCAACTCTTATGCTGTTCCTATTCTTACATCTTCTTTTGGAATTATTAAATGGTCTAGAACTGATCTAAATGAATTACAATGTCAAACGAGGAAAATGCTCTGTAAATATCATAAGCACCACCCAAAGTCAGCTGTTCAGAGAGTTACACTACCTAGACATCTTGGAGGTCGTGGATTAATTGATTTGAATAATCTTCATAGTAAACAGATTTTTCATCTACGTTGCCATTTTCATGATAAACAGAGAACGTCTAAATTACATGATATTGTTGCTGCTTCAGATTATAATCTTAGACCTCTGAACTTGACAATGCAAAAGGTAAATTTTGATATATTTGATGATAATTCTAAAAGGAAAGTTGGATGCAGAAGGAATTACACGGAAAGCACCTAAAGAATTGAAAAATGATTATATTGATGAAATTGCATCGAATAAATGGTTAGTATCTGGAGAATTGTTTGCTGAAACAGAAGGCTTGGCAATTGCGATCCAGGACCAGGTTGTTTTCACAAGGAATTATAGAAAACATATCATCAAACAAAATATAGATGATTCTTGCCGTAGATGTTTCTGTTCTTCAGAAACAGTTTTTCATATATTATCATCTTGCTCAGTCCTTGCTTCAACAGATTATTCAGAAAGACATAATGCCGTTGCTAATATTATTCACTTCAATCTAGGAATTAAACATGACCTAATTCCCAAGAGAAAAAAATTTCAAAAATATGAACCTGAGATTATTTGTGAAAATGACAAATATAAACTTTATTTTGATAAAACAATTATGTGCAACAGAGCTGTAAAACACAATAGACCAGATATCGATTTTAATGATAAACAGAATCAAATAACATATATAATTGATATTGCTATACCCGACACACATAATATACAAAATAAATACAATGACAAAATTTCTAAATATATGATGCTTGACGACGAGATTCAAAAATGTGGAAAATGAAGAAAATATTCATTCTACCGATTATTATTTCTACAACAGGCGTTATTCCTAGAAATCTTCACAAAAGTATTGAGATTTTGGATCTGAAGAAAAATTTGTTTGAACAGTTACAAAAGATAACAGTCATCAAATCTTGTAATATTCTTCGTAGGTTTCTTTCCGAAAATAATAATGAGGTAGAGTCATATGTTTTCTCTTTAGTTTATACTGCTCAGAATCTCATTTCATATTTTATTTATTTGTTTATATAAATGTAATATAATTAACTGACAATTTTGTCATATTTATATTCAGAGCAGTGTTCCATTCGATCGTTCACCACTTCACACAAAAGAAACTATTAATGAGTAACATTCAGTGTTACTTGACTAAGGTCCGTACACTGGATTTTTCCGGGGAGAAAGCCTCTGACACTACTCGTTGGTACATTGATATCATTGTCTGATGATGCTATAGTATGTATACATTCTGGTAGATTGATATATTCTCATAACATTTAACGTTATCCTAATATATAATTACTCCAGGATATGTTTTGATTATAATCATTGCCTGGCAATGGTATTAATTACCGGGTGGTGGTCTTATATTTTTCATGAAATCAGTTTGATTGCATGAACAGATATATGGGCAAATCGTCCGGATAGAACCCCTATATATATATATATATATATATATATATATATATATATATATATATATATATATATATATATATATATATATATATATATATATATATATATATATATATATATATATATATACTAATATGGCGATTTCAATTTGATTTGAGGCAATTTGTTCGTTTCATTTTAATTTCACATTATATTACAAAGGTTTAGTAGAACATGAATTGAACATGAAGGAAAAGGTATGGTTCTCTCTATAATGTAATTCCCTATATCTTCCACAGTTAATGTTATGACTTTTTTCTGTATAAGAACTATGCTAATGTTGAGATAATTATTGTATCCATCAATTACAGATTCAGGAATTATCTCTTCGACATTGACATAAGAAACAAAAAACATGTTATGTTTTTCTCAGAATAATTCTTCTGCTTGCAAAATAAAATTTTAATTTTTTCAGATTTTTGGCAGTTCTTCCATAGTTTAGTAACTGAGAAACCTATGGCGCGAGACCAGAAAATGAAATTTGGGATTTCCAGAACAAAGAGCAAATATTCAGCAATTTCGGAGGTACTTTTTTTCTGCAAATACCTGTACATCATATATCAGTTTTAATATCAACTCCCAACGAATATTTTCTCAATTTGAATTTGTGTCAAGTATTTTGATGTATGTGAATTCTGTCACAAAAATTTTTCTGTATATTTCAATATCGATTTGAAATAAATTTTTAACTTTTATCAGTTTTTCTTGCTTCTGTAAAGAATGTAGTTGATTGTTTCTTTGAATAAAATTCTTGAATTTATTATCTATATTCACCTTTCATATCATGTACACTAAATAATTAAGGAAATTCTAACAAAGTCTATGTATTCAGAACTCTCAAAATAAGATATCTATTATCATATAGTTCTTGAATTCTTGATATAATTAATTAATATATTCTGTATTAGTAATCGAAGTTGAGAGTATTCATGACAAGTCACTCAAAAAATCGACATTAATAGATTTGAACTTGAATTGAGACAAACACTGTGTGTATAGACTTACTACATCCGAACAAAATGGCAAACATACATCAATATAAACACAAAACAGTCAGAATAGGAGTAAAAACCAACAACAATCAGAATATGATATAAATAAAGACAATCAGACCGAGGTGTCAATACAAAATGGTAAGAATAATATATTAAAAAAACAGATCGAAACATAAAAACTTTCCGTTATCGGTATATCATTCACTTGAAATATCTAGAATTCATTACTATGAACTCATCAACTTTTTGGGTTTCATTTTGAAATTTGCTCCACTATAAAAATTTCTTCAAACATTTTAGATTCAAAATAACTGCTTCAAGAAGAAAGGTCTAAAGACATTTCAGATCGAATAGCGTTCAGTGCTCTTTGTGTCCAATAAATAACCTACAACAACATAAAATAAATGGAAACCATATTAAACTATGTTTATTTGTATTAGCTCTGATGTCTTTCTCGATGGTATTTTCCTGCATCACTTCATCTCAGTTTGCCATTATTTTGAAGATTGTGGTTGTTCAGAACTTTGATGATTAAATTGATATGAAGCCCAGTTTTGAATTTTGCCTTTGTCAAATGTTCAAGTGTCTCTTTTTGTAGTTCATATTGAACACTTACAATTCTTTCCCTCGGTTCTGACAACTTCAACTTTTAAAATTGAACAGAGCTTGGTTGTCTCTACGTCCAAGAAATTACTTATAGCAATATATCAATGGTACCTGTCTTCTAAGTATGTTTATTTCACTTATCTCTGATGTCTTTCTCGATTGTATATGTCTTTATGCATCTATTCATCTTACATTGCTATCATCTTAAATCTTTCATTAATCTTCGCGAATACAAAGCAAAACAACTTCTTCTTCTTCTTCTTCTTTCTTGAACGTGCTGACCCCAAACTTAGGCCCCATTCAGACTCAACAACATCCTCATGGATTTAGCGGTTAGCCATGTACCAATCTCGAAGTATCGCTTCTCAATTTCGGTGGTTTGGTCCTCGGGGGGCACCGAGGGTCTAGGAATTCCTATACCAGATCACCATATACATATATACTATTATTCAGAAACAACAATCTTTCAATTCGGCAAAAAGCAGTTCTAATTTCAAGCCATGCGAAGCATATCAGGAATACATAGGTTTGGGGAAGGAAAATGCAGGTACGTGCTATAGCAAGTTCATAAGTGTTACTGTTTTATACAAAGTACAATTTGACTTGAAAGCTATCAAAGCTGAATATTAGATGCTCTGATAAATTCATTAATTATGTCAAGAACGTCAATATTATCACTGAAAATTACGTCAAAAATGTTCAGGGGAAGTGGGAATTTATGTGAGGCCAGTTTGTTGTGTAAAATTGAAATGTTGTGCAAATTATCCGTACAACTCAGAAATAAATGTGATATATCACCAAAACTGCCGCATTTACATAAATTCGTTTCATTGATGCCTATCCTAAACAAGTGCGCAGGAGTCAAACAATGCCCTGAACGCAATCTAATTAGATTCGTTATGTATCTACGTGGACGATTTATTTTGGAGAACCAACATTTAAGATTCAGATCATCATTATTCCTGTACTGAGCATATATTATTCCCTTGTCTCTACCTATTTCCCTGAATCTATTTACCCATATTCTTTTCATTCTACATTTCATTTCAGCCCAAAGTTCATGTGGACCGGCTCCGATTGTTTCGGGAGTTGGTAACATTCTACCTTCTTTGGCTAGACTATCAGCTATATCATTATTTGTTATGTATGAATGACTTGGTATCCATATACACTTTATTGACAAACCCAATTCGTTAGCTAATCTGAATCTTTTAATCGTTTTTGTGAAGATGTTACACGAGTTGGCAGTGATTTTTTTCTTTTTCAACGCCTCCAAAACACTCCAGGAGTCGGTGAAGATGAGGGCGTTCGATATTCTTCTCTCGATTATTTCGCGAACCGCTCTAGCGATCGCAAACAATTCGCATGTATAAATACACCAATGATTGGGCAATCGGCCCCTTAGTCTAATATTTAATTGTGGCGAAAATATACCAAAACCCGTCGTTGCCTCCGGTGAAGAAACTCGTGATACATCTGTATAAAACGTAGCTACTGCGTTTTGAAATTTTTTATTCAAATATTCCGCAAATCTGATTCCGTTCTCTACGGCAAATTTTGGCAAACCCGAATTAAAAACTTGTATAATAGATTGTTTGTCTTTATCGTTTACATAATAGCAGGGTAGTCTGTCCGCTGACCAGATCAAATGGGCGTCATTCATATATCTAAAAAAGGCAGATATGAAAGGAGGAGGAGTGTTATTTCGAAAAAAATGTAACAAACGCAACCTGGAATTCACCAGCAGTAGCCTAACAGGATGATAATCGAGTCTCAAAATCTTAGTCGCGAATTTGCCAGCTAGCCATTCTCTACGAATGTCGAGAGGAAATTCCCTGCTTCCTTAATATGATGTATATGGGTGTTGATCTCATTAAACCTAAAACAGTCCTCAGAGCCGCCGATTGCGCCCGATCTAATTTAGCTATAGTTGATTTCGCTATCTTCCCCAACAGAATTGAGCCGTAGTCTAAATGTGATCGCACTATCGCTTTGTATATTTTGTTCGTCGTATCTGGATTTCCTTCCCAAGATACTCTGCAAATGACCTTAAGAATGTTATGGGTGTTCATAACATTTCTACACATTTGATCGACTTGTGGACCCCACCTCAAATTGCTATCAAACATTACTCCTAAATATTTGTATTGATTGACCCATTGAATGTCAACATTTCCGACGTTTATTGGTGGACGAGTGGCTTGCACATTTGTTAGAGAAAATAGTACAGCCTTTGATTTATTCGGTGATATATTCAGATTTTTATTGCTAAACCACTCATTCAAGTGTTCCAGGCTAGCGGATAAAATTGTCGACATTTCGCCAATATCTATACCCTTAATTATTAGCACCAAATCATCTGCATATTGGATAACATCTATTGCTTCTGAAATTAGATCTAAAGGAAAGAGACTGTAAAGGTTAAACAGGATAGCACTGAGTACTGAACCCTGTGGGTTCACCTAATCTTGCCTTTTTAGGTCCTATCGTCTTACCTGATGTCGGACTAAAAATGGATAGTGTTCTATTTTCCAATAAATTATAGATCAGCAAATTCAGATTATCAGACACCCCTATTTCCATTAAATCACTTCTTAAGACGCACAAATCTACGTTATCATATGCTGATTGTATATCTATAAACACTGCAATTGCCGATTCACCACTGGAAAAGGCATTATATATAGCTGATGTTAAGTACGTAGTACAATCAGTTGTGGAAAAACCCCTTCTGAATCCGAACATACATCTATTTGGATCTATCTGATTTTCTATTTTTGTCTCGATTCTATTTTTTATCAATCCTTCCAACACTTTGGTCAGGCTTGATGATAGAGCTATAGGACGGTAATTTTTATATTCGGTATCATGTTTGGTTCCTTTATTTAAAGCAAAGATTAGGTAAGGTATCAGATCTTGTGGAATTGTACCAGTATCAAGGATGTTATTGAATATGGCTAATAGCTTAAATTTAACCGATAATGGTAGATTGACAATCATGGAATGGGTAATTCCATCGATACCCGGAGTAACTTCTCTTCTAGATGACAAGACTATTTCTAATTCTCTGAAGTTAAAATTTGGATCCACAGACCCATTCCTTATGAACTGATTATTATTAATCCTGAATGTTGTTATTTCATTAAGTAAATCTATAGCACCCAATTCCGATATTCCCCCAGCTTTTGCTTGTTTTTTACCATCAAATTTTTTTATAGATCTCCACATATTTTTTGGGGGTCTATTACCTAGTTCATCACAAAAGTTTTTGAAGGGGTTCTTTCTTTTTCAGTTTAAATAATCGTTTACACTTGGCTGTGCATTTTTTGAAAAGGACGAAGTTAGCCATTGTACTGAATCTTTTATATTGTAGAAAATATTTTTCGCAATTTTTCTTCACTGTGCTACACTCCTCATCCCACCATATGCAAGAGTATTTTGGTGAATGCTGTACTTTAAATTTCGGTATAGAATTTTCCGCCGCGTATCGTATGAGCTGTAAAATATCCTTCAATTCATTGATTGGGTTTTCTGTTGAGTATTTGAAAGCAGCCCTCGAATACTCAGTCCAGTTCGCTCTATCTACTTTGAAAATTTTATTTGGAGGATTTTTCATAGACCAGTTAGGTAAATCATTGTTCATCTGAATGCAAATAGGAAAGTGATCACTCGAACCACATCCCTCATGAACGCTCCATAAAATCCTATTACTCAAGTTTGGAGAACAGAGCGAAATATCCGGAGCGCTAAGTCCCGCATTAGGAGCTGTTAATCTTGTTGGGGAACCGTCATTTATAATTATGTAGTTGTTATTGTTGACAAAATCTTCAAAGATCCTACCCCTGTCGTTAGTAGAAGATGAGCCCCATAATGAATTTTGGACATTGAGATCACCAATCAGGAGCCAAGAACCGGTCAAAATTGATTGAATGCTATTCCAATGATTAACGTTCATCCTGGTATTTGGAGGTATATACATATTAAAAATTTTTATCCAACCCAATTCTATAGCTAAAATTTGTGTTCTTGGCGGTAGTTGGACCTGAATATCTATTTGTTTATATTCAATACCCCTCCTGATAGCAAATAAGAGGCCCCCATACCCATCATATCTGTCCTCCTTAAAATGTTAAAGCCTGTGATTGATACGTTATCATTGTGATTCAAAAATGTTTCTGATAGACTGACTATTTGAGGTTGAAGTTCATTTAAATTAGACTGAAGAGCCGTGATATTTGCTGAAATAGATCTAATATTCCATTGCAGAATCTTAATTTTAGATGGTATTTATGGCTGTCATTATTCTCGTTAAAAGTTGATATTATTTATTGAAAAGGCTCCTAATATTGATTATAGAAATATCTTTAAAAAAAAAAAAAAAAAAATATATATATATATATATATATAAATGAATAAAATAAAATGAATAAAATAAAAAAAAAAAAAAAAAAAAAAGAATTATTATTTTATACGTATATTAAATATTAATATCTTTAAATTTATTTTTCGAGTATCGGGAGACATTCACTGTGAAACCCTTGAATGACTCCTCATCTGAAGTTGTTGCCACATCCATATTCAACTTCTTATAGCTTACTAATTTTCTTTTGAAAATATCACCACTGTTCTTAACATCTTTGTCAAATTTGTTATAAGGAGTTGTTTCACCACCTTCGCACCTGGCAGAGGTATCGGAAACAAAACCATCTTCATCATTGTTCTTATTGTTCAATTTCGAATCTAAAACACTTTTAACCGAATTTCCGTTATCAAATGTAAATAAACACTCATTGTGAGCTTTTTTGTCGTAGCCAGTATTATGAATATTTTTACGTTTTTTTAAAATCGGGCTGGTAATTTTATGTTTTTTATTATCATTGTTAAATGTACTAGTAAATGATTTTTTCTTAGCGCCACTTAGCGTTGGAAATTCCGCTAAATTAGGTGCTAGTTCCGGTGTACAAGCTTTATTGGCTTCGAAAAGAGATATATTGTAGTAGGCCATCATTTCGCGCATCTTAACTTGCCTTAAATATTCACCGCAATCTCTATTATTCGCATTATGATTACCCTTACAAAAATACATTTCGGATTTTTATCACATGTCTGTTCATCCATATGAGATTCACCACAAACACAACAACGAAATTTACCTCTACAATATTTTTTTATGTGACCAAACCTCAAACATAAATTACACTGGATTACCGGTGGGACGTATAGTTCAACATTCATTGTAACGCTATATAACTTAAATTTCTTTGGTAAGGTATTACCTTCAAAAGTTATGAGACACGTATAAGATGGTGTTGTTATTATTTCGTTATTATCATTCTTTACCCTTCGATTGAATCTCCTGACTCTTAAAACTTTAGCATCCGGATACAAACCTTTACCTTTCTCAACTATTTCGTGATCCGGAATATCAATGCCCACGTCTCTAACTATTCCCATCGAAGTAACTAGTCTGGGTGCTATGAAAACATTAAAGTTGGATTTATCTAAAGTATTGTTTAATAAAAGTCATTCGCATTCTTGGGATATTTAAATTGTACACCAATTTTCTTTAGCCCTAGTCTGTAAATATTAATAATGTCTAATTGATTGCAGTTCGAATTTATGTAAAGCATTCTACCCACACTTGCTGGATTAAGATTGCCAATATTATTATCGATCGATTCAATTGTAACAACAAATGGGCCTCTATCATTATCTTTGAATTTAAATTCTTTATCTTTATTTACAATTTTTTAGCTTCGTTCAGTTTTTGTGTTAATATTTCAATTTGTTCAATGGAAGCAGATGATAAGTTTTAGATTTCTTTATAAAGTCTATCTCATTATTAACATGCATTAAATCTATTAAATTATTTTTATTCGTTAATTCTATATCTGAAATTATTCTAATTTCTCTAGGTGAAAAGTATTCAAAAACCCCGGGGGTGGGACCCCCAGGGGTTTGTTCACCCATTTTACTCTACTACTATTAATTAAAGCACTTACTTTGCAAGCAGATTATGAACTACTATTGCAGGAAAAATTCACAAAATCACTTGAAATGGATAATATGGAAGGGTTACCTTAACAAAAGTCACTACACGTGGAAAAGTTAGGTTGTGTTGAAACGCAAGAAGAGGTGTTGCTTCGTTGATCGCTTCAGACCGAATCTCCAAAACAACTTCAATTTTATATAGGTTATGTCATAAACAGTCGTCAATTTGATCTTCTTCTTTTACTTGGCTCTTGGTAACTTTTACCTACTCTATCGAGGAATATGGAATGGGCTCAGCTTTCGAGCATTCTACCCAGACTGTTGTCGGAATTCATCAATTTGAACTTCAATAACGCTTACATCGAAACGGTAACTCTGTCTTCAACACGACCTTAGTAGCTAAGACCATTTCGGCAGGCTTCCAAATCATTTCCAGATCACGCCAAATCCTTGAAATGGTTTGATTTCATCAACCAGTTAATATGACGTTCTGCCACAACTTATCCGGTCGTTTTCGAAGTTTTGAACGTGATTTTCGCCATTCACACGTAACAGGTTACTTTGAAGTGTTTCAATAAAAAAAAACAAAAGTAAATCGCGGGTTTGCCTGAGTACAACGTGGGTACGAGAGTAAAATTGTTTATAACGCAAGATTAGTTGCTGTAAAGTTACGTGGAGGACGGAAATACATGAAATTGTTATTCCCAACTCCCCTGATTCAATCCAATGCTTTATATTTATACTATTCGATCAATGATCAGTTATAAAAGAGACTTCTATCCTCGATACAAAATGAGGTACATCCTATCCGGAAATTACCGATCGAGTTACATCCATTACAGAGTTAGTACAGCATAGGTAACTTATTGTCGATGCATTCATAGCCCACGAACTGTAAAGATGATAATGTGTTGCGTCGGTCTATTCTATTTTGAAGTTAAGTTGATCTGAGTATTTCTTATTGAAAACATTTTACACGATTGAGTTCACAAATAAGTTCGTGTAAAAGTTTTTGAAATTGTGCCAAGAAATTCACAACATTTTAGACGAGTATAATTCCAAACCCCCTTGAAGAAAGCCTTCGCGTAGTATATAAAATTAAAATCCGTAAAGGCACCCATCACACACACACCCTACTCTGAGTGAGTTTGGGCAGAATTTATAAATTATTTTGTGATATTGAACATATTGAAATTGTATAAATTTATGAATTTGAACACATCTACACATAAACACACACATATAACTATTATTATATTAGATTGAATTAATAATGACTGAAGACGAACCAAAGCTTACCAAAAAAGTCCAAAGAAAAATGTTATATCATTCATTATGAGCCATATGCTATATTACATACAAGATATAAATTGAAAAGTATCTTTATATCTCTATATATATATATATATATATATATATATATATATATATATATATATATATATATATATATATATATATATATATATATATATATATATATATTATTATATTATTTTGAGTGCCAAATAAACTTTTTCGGTCGTCTAGGCACCCACCGTGCCTGTATGCTTAGGGCGCCAAGTTGACGACAGCATTTTCAGTTGCTAGGTAATTCAAGACGACAAATGATGGAACGTTCAAGGAGCTTAGGCGTTTGAGGATACTAGGAACTCTGACGCCGGGAGAGTCGGAGTGCCCAGTTGTTCGAAGCGGAAGGTTGGTTTTGGGAACTAGGTGTTCAAGGTGTCTGGACGTTCAGAGGGTCTGACCGATCGAGGCGTAGGGTGGTTCGAAGGGTCCGAATTTTAGGCGCAAGACAGTGTGGGGCGCTTGAGCGTTTATAACAAGATAGTTCTGGGTGCAAGGTGGTTTGCGTCGTGTGGATGTTCGGACGCAAGATAGTTCTGGACGTTTGAAGGCGTAAGATAGTTCAGGGGGTTTATGCGCGAGGTATTTCGGGGTGCGTGGGCGTTTGGGGATGAGAGGTACATCTGCCTGCCTGGGCGTTCAAATTTCAAGGTAGATCTGCCCGCCTAGGCGTTTTGGGTGCTAGATAGATCTGCCCGCCTGAGCGTTTGATATACAAGGTAGATCTTCCAGCCTAGGCGTTTAATATACAAATTAGATCTACCCGCCTAGGCGTTTAATATACAAGGTAGATCTGCCCGCCTAGGTGTTTTGGGTGCAAGGTAGATCTGCCCGTCTAGGCGTTTGATATACAAGGTAGATCTGTCCGGCTAGGCGTTTGATATACAAGGTAGATTTGCCCGGCTAGGCGTTTGATATACAAGGTAGATCTGCCCGGCTAGGCGTTTGATATACATGGTAGAGTTGCCCGCCTGCTAGTATTTATACTATTCGATCAATGTTCAGTTATAAAAGAGACTTCTATCCTCGATACAAGTTGAGGTACATCCCATCCGGAAATTACCGATCGAGTTACATCCATTACAGAGATAGTACAGCATAAGTAACTTATTGTCGATGCATTCATAGACCACGAACTGTAAAGATGATAATGTGTTGCGTCGGTCTATTATATTTTAAAGTTTTCCTTTAGAATTATTCAAAGAAATAACAAAAAAAATCTCAGCATTTCTTATTAAAGACATTTTACACGATTGAGTTCCCAAATAAGTTCGTGTAAAAGTTTTTGAAATTGTGCCAAGAAACTCACATTATTTTAGACGGGTATAATTCCAAAGCCCTTTGAAGAAAGCCTTCGCGTAGTATATAAAATTAAAATCCATAAAGACACCCATCACAACACACACACCCTACTCTGAGTGTATTTGGGCAGAATTAATAAATCATTTTGTGATATTGAACATATTGTTTTTGCATAAATTTATGCATTTGAACACATCCACACACAAACACACAAATATAACTATTATTATATTATATTGAATTATTAATGTCTAGAGTCCAAAGAAAAATGTTATATCATTCATTATGAGCGATATGTTATATTACATAGAAGATATAAATTGAAAGGTATATATAATATATATATATATATATATATATATATATATATATATATATATATATATATATATATATATATATATATATATATATATATATATATATATATATATATATATATATATATATATATATATATATATAGGGGTTTTACCCCGACGAGTTGCCCATATATCTGTTCATGCAATCAAACTGATTTCATGAAAAATATAAATCCACCACCCGGTAATTAATACCATTGCCAGGCAATGATTATAACTAAAACATATCCTGGAGTAATTATATATTAGGATAACGTTAAATGTTATGATAATATATCAATCTACCTGAATATATACATACTATAGCATCATCAGACAATGATATCAATGTAACAACGAGTAGTGTCAGAGGCTTTCTCCCGGAAAAATCCAGTGTACGGACCTTAGTCAAGTAACACTGAATGTTACTCATTAATAGTTGCCTTTGTGTGAAGTGGTGAACGATCGAATAGAATACTGCTCTGAATATAAATATGACAAAATTGTCAGTTAATTATATTACATTTATATAAACAAATAAATAAAATATGAAATGAGATTCTGAGCAGTATAAACTAAAGAGAAAACCTATGACTCTACCTCATTATTATTTTCGGAAATATATATATATATATATATATATATATATATATATATATATATATATATATATATATATATATATATATATATATATATATATATATATATATATATATATATATATATATATATATATATATATATATATATATATTATTATATTATTTTGAGTGCCAAATGAACTTTTTCTGTCGTCTGTATTTTCAGGAGCCTGAGCATCTTAGGCGCCAAGTTGACGACAGCATTTTCAGTTGCTAGGTAATTCGAGACGACAGATGATGGAACGTTCAAGGAGCTTAGGCGTTTGAGGATTCTAGGAACTCTGACGCCGGGAGAGTCGGTGTGCCCAGTTGTTCGAAGCGCAAGGTTGGTTTTGGGCACTAGGTGTTCAAGGCGTCTGGACGTTCAGAGGGTCTGATAGATCGACGCGCAGGGTGGATCGAAGGGTCCGAGTTTTAGGCGCAAGACAGTGTGGGGCGCTTGAGCGTTTATAACAAGGTAGTTCTGGGTGCAAGGTGGTTTGCGTCATGTGGATGTTCGGAAGCAAGATAGTTCAGGACGTTTGAAGGCGTAGAATATTTCAGGGAGTTTATGCGCGTAGGCGTTTGGTGATGAGAGGTACATCTGCCTGCCTAGGCGTTTAAATTGCAAGGTAGATCTGCCCAGATCTGCCCGCCTGGTCGTTTGATATACAAGGTAGATCTGCCCGCCTAGGCGTTTTGGGTGCAAGGTAGATCTGCCCGTCTGGGTGTTTGATATACAAGGTAGATCTGCCCGGCTAGGCGTTTGATATAGAAGGTAGATCTGCCCGGATAGGCGTTTGATATACAAGGTAGATCTGCCCGCCTGCTAGTGTATATATACTAAACGCGTAAGAATTTTTTCCGTCAAAATGGAGGGGATGGAATATGGTTAAACCCGGACGGGGATTTTTCGAATAGCTCTCGAGCAGGAGGCTGAGGCTGGGCCGCGTAATTTTTTTACGAAAGCAGGTGGTTGGTCAAAGATGCTTGCGAAATTGGGAGGCCGCGTGATTTCAAACGGCGGAGATACGAATTTTCGAAAATTTTCGCGATATAGCCAGATCTCGAAAACGGAATGAGTCGAGTGCCGGATTCCTTCGGTATCGCTAAATTTCGTCTTTCGGAAGACGATTCGTATGGCGTTTACCCCGAAAAACCTTTCGAAAATGCCGAAAAGAAAAAGGTCCACGATTTTCTCGAATTTGCAGGGAGGAAATTACCCAAACGAGCAGGCTATACAAATTTTTTACTTCGCCTAATCGGTCCCGCACTTTTAACCAAACAAAGCGTTCGTCTTTTCTATCTTATAAATCTGCGTCAGAAAAGAGGTCCATTTTCAGAAGCGGAAGATATTTCCACATTTTCGAAAAAACGGACACGCCCATCGAAAGTCGTCGCCGAAAACGCTTCGGTTCGAGGTTTGAAACTATTGACAGAAGAGCGGAAATACCACGGAATCCGAGAAAAAAGACGAAATTTTACTCTCACGTCTTTCTTTTCTGCGAAAAAGGCATTCCAATATTTTTAATTAATTCCTGAAAAACGACAAATTTGCTCGATACCCCTGCCGTCCTCATTTCCTTTTCCACCAATAGTTAACGAAATACGTCGGTAACACGACGATTCCCGAGCGTCGACGTTGACGTTGACGTTTCTCAAACTCAAATTCTTGGGTTTCGGTCGTCAAAGACACCTTAAATTAGTAAAATATCAATCGTCCCATCAATAAAAGTACATCGAAATCATCTCGAAACCTGTCCGGTTACGTAGAACGTAAAAGGTTTGGAAATATATAGTTTGCTAAAAATTTATCATTTTTCATCATAAAATAATACCTCCGATATATATAATTCTTTTGTCATTACTTAAAAAAAGTAAAATTATCACATAATTTACCTGTGATGCTTAAATGTATCATGCCCGAAATTTAGCTTTAGAATATCGAGAGTCTTGAAGTCATTCGTTTTCACATAATTTGCTACATATACAATTATTTTCGAATCTGAAGCCTTAGTTTATTATTCGGGATATATATTGGTCGTCTGAATAAGAAAAATCTTATTAACTTCATTTAGTTTCTCGTTTTTCTTCGAAAATAATTGACAATATTTTTGAAGTGTATCTGATTTAACTATATACTGTCTATTTTGCTTCAGTACTTCTTTCAATCGCTTTTACAGTAGCATCATTTAACATTCTTGAAATCCTAGCTATCAAAAAATTGATCCAGGTTATTTCTAGTATTCCTCTTTGAATTATAAGCTTAAGCTTACAGAAACGTTGTACAAATCGATACTAAGTTACCAGATCTGAAAAATATTCTAGTATTTCTCATTAAAGATCAAAAATTCTGAGAAACATACCCATCTAGTTCGAAAATGAAAGAATATTTTTCTGTATAATGAAGATGTTAATTAAACGTTGCCGAAAGAGTTCCCCCCGGCATTCACGTTAGAATCGTATAGCCCCCTGTGAAGATACAGTACCTACATCTTTTTTTTGTATTAAGTATTAATTTTGAAATTCGACAAAGATATAGTATTATTCAAAATTTTGGAAGAATGTCCCTTTGACAAAAGTTTTGATTTTACACATTTGTGATGCTTATATGACCTGAAAATTTTTCAGATCAAATTTCATATTCAGACACATTCATATGAATGTATATTTATAATATGCAAAATTGAAAGAAATTTTATGTATTGAAATTTTCATAATGATTTGCTGAAGGGGCGGTCTCAATCTCGGGTGGATTCTTTCCAATAGGAATAGTTTTGCAACAACGACAGCATTTTCAGTTGCTAGGTAATTCAAGACGACGGATGATGGAACGTTCAAGTAGCTTAGGCGTTTGAGGATTCTAGGTACTCTGTCGCCGGAAGAGTCGGGGTGCCCAGTTGTTCGAAGCGCAATGTTGGTTTTGGGCACTAGGTGTTCTAGGCGTCGGGACGTTCCGAGGGTCTGAACGATCGAGGCGCAGGATGGTTCCAAGGGTCCGAGTTTTAGGCGCAATACAGTGTGAGCTTTTATAATAGGGATGTTCTGGGTGCAAGGTGGTTTGCGTCGTGTGGATGCTCGGTCGCAAGAAAGTTCTGGACGTTTGAAGGCGTAAGATAGTTCAGGGAGTTTATGCGTGAGGTATTTCGGGGCGCGTAGGCGTTTGGGGATGAGAGGTACATCTGCCTGCCTAGGCGTTTAAATTGCAAGGTAGATCTGCCCAGATCTGCCCGCCTAGGCGTTTTGGGTGCAAGGTAGATCTGCCCGCCTAAGCGTTTGATATACTAGGTAGATTTTTCCGCCTAGGCGTTTAATATACAAGATAGATCTGCCCGCCTAGGCGTTCTGGGTGCAAGGTAGATCTGCCCGTCTAGGTGTTTGATATACAAAGTAGATCTGCCCGGCTAGGCGTTTGATATACAAGGTAAATCTGCCGGCTAGGCGTTTGATATACAAGGCAGATCTGCCTGCCTGCTAGTGTATATATACTAAACGCGTAAGGCACTTTTTTATTCTCGCGTTTCTTTTTCGCGAAAAGGGCTTTCTAGTATTTTCAATTAATTCCGGAAAAACGACAAATTTGCTCGATACCCCAGCCGTTCTCATTTCCTTTTCCACCATAAGGAAATAAAACACGTCGGGAACACGACGATTACCGAGTATCGACGTTGACGTTGACGTTTCTCAAACTCTAATTCTAGGGTTTAGATAGTGGAATAACATCTTATTTAAGAAATATATCAATCATCTCATCAATAAAGGTACATCGAAATCATCTTGAAACCTGTCCGGTTACGTAGAACGTGAAAGGTTTAGATTCGATCTCGAGAAAAACGTCGTATATGGAATGAATAGGGGTGAGCTCCTTCGAAACGTAAGTAAACTTTACGTATTTCGTTCATTTTTGCACGAAAATTCATATATTCTCACAGAACAAACGTTTCAAACGATGCGTTAATTCGTCTGAATTTTCATTTACGTCCTATTTTTACCTATTTATTGGATTAAAATACGTATTTTCTTCTATTTCCATGCACACAGCGTTCGTGACGAAAGTTGAAGTAGGTTGTTTACATTCCAATCACTCGGCCATATTGTCCGACGTTCTTGAAAAAGATGCTTGAAAACGAAAATGAGCTTCGAGAATGAATTTGTACTTTTATTTTCGCTACGAGTGAAGGGCTGTTGTTATTATCTACGATACTAATTCCAGCGATATAAACCATACGTATTTTCCAATGTTATTAGAAAAATAAGCTACTCGAAAAGTAAGTATTTACATAAAAACTCTCTAATGCATTTAGTAATCGTAGCAAACCATTAATCTAACATTATGAATATTTTGCAGATATATATGAGCTATGTTCATCGAAACCTCACCAACAACACCTATGCAAGTGTTACTGCTATTTCTCCATGAGTGAAATAAATTTCAATAACTCAATTTTCGAGCAGGAGGAATGGGCCTTTTTTATATTGAGGTTAGTAAGGATTTGTTTCTTATGAAAGTGAAAACAATATGCTCAACAATAAGTGCTCATTGAGATTTGTTATGACTCTTACATTACTTATTAGTTTTAATTTTTCACAGCAACAATTTCTGAGGAGGGATTTGATGTTTACCAAGAAAATTTGTTGAACTTCGAATTTCATCATACAAAAATGCAACGTTCATCGTTACAAGATGAGATAAAATTCTGTCGAAGAATGAAAACTGAACAGGTAAGTGCTCAAGTACCTCAATGGAATTTGAAGTGGTAGTAGTAGTATTGGCTTTATTTATTTTCATATTGTACAAGCATCGATAAAAATATGTGTTCATTCATCTTGAAATTGTTTCATATTTGTCACGAGGTGAGAATTTCGGGCATGTTTAAGACTAAATTTCTTATTCAACATTTCTCAATTTTAACACTATTTCACACCACCGATAATGAAACTTGAAATGCTCTGAATGTTGGGAGATAATTATTGTATCCATCAATTACAGATTCAAGAATTATCTCTTCGACACTGATATAGGAAAGAAAAATCATGTTAAATTTTTCTCAGAATAATTTTCTGTTCTCAAAATAAAATTTTAATTTTTTTCAGATTTTTGGCAGCTCCTTAATAGTTGAGTAACTGGAAAACCTATGGCACGAGACCAGAAAATGAAATTTGGGATTTCCAGAACAAAGAGCAAATATTCGGCAATTTCGGAGGTACTTTTTTTCTGCATATACCTGTACATCATATATCAGTTTAAATATCAAATTCTACTGTATATTTCTCAATTGGAATTTGTGTCAAGCATTTTGATGTAGTATGTGAATTCTTTCACGAAAAATTTTTCTGTATATTTCAATATCAATTTGATATAAATTTTTACCTTTCATCAGTTTTTCTTACTTCTGTAAAGAATGTAGTTGGTTGTTTCTTCGAAGAAATTTCTTGAATTTGTTATCCATATTCATCTTCCATATCATATATACTAAATAATTAAGGAAATTCTATCAAAGCCTATGTATTCAGAACTCTCTAAATAAGATATCTATTATCACATAGTTCTTGAATTCTTGATATAATTAATTAATATATTCTTTATAAGTCATCAATATACAAGTTAAGAGTATTTATGACAAGTCACTCAAAAATTCGACATTAATGAATTTTAACTTGAATTGGGACGAACACTGTGTCTATAGACTACATCCGAACAAAATGGCAAAACTTCATCAATATAATCACAAAACAGTCAGAATAGGAGTAAAAGCCAAAAACCATCAGAACATGATATAAATATAGAGACAATCTGGCCGAGGTATCAATACAAAACGGTATGTATAATATATTAAAAAAGACAGTTCGAAAAATAAAAACTTTCCATTATCGGCATATCATTCACCTAAAGTACCTAGAATTCCTTTTACTATGAACTCATTAACTTTTTGGGTTTCATTTTGAAATTTGCTTCACTATAAATATTTCTTCAAACATTAAGGATTCAAAATAAATGCTCCAGGAAGAAAGGTCTAAAGACATTCCAGATCGAATAGCGTTTAGTGCTCTTTGTGTCCAACAAACGACCTGCAGCAACATAAAATTAATGGAAACCATATCAAACTATGTTTATTTTTATTACCTCTGATGTCTTTCTCGATGGTATTTTCCTGCATCAATTCATCTCAGTTTGCCATTATTTTGATGATTGTGGTTGTTCAGAACTTTGATGATTGAAATGATATGAAGCCCCGTTTTGAATTTTACCTTTGTCAAATGTTCAAGTGTCTGTTTTTGTAGTTCATATTCAACACATTTAATTCTTTCTTTCGGTTCTGACATCTTCAATTTTCAAAATTGAACAGGGCTTGGTTGACTTTACGTCCAAGAAATTACTTATATCAATGGTACCTGTCTTCTAAGTATGTTTATTTCACTTATCTCTGATGTCTTTCTCGATTGTATATGTCTTTATGCATCACTTCATCTTACACCTGGGTACGAGCGTAAAATTGTTTATAACGCAAGGTTAGTTGGAGTAAAGTTACGTGGAGGACGGAAATACATGAAATTGTTATTCCCAACTCCCCTGATTCAATTCATTGCTTTGTATTTATACTATTCGATCAATGATCAGTTATAAAAGAGACTTATGCAAGGTAGATCTGCCCGTCTAGGCATTTGATATACAAGGTAGATCTGCCCGGCTAGGCGTTTGATATACAAGGTAGATCTGCCCGCCTGCTAGTATTTCTCATTAAAGCTCAAAAAGTCTGTGAAACCTACCCATCTAGTTCGGAAATGAAAGAATATTTTTCTGTATAATGAAGATGTTAAGTAAACGTTGCCTAAAGAGTTCTCCCCGGCATTCACGATAGAATCGTATAGCCCCATGTGAAGATACAGTACCTACATCTTTTTTTTGTATTAAGTATTAATTTTGAAATTTGACAAAAATATAGTATTAATCAAACTTTGGGAAGAATGTCCCTTTGACAAGTGTTTTGATTTTACACATTTGTGATGCTTATATGGACTGAAAATTTTCCAGATCAAATTTTATATGCAGACACATTCATATGAATGTATATTTATAATATTCAAAATTGAAAGAAATTTTATGTATTGAAATTTTCATAATAATTTGCAGAAGGGCGGTCTCAATCTCAGGTGAATTTCCTCTAATAGGAATAGTACATATCATAAATTCAAGTAAAAATTTATTATTATATTTAATTCCTGAAAATTTTCAATTATATGAGATTTCAATAAATGAAACATACATAAAGCCGAAAAAATATGTATCTAAAAGGAATTTTTCAAAGTTTTCATTTCATGTTTGCTTCATGGAATTTTTCGATATAAAATATGTTTCAATTTTAAAGTTTTGAAAAAGGGATATTGCTGTTATACGCAACCATGTTAACTGGTTAAAATCCCTCTACTTAAAATAGGGTCAAATGTTAATTTTGTATCGTAAAAATAGCATCCGCTTACATTTTCTATAGGCTGAAGCTCACCAAAATTACCCCTTTTCTTATTTTCACTCCATTTATGATTCATGTTCCAAATTTTTAAATATTATTATTGCTAGTAAATATCTCCAACTCATAATTGTATTATATATGTCAAATTTCTAATCATTATTTTGAATATAGCATTAAAACTTGGTACTCATAACCAATCGTGTTGAATATTTTATATATACTTATTGATCTGTTCGAAAATGTAATTCATTATTGATTTATAACAGCATAATTGCAACAAATAATATAACAAAATTAGACATATTTTTCATCAATTTCATATTTTTATGGGGCAGCTATATGAAATAATACCAATAGAGAAAAACTCTTTCGATATACTCCTGAATTTTATCTGGGATCCAAGCTAAATACTATGTCTGGGGTACTAATTTAGTTATTTAAAAAATTCTCATCTTTTTAGCCATGTTTTTGATTAAAATCTGGAGATGCAATATAAGCAAAAAATTTTATACCCTATGGTTTTCGAGCTATAAGGTAAAACTGTGTCTTTTCAATAGAAACCATACCCGAAATGGTTGCGTTAAGTAGGTATATTTTTCCTTTTCGAAAATAATAATATGATAATTAGATTATTATTTCATATGCTATATGAAATATTACCAATAAAAAAACACTTACCAGCAAATTATTATATCTTATGTACTAATTAAGTAATGTTAAAAATATTTTTACATTCCCTAGCCATGTTTTTGAATAGAATTCAGAGATGCATTAGAAAAATGTTATACCCATTCGGTTTTCGAGCTATAAGGTAAAACTGTGTCTTTTTCAATACAAACCTTTTACGAAATGGGTCACGTTAAGTATATTATTTTTTTCCTTTTCGAAAATAATAATATGATAATTATATTATTATGGCGTACATTTCAAGATATATCTTGTCCAAAACTCTACAGTAGAAGAAATTGACAGGCTTCCGCCTAAGACATTATTATTACGATTTTTCGCCCGAGTACGCTGAAATTCTCAAAATCTCCATCACATTAATTCTGGTCAGAATTCCAAGAAACGAAAGGAGGAATAAATTACTATTGAATGGATTGAATCTGACTCCTCGTGTTTCTTCTTTTCTAGTAAGTATACTCGATTACATCAGTTAATTGTTAGGAAAGTTATCTTCGAATTGTTATTGATTTCAGATCTGAATGTTTTGTTATTCATAAATTGTCCTGAAACAGAATATTCCTGATATTATTTCACAGGTTGAATCTCTGATATTTTATTTTGAAAAGTAACTATATTTCACTATAAAAAAATTGACATGCTTCATGCAGCGAGGTATTTCTGCGAAGATGACTTTTTTGACAATAAACTGATGTAATGGAGAATACCTACTATTCTAGTAGGTAAAGAAAAACGAGAAGTCAGATTCAAAAGATACAAAACACTTCATAGGTAATTGATTTCATACTTTTTTCTCAAAATTCTGAACAGCCTTACTTTGATGATGGGAGGGGTTCCGAATTGAGAGATCGAAATCCATTATTTGAAACATTTCCAGTCATTTAGTCTGGGAATTTCGAGGTCCTCGATCAAAAACTCGTAAGTTTTAGAATAAAACTGCGATTAACTCCAAAACGATCAATTTCAGATATAGAGAAATCTATAACAGGGCGATGCCTATCCATATTACGAGTTAAATGTTGTGTGCAGAAAAAGTAGTCTGAATTGAGAAAACGGACGTTTGTAGCTTTGAATATACTACGATTTGCTACATGCTTTGGAAACACTCTGTATATCGTAAAGCTATTTCAAAAATATCTATCTTTGAATTGACAATATTTCATGATAATGCACAAAACTTTTGAGAAGAATCTAGAATCACAAAAGATAGAAGTTATTGAACCATATACATGCTTAAATACTAAGAAATCCGTAAACACAATTCACTCAATATTTGGAATTCTGAAATTCAATGGCTCACTGAATATTTTTGTTTACCTAATTTGATCAATTCTATCTAGGGAGTTGAGAAACCATAGTAAGTCTTTTATTTCATATACTTTTTCTTCATTTCAGATGTATATACTGAATTAGAAAAATAGTTATGACCCTAGTGAACTATTTATCAAGAAGCTAACATAGGAATGTTTATATCTACTGAACATCATAATTATAGTAGAAGGGGATCCAGCCTATAAGAACCCAATTTGACAAACCCAGAACGTTCAACGATTGACACGGGATTGCTCCAACGATTCGTGGTGGATTCTCATCAAGTTTACACTGCATCGCGGAGCTCATAATTGAAACCAATGAATGGTACATCGCTCATGCAAAATGGAGCAGATTTTGGCATATGGTAACCAATTATGTTACAATACACTTACCAATGATTCCCATCTAATATTATGGGAATAAATGGAAACATTCATGGAAATTTTAACCGACCTTGTAATGCAGAAATAGAATCTTCAGTCGAACGTTTCCAACTATTAGTAGATGAATATGAACTTATTTCGACACCATTCAAGTCTCCAGAAAATAATGAATGAGTAAAATTACCATCTTGACAAATGGACATGAACAGAAAGACAAAAACGCCAGCAAATATAAATCAAAACTCCCATGCATATATAGAAAACTTCATATCAATGAAAAACTATAACTTGCTGAATTTTTTGTATCACCTCCACAAAGTTCTTCTGAAACTTATGTTATAGGGGAATCGAATTTAGATTTAAAGGTACGAACTGAAAAGTGTGAAACAAATTCTAATTCAGAAAACGGAAGAATAAATAATAACCAAAATGCCATCGTCAATTTAACTCCCCCAGGAAGCAACAATGCATACAAAAGTTCTTTGGAGAGATTTCTTGACGACATATATAAGGACAGAGATGAGTGTATTAATCTTTACTACGAAACACCCTGTGATATCAAAATTGAGAAACCAACAACTGAACATAAAGTGTGTTCAGAAAATTATTAGAAAACTTTGATCCCGAATGAAATTAATTTGGGAAACAAGAAACGTAAAAGATCAACTCATCACAAGAAGCATTCAAAATAAACATCAAGTTAGAAGAATAAAATTGAAGAAATAAATATTCCCAAAGGAGGAATAAAACTGAAATTAATTTTGGGTTAAAATGGAGATAACAGATCTGTACCCTATTGATGCTTATTTTGAATTTGTATTTTTTCCTAAAATTTTAATATTGGTGCTAGAAAATCAAAGTGTCTGATATAATTTTATGCAAAATAAGGAAATTATTTCACCAGTGGATAACATCTGAATCAAGAACATCTTTCATGAAAGAAAGATGTAGTAGAATGAAATGATGATTGTTTGTTGTTTAATATGAAAAATCATCAGTGAAATAATGTGATATTTTGAATTGTTCAGTTTTATTTTTCTTAGTTTGTTAAAGTTCGTTTGAGATAATCAAAATAAATCCTGACTGAAATGATAGTGCTATTGTGATTGAATTATTAATGATTAAGTTTGTAATTTGATAACAGCATTCTGATTTCCGCTCAAAAGAATTATTGTTAAGAGTGATTTTGAATGTGATAGTTCAGTAGAGATACTGAAAACAAATCCTGACTGAAATGATAATGTAATTGTAATTTATCAATATAAAATATGTTCAGCGATTGACACGGAATTGATTCAACGAATTATGGTAGATTCTCTTCAAGTTTACACTGCATTGGGAAGGTCAAATATGAAACCAATAAATGGTGCATCGCTCATGCAAAATGGGGCAAAATTCGGCATATGGAAACCAAATACGTTACATACCGCGTATCAAAGATTCCCATCTAATATAACAGGAATAAATGGAATTATTCATTTTAACCGTCATTGTTAGGTAGAAGTAGAATCATCAGTCAAACATTTAAACTCAACAGTAGATGAATATGAACTCATTTCACCTCCATTGAATTCTCCGGGAAACTATAAATGGGAAAAATTACCATCTTGTCAAATGGACATGAAAAGAAAGACGAAAATGCCAGCCAATATAAATGAAAACTTTCATGAATATATAGAATATTTCATATCAATGAAAAACTATAACATGCTGAATTTTATATCACCGCAACAAAGTTCTTCTGAAACTTATGTTAAAGGGGAATCGAATTCAGATTTAAAGGTACACACTGAAAAATGTGAACCACATTTTGAGTTAGAAAAAGGAATAATGAATACTAACCTAAATTCCATGGTTGGTTTAACCCCTCCAGAAAGCAAGACTGCAGGAACAAGTTCTTTGAAGAATATCAATGACGACATATTTCAGGATACAGATGAATGTATAAACTTTCATTTTGAAGCACCTTGTAATATCAAAATTAAAGAGACATCCGAATTTAGTGATTTTCATTATGACCCACCCAATGAAGAAATAATTTCTCTCAATGTTAGTGATAACCACACAACTCACATATCCACTGCCTTCCAAACAACTTCAGAAAGTTTGAACCAAGACAATAAAGGAGATGCAGTTGGTTAAACAATGCTCTCACACTGGAAGTGACACGGATTCTGCGGTACAAGCCACTTTTCGAGAAACCCTCGACAATCTCGAACAGAAATTAGAGTAAAACAAGAAACACAACCTGAATGAAGAAAAAATATGTAAAAAAACTGAAAATATTCCTATCGATGAGGAAAATATGGATAACTCAATTTTTTTTTTTTTTTTCATTTGGAAACAATATTTTGAATTGTTCATTTTTATTGTGTAGATATACTAAACGCGTAAGGCACTTTTCCGTCAAAATGGAGGGGATGGAATGTGGTTGAACCGGGACGGAGATTTTTCGAATAGATTTCGAACGGGAGGCGAAGGCCGGGCCGAGTAATTTTTTGACGAAACTAGGTAGTCGGTCGAAGGTGCGTGCGAGATCGGAAGGCCGCGGGATCTCGAACGGCGGAGATACGAATTTTCGAAAATTTTCGCGATATCGCCATTTCTCGAAAAAGGAAAGAGTCGAGTGCCGGATTCCTTCGGTATCGGTAAATTTCGTCTTTCGGAAGACGATTCGTACGGCGATAATCTCGAAATTCTCCGAAAAACCTATCAAAAACGCCGAAAAGAAAAAGGTCCACGATTTTCTCGAAACAGTGGGAAGGAAATTACCCAAACGAGCAGGCTCTACAAATTTTTTCCTTCGCCTAATCGGTCCCGCTTTCTTTACCGAACGAAGCGTTCGTCTTTCCCATCTTGCTTCCCGATATTTTTATCGCGTCTTTTCCACTAGAAACCTTATAAATCCGCGTCAGAAAAGAGGTCCATTTTCAGACGCGGAAGATATTTTCTCATTTTCGAAAAAACGGAACGCCCATCGAAAATCGTCGCCGAAAACGCTTCGGTTCGAGGTTTAAAACTATCGGCAAAAGGGGGGAAATACCTCGGAATCCGAGAAGAAAGACAAAATTTTATTCTCACGTCTCTCTTTTCGCGAAAAGGGTTTTTCAATATTTTTAATCAATTCCGGACAAACAACAAATTTTCTCGATACCACTGTCGTCCTCATTTCCAATAGGAAACGAAACACGTCGGGAACACGACGATTACCGATCGTCGACGTTGACGTTGACGTTTCTCAAACTCAAATTCTAGGGTTTGGATCGTCGAATATCATTTTAAATAAGAGTATCATATCAATCATCTCAACAATAAAGGTACATCGAAATCATCTCGAAAACTGTCCAGTTACGTAGAACGTAAAAGGTTTCGATTCGATTGCGAGAAAAACGTCGTATTTGGAACGAATAGGGGTGAGCTCCTTCGAAACGTAAGTAAACTTTACGTATTTCGTTCGTTTTTGCACGAAAATTCATATATTCTCACGAAACAAACATTTCAAGCGATGCGTTAATTAGTCTAAATTTTCATTTACGTCCTATTTTTACCTATTTACTGGATTAAAATACGTATTTTCTTCTATTTCCATGTACACAGCGTTCGTGACGAAAGTTGAAGTGGGTTGTTTACATTCCAGTCAGTCGGCTATATTGTCCGACGTTCTCGAAAGGGACGCTTGATAACGAAAATGAGCTTTGAAAATGGATTTGCATATTTATTTTCGCTACGAGTGAAGGCCTATTGTTATTACCTACGATAACTATTCCAGCGATATAAACCATCCGTATTTTCCAATGTTATGAGAAAAATAAGCTACTCGAAAAGCAATTATTTACATATAAACTCTCTAATGCTTGTAGTAATCGTAGCAAACCATTAATCTAACATTATGAATATTTTGCAGATATAGATGAGCTATGTTTATCGAAACCTCACTAACAACATCTATGCAATAGTGTTACTGCTGTTTCTCCATAAGTGGAATAAATTTCAATCACTTAATTTTCGAGCAGGAGGAATGGGCCTATTTTATATTAAGGTTAGTAAGGTTTTGTTTTTATGAATGTGAAAAGAATATGCTCGACAATAAGTGCTCATTGAGATATGTTATGACTCTTACATTACTCATTAGTTTTAATTTTTCACAGCAACAATTTCTGAGGAGGGATTTGATGTTTACCAAGAAAATTTGTTGAATTTCGTATTTCATCATACAAAAATGCAACGTTTATCGTTACAGGATGCGATAAAAATTTGCCAAGGAATGAAAACTGAACAGGTAAGAACTCAAGTACCTCAATGGAATTTGAAATGGTAGAAGTAGTATTGGTTTTATTTATTTTCACATTGTACAAGTATTGATCAAAATATGTGTTTATTCATCTTGAAATTGTTTCATAATTATCACGAGGTGAGAATTTCGTGCATGTTTAAGACTAAATTTCTTATTCAACATTTCTCAGTTTCAACTCTATTTCACAACACCGATAATGAAACTTGAAATGCTCTGAATGTTGGGAGATAATTATTGTATCCATCAATTACAGATTAAAGAATCATCTCTTCGACACTGATATAAGAAAGAAAAATCATGTTAAATTTTTCTCAGAATAACTTTTCTGTTCTCAAAATAAAATTTTAATTTTTTCAGATATTTGGCAGCTCTTTAATAGTTCAGTAACTAAGAAACGTATGATACGAGACCAGAAAATGAAATTTGGGATTTCCAGAACAAAGAGCAAATATTCGGCCATTTCGGAGGTACTTTTTTTTTGCATATACCTGTACATCATATATCAGTTTTAATATCAATTTCTAATAAATATTTTCCCAATTGGAATTTGTGTTAAGCATTTTGATGTATGTGAATTCTTTCACGAAAATTTTTATGTACATTTCAATATCAATTTGAAATAAATTTTTAACCTTTCATCAGTTTTTCTTGCTTCTGTAAAGAATGTAGTTGGTTGTTTCTCTGAGAAAATTTCTTGAATTTGTTATCCATTTTCATCTTCCATATCATGTATACTAAATAATTAAGAAAATTTTAACAAAGTCTATGTATTCAGAACTCTCAAAATAAGATATCTATTATCACATAGTTCTTGAATTCTTGATATAATTAATCAATATATTCTTTATAAGTCATCAATATACAAGTTAAGAGTATTAATGACAAGTAACTCAAAAACTCTACATTAATAGATTTTAATTTGACTTGAGACAAACACTGTGTGTATAGACTACATACGAACAAAATGGCAAACATACATCAACATAAACACAAAACAATCAGAAAAGGAGTAAAAGCCAAAAACAATCAGAACATGAGATAAATATAGAGACAATCAGACCGAGGTAACAATACAAAACATTAAGGATAATATATTAAAAAAGACAGTTCAAAACATAAAAACTTTCCATTAGCGGCAATTCATTCACTTGAACTATATAGAATTCCTATTACTATGAACTCATTATCTTTTTGGGTTTCATTTTGAAATTTGCTTCACTATAAAAATTACTTCAAATATTTCAGATTCAAAATAACTGCTCCTGGAAGAAAGGTCTAAAGACATTCCAGATCGAATAGCGTTCAGTGCTCTTTGTGTCCTACAAACGACCTGCAGCAACATTAAATTAATGGAAACCATATTAAACTATGTTTAGTTGTATTACCTCTTATGTCTTTCTCTATGGTATTTTCCTGCATCACTTCATCTCAGTTTGCCCAGTTTTGAATTTTGCCTTTGTCAAATGTTCAAGTGTCTCTTTTTGTAGTTCATATAGAACACTAACAATTCTTTCCCTCGGTTCTGACAACTTCAACTTTCAAAATTGAACAGGGCTTGGTTGTCATTACATCCTAGAAATTACTTATAGCAATATATCAATGGTACCTGTCTTCTAAGTATGCTTATTTCACTAATCTCAGATGTCTTTCTCGAATGTATATGTCTTTATGCATCACTTCATCTTACATTGCTATCATTTTAAATCTTTCATTAATCTTTGCCATTACAAAGCAAAACAATTTCAATATTATATAGGTTATGTCATCAACAGTCGTCAATCTGATCTTCTTCTTTTACTTGGCTCTTGGTAACTTTTACCTATTCTATCGAGGAATACGGAATGGGCTCAGCTTTCGAGCATTCTACCCAGACTCTGTTGTCGGAGTTCGTCTATTTAAAATTCAATAATGCTTACATCCAAAGGGTAACTCTGTCTTAAACACGACTTTAGTAGCTAAGACCATTTTGGCAGGCTTCCAAATCATTTCCAGATCCCACCAAATTCTTGAAATGATTTGATTTCATCAACCAGTTAATATGACGTTTTGCCTGAACTTATCGTGTCGTTTTCGAAGTTTCGAACTTGATTTTCGACATTCACACGTGACAGGTTAGTTTGAAGTTTTTCAATAAAAAACATAGGTAAATCGAGGGTTTGCCTGAGGGCAACCTGGGTACGAGCGTAAAATTGTTTATAACGCAAGGTTAGTTGGAATAAAGTTACGTGGAGGACGGAAATACATGAAATTGTTATTCCCAACTCCCCTGATTCAATTCATTGCTTTATATTTATACTATTCGATCAATGATCAGTTATAGAAGATACAAGTTGAGGTACATCTCACCCGGATATTACCGATCGAGTTACATCCATTACAGAGATAGTACAGCATAAGTAACTTATTGTCGATGCATTCATAGCCCACGAACTGTAAAGATGATGATGTGTTGCGTCGGTCTATTCAATTTTAAAGTTTTCTTTCGAATTATTTAAAGAGATTAATAAAGATATTTTACACGATTGAGTTCACAAATAAAATCGTGTGAAAGTTTTTGAAATTGTACCAAGAAACACACAACATTTTAGACGGGTAAGTTGACGACATCATTGTCAGTTGCTAGGTATTTCTAGACGACGGATGATGGAACGTTCAAGGAGCTTAGGCGTTTGAGGATTCTAGGAACTCTGGCGCCGGGAGAGTCGGAGTGCCCAGTTGTTCGAAGCGAAAGGTTGGTTTTGGGCACTAGGTGTTCAAGGCGTCTGGACGTGCAGAGGGTCTGACCGATCGAGGCGCAGGATGGTTCGAAGGGTCCGAGTTTTAGGCGCAAGAGAGTGTGGGGCGCTTGAGCATTTATAACAAGGATGTTCTGGGTGCAAGGTAGTTTGCGTCGTGTGGATGTTCGGTCGCAAGATAGTTCTGCACGTTTGAAGGCGTAAGATAGTTCAGGGAGTTTATGCGCGAGGTATTTCGGGGCGCGTAGGCGTTTGGGGATGAGAGGTACATCTGCCTGCCTAGGCGTTTAAATTGCAAGGTAGATCTGCCCGTCTAGGTGTTTGATATACAAGGTAGATCTGCCCGGCTAGGCGTCTGATATACAAGGTAGATCTGCCCGGCTAGGCGTTTGATATACAAGGTAGATCTACCCGCCTGCTAGTGTATACATACTAAACGCGTAAGGCACTTACCGTCAAAATGGAAGGGATGGAATGTGGTTGAACCCAGACAGGGATTTTTCGATTAGCTCTCGAGCCGGAGGCTGAGGCTGGGCCGCGTAATTTTTTTACGAAAGTAGGTACTCGGTCGAAGGTGCGTGCGAAATCGGAAGGCCGCGGGATCTCGAAGGGCGGAGATACGAATTTTCGAAAATTTTCGCGATATCGCGAGATCTCGAAAACGGAAAGAGTCGAGTGCCGGATTCTTTCGGTATCGTTAAATTTCGTCTTTCGGAAGACGATTCGTACGGCGATAACCCCGAAATTCCCCGAAAAACCTTTCGAAAACGCCGAAATGAAGAAGCTTCACGATTTTCTCGAAACGGCAGGAAGGAAATTATCCAAACGAGCGGGCTATACAAATTTTTTCCTTCGCCTAATCGGTCCCGCACTTTCTACCGAACGAAGCGTTCGTCTTTCCCATCTTGCTTCCTGTAATTTTTATGGCGTATTTTCCACAGGAAACCTTATAAATCCGCGTCCGAAAAGAGGTCTATTTTCAGAAGCGGAAGATATTTCCACATTTTCGAAAAAACGGACACGCCCATCGAAAGTCTCGCCGTAAACGCTTCAGTTCGAGGTTCAAAACTATCGTCAAAAATGGGAAAATACCACGGAATCCGAGAAGAAAGACGAAATTTTACTCTCACGTCTTTCTTTTTTGCGAAAAGGGCATTCCAATATTTTTAATTAATTCCTGAAAAACGACAAATTTGCTAGATAACCCTGCCATCCTCGTTTCCTTTTCCACCAATAGTTAACGAAATACGTCGGTAACACGACGATTCTCGAGCTTCGTCGTTGATGTTGACGTTTCACAAACTCAAATTCTTGGATTTGGGTCGTCCAAAGACACCTAAAATTAGTAAAATATCAATCGTCCCATCAATAAAAGTACATCGAAATCATCTCGAAACCTGTCCAGTTACGTAGAACGTAAAAGGTTTGGAAATATATAGTTTGCTAAAAATTTATCATTTTTCATCATAAAATAATACCTCCCATATATATAATTCTTTTATCAGTACTTCAAGAAAAAAGTAAAATTATCACATAAATTGCCTGTGATGCTTAAATGTATCATGCCCGAAATTTAGCTTTAGAATATCTAGAGTCTTGAAGTCATCCGTTTTCACATATTCCGCTACATATTCAATTATTTTTGAATCTCAAGTCTTAGTTTATTATTCGGTATATATATTAAGTGTGAAGAAACAGTACCTACATCTTTTTATTGAATTTAGTATTAATTTTGAAATTTGACAAAGATATAGTATTATTCAAAATTTTGGAAGAATGTCCCTTTCACAAAAGTTTTGATTTTACACATTTGTGATGCTTATATGGACTGAAAATTTTTCAGATCAAATTTCATATTCAGACACATTCATATGAATGTATATTTATAATATGCAAAATTGAAAGAAATTATATGTATTGAAATTTTCATAATAATTTGCAGAAGGGCGGTCTCAATCTCGGTGGATTTCCTCCAATACGAATAGGTTTTTTTTCCTATATGTAAAAACTCAATTTAACCTTCATACGTATATTTCTCTCTTCTCTGGCTTATCCATATTTCATCAAAAGTTAGAATTAATAATAACTTGTGTCACAATTTTTGGTTATCTTTCATCAAATTTAATTAAACAACTCTTCATTTTTATTGCTTCATTTTAGTGTAAAGGTTTATATTTATCATTATATTTTTAAGCATGTATATATTATTCATTGAAAATTCATAGATTTGAAAACTTCCAGACATTATATATAATCATAAATTCGAGTAAAATTTATCATTATATCTAATTTCTGAAAATTTTCAAATATATGAGATTTCAATAAATGAAACATACATAACGTCGAAAAAGATGTATCTAATAGGAATTTTTCAAAGTTTTCATGTCACGTTTGCCTCATGGAATTTTTTGATATAAAATATGTTTCAATTTTGAAGTTTTGAAAAAGAAATATTGCTGTTATACGCAACCGTGTTAACTGGGTAAAATCCCTTTAATTAAAATAGGGTCAAATGTTCATTTTGTATCGTAAAAATAGCATCAGCTTACATTTTCTATAAGCTGAAGCTCACCAAAATTACCCCATTTCTTATTTTCACTCCATTTATGATTCATGTTCCAAATTTTGTTTAAGATTATTATTACTAGTAAAATCTTCAACTCATAATTGTATTATATATGTCGAATTTCTAATCATTATTTAGAGTAAAGCATTAAAACTTGGTAATCATAACCAATTGTGTTGAATATTTTCTATATTCCTATTGTTTTGTTCGAAAATGTAATTCATTATTGATTTATAACAGCATAATTGCACCAAATAATATAAAAAAATTCGACATATTTTTCATCAATTTCATATTTTTATGGGGCAGCTATATGAAATAATACCAAAAGAAAAAAACTCTTTCGTTACACTCCTGAATTTTATCTGAGATCCAAGCTAAATACTTTGTCCGTGGTAATAATTTAGTTATTTAAAAATATTCTCATCTTTTTTAGCCATGTTTTTGAATAAAATCTGAAGATGCATTAAAATATTTTATACCCTATGGTTTTCTAGCTACCAAACGGTTTTCGAGCTATAAGGTAAAACTGTGTCTTTATCAATAGAAACCAAACCCGAAATGATCGCGTAGTAGTAGAATATTTTTCCTTTTCGAAAATAATATGATAATTATATTATTATGGTGTATATTCCAAGATATATCTTTTCCAAAACTCTACAATAGAATAATATGATATTTAGATTATTATTTCATATGCTATATGAAATATTACCAATAGAAAAAACACTTTCCAGATATTCCTAAATTTTAACTGGGATACAAGCAAATTACTATATCTGGGGTACTAATTAAGTAATGTTAAAAAACATTTTTAGCCATGTTTTTTAAAAGAATTCAAAGATGCATTAGAAAAATGTTCTACCCAATCGATTTTCGAGCTATAAGGTAAAACTGTGTCTTTTTCAATGCAATCCATTTGCGAAATGGGTCGCGTTAAGTAGAATATTTTTTCCCTCTTCGAAAATAATAATATGTTAATTATATTATTATGGCGGATATTTCAAGATATATCTTGTCCAAAACTCTACAATAGAATAAATTGACATGCTTTCGCCCAATGCATTGTTATTATTCTTTCCTTTTCGAAAATAATAATATGATAATTAGATTACTATATCATATGATTTTTGCTTGTTTGCCTTTTCAGGACAATATCTGTTAGTTTTTGTATTCATTTTGGCGTTCTTTGGTTACTTTGTAATTTACTTCAATTTATTATTTATATATATCGCTAAACAATATACAGGGTTGTCCACGCTATACGGCATTGAAGCATAAAGTATAAAGCCCAGAAGCCAGAAAGCTTTTTTTATGACATTTTCCGAGGATGAATATCATGTCAACAGGATCTTCTTTCGAATGGATTTTTATTTTGATTGATTTAAATCACAGAATTCTAGACTATTAATACAAATACGTTTGTCTTCTTTAGTTCTGTTCTAAATACTCAACTGACTGACAGAGGAATATCTGACATTTCTTTTGCGAAAAGGTAACCAGATAAAAGAAATTTCTATGGATGTTTCATTCGAGCAAAATTCAAATTTTTCTCTCATAATGTAAAAAAGCCAATACTTAGGTGTGGACATTCTAGCAATATTAAATAGGTTATGACAATATGAACTTTTTGGTAAATAGAAAAATATGGCAACTTTGAATTAGTCATATTTTTGCGACAACTTGTAGGAATTCGAATATCAAAACCGAGCTATTTTCTCGCATCGCTGTCAAATTCGATGAAATACCTTGAAAACTATTTGGGTTTTTAAGGAATCGAATTTCCTTCAGAGTTTGAGAAATATTGAATTCTCTGAAAAACCTCGATGTTTAAGTATAGTAATTTCCGTTTAAACTTAATTTTTTTAACTACCAATCTGAATATGCAATAATATACAGGGTCGTCCATTCGAAAAAAAAACAAAACTTTTAACTTTTAATTTCAATACCTTGGGAGCTACCAACGTAAAAAAAAATTTTGAAAGGATTCTGTGATAGCTCCTCATATATTCCAATTGAACTATAATCTTATACACCCGTATTCAGGCCACAATATTCCGTGCCGTATAGCACGGACTAGCCTGTATATGATATCCGTTCATATTGCAGAAAGAAACTTTTCTGAATTTTTAAATTTGCACATAAAGTTAATATATTCCAGCAAAACAATTTTTCAAACATTTCTTCTTTTTCTTTCTTAAACTTATACTTAATCCATCACATGCATATATAATGTACAATTCCATGCATTCATGGGACAGCTATGACAAATATTACCGATAGAAAAAATATTTTCACCTTCTTCAGCCATGTTCTTGAATTAAGTCCAGAGATGCATTAAAAAAATTTTATACCCTATGGTCTTCGAGCTATCCAACAGTTTTTGAGCTATAAGGTAAAATTGTGTCTTTTTCAATGCAATCCATTTGCGAAATGGGTCGCGTTAAGTAGAATATTTTTCCCTCTTCGAAAATAATAATATGATAATTATATTATTATGGCGGATATTTCAAGATATATCTTGTCCAAAACTCTACAATAGAATAAATTGACACGCTTTCGCCCAATGCATTGTTATTATTCTTTCCTTTTCGAAAATAATAATATGATAATTAGATTACTATTTCATATGATTTTTTGCTTGTTTGCCTTTTCAGGACAATATCTGTTAGTTTTTGTATTCATTTTGGCGTTCTTTGGTTACTTTGTAATTTACTTCAATTTATTATTTATATATCGCTAGACTATATACAGGGTTGTCCACGCTATACGGCATTGAAGCATAAAATATAAAGCCCAGAAGCCAGAAAGCTTTTTTTATGACATTTTCCGAGGATGAATATCATGTCAACAGGATCTTCTTTCGAATGGATTTTTATTTTGATTGATTTAAATCACAGAATTCTAGACTATTAATACAAATACGTTAGTCTTCTTTAGTTCTGTTCTAAATACTCAACTGACTGACAGAGGAATATCTGACATTTCTTTTGCGAAAAGGTAACCAGATAAAAGAAATTTCTATGGATGTTTCATTCGAGCAAAATTCTAATTTTTCTCTCATAATGTAAAAAAGCCAATACTTAGGTGTGGACATTCTAGCAATATTAAATAGGTTATGACAATATGAACTTTTTGGTAAATAGAAAAATATGGCAACTTTGAATTAGTCATATTTTTGCGACAACTTGTAGGAATTCAAATATCAAAACCGAGCTATTTTCTCGCATCGCTGTCAAATTCGATGAAATACCTTGAAAACTATTTGGGTTTTTAAGGAATCGAATTTCTTTAAGATTTTGAGAAATATTGAATTCTCTGAAAAACCTCGATTTTTAAGTATAGTAAATTCTGTTTAAACTTATTTTTTTTTAACTACCAATCTAAATATGCAATAATATACAGGGTCGTCCATTCGAAAAAAAAACAAAACTTTTAACTTTTAATTTCAATACTTTCGGAGCTACCAACGTAAAAAAAAATTTTGAAAGGATTCTGTGATAGCTCCACATATATTCCAATTGAAATATAATCTTATACACCCGTATTCAGGCCACAATATTCCGTGCCGTATAGCGCGGACTAGCCTGTATATGATATCCGTTCATATTGCAGAAAGAAACTTTTCTGAATTTTTAAATTTGCACATAAAGTTAATATATTCCAGCAAAACAATTTTTCAAGCATTTCTCCTTTTTCTTTCTTAAACTTATACTTAATCCATCACATTATTATTTAATGTACAATTCCATGCATTCATGGGACAGCTATGACAAATATTACCGATACTAAAAATATTTTCACCTTCTTCAGCCATGTTTTTGAATTAAGTCCAGAGATGCATTAAAAAAATTTTATACCCTATGGTCTTCGAGCTACCCAACAGTTTTTGAGCTATAAGGTAAAATTGTGTCTTTTTCAATACAACCACAATGCAAAATGGTTCTTTGCAAAATTGTGAAGCTTATATGTAAGGTCTCCAAAAACTGAAAAATTTTCAGATGAGATTTCATATTCAGACACATTCATATGAGTGTATATTTATAATATGCAAAATTGAGAGAAATTTTGATTTATTCAAATTTTCACAATAATTTGCGGTAGGGACAGTACCTCAATCTCGGGTGGACTGCCTCCAATAGGAATAGTTTTGCTCCCCCTACAGGTAGTCCAAAACTTGATCATTCGGAACCCCATATTATCTGGGTCGATCGACATTTTTGATAATTTCATGTAAAAATTAGTCGCTTGCAGAACAGTTATTTTTGTGTTGTGCTACTACTTGAATCGATAGATTTTTCGGTTAGTTTTTGCCTTTTGCATTATTCTTAGTTAAAGCTCGTTTCTATAATTTCTTTCAAATTCGCTTGTTATCTCTAAATAATTATATACAACACAATCTTCAATGAGAGAGAACTATTTTCAAATAACTTACTGATTTCCAATCAAAAAAAATTTTTGTTTTATATGGTCACCTCGCAAATTGTTTTCTGGAATTTGTTGTTGAGGCATTAGAATCAAGAGCAAACTTCAATTCTTTTCCAACATTAAATTATGAACTACATCATGAATTCCTCATTCAATTTTGATATTTTTTTCTATATGTAAAAACTCAATTTAACCTTTATATGTATATTCCTCTCTTCTCTGTTTTATCCATATTGCATCAAAAGTTAGAATTAATATCTTATGTGAAAATTTTTGGTTATCTTTCCTATCAAATTTTAATGAACAAATCCACATTTTTATTGCTTCATTTAGTTTGAGGGTTTATATTTATCATTATATTTTTTATGCATGTATATTTACTTCATCGAATTATTTTGATATACAATTTGTTTCAATTTTAAAGTTTTGAAAAAAGGGACATTGCTGATGTGCGCAACCGTGTTATCTGGGTAAAATCCCTCTATTTAACATAAAGTGAAATAATTAAATTGTATCGTGAAGAATGTGTCCTTTTCAAAATAGTATCAGCTTACAGATTTTATAAGCTAAAGCTCACCAAAACTAACCCAGATCATTCCTTATTTTCACTTCCTAGTACAAGAAAAAACCCTCAATTCATAACTGAATTATATATGTCGAACTTTCTGATCCTTATCTTCAATAGAGCATTAAAATTTAGTACTCTAAACAATGTTGTTGAATATTTTATATATTATTATTATTTCATCCGACAATTTTATTCATCATTGATTTAAAAAGCATTATTGCCCCAAGTAATATTAAAAAAATTCAGCATATTTTTTCATCAGTTCCATGTTTTTAAGGGCAGCTATATGAAATAATATCAATGCAGAAATAACTCTTTCGATATACTCCTGAATTTTATCTGGGATCCAAACTAATTACTATGTCTGGGGTACTAATTTAGTTATTTAAAAAATATTCTCATCTTTTTTAGTCATGTTTTCGAATATAATCTGGACTTGCATTAAAAAATTTTATACCCTATGGTTTTCGAGCTACCAAACGGTTTTTGGGCTATAATGTAAAACTGTGTCTTTTTCAATAGAAACCATACCCGAAATGGTCGCGTTAAGTAGAGTATATTTTTTCCTTTTCGAAAATAATAATATGATAATTAGATTATTATTTCATATGCTATATGAAATATTACCAATAGAAAAAAAAACACTTTCCAGATATACCTAAACTTCAACTGGGATACAAGCAAATTACTATATCTGGGGTACTTATTAAGTAATGTTAAATATATTTTTACATTCTTTAGCCATGTTTTTGAATAGAATTCAGAGATGCATTAGAAAAATGTTATACCCAATCGGTTTTCGAGCTATAAGGTAAAACTGTGTCTTTTTCAATACAAACCATTTGCGAAATGGGTCACGTTAAGTAGAATATTTTTTCCGTTTTCGAAAATAATAATATGATAATTATATTATTATGGCGTATATTTCAAGATATATCTTGTCCAAAACCCTACAATAGAAGAAATTGACACGCTTTCGCCCAAGGCATTGTTATAACGATTTTTCGCCCGAGTACGCTGAAATTCTCAAAATCTCCATCGAATTAATTCTGGTTAGAATTCCAAGAAAAAAAAAGAGGAATAAATTACTATTGAAGTGGATTGAATCTGACTGCTCGTGTTTCTTCTTTTCTAGTAAGTATACTCGATTACATCAGTTACTTGTTAGGAAACTTACTAATGATTCCCATCTAATATTATGGGAATAAATGGAAACATTCATGGAAATTTTAACCAACCTTGTAATGTAGAAGTAGAATCTTCAGTCGAACGTTTCCAACTATTAGTAGATGAATATGAACTCATTTCACCACCATTGAATTCTCCAGAAAATAATGAATGAGTAAAATTACTATCTTGACAAATGGACATGAACAGAAAGACAAAAACGCAAGCAAAAATAAATCAAAACTTCCATGAATATATAGAAAACTTCATATCAATGAAAACTTATAACTTGCTGAATTTTATATCACCTCCACAAAGTTCTTCTGAAACATATGTTATAGGGAAATCGAATTTAGATTTAAAGGTTAGAACTGAAAAGTGTGAACCAAATTCTAATTCAGAAAAAGGAAGAATAAATAATAACACAAATGCCATCGTCAATTTAACTCCCCCAGGAAGCAACAATGCATACAAAAGTTCTTTGGAGAAATTTCTCGACGACATATTCAAGGATAGAGATGAGTGTATTAATCTTTACTACGAAACACCCTGTGATAATAAAATTGAGAAACCAACAACTGAACATAAAGTATGTTCAGAAAATTATAAGAAAAATTTGATGCCGACTGAAATTAATTTGGGAAACATGAAACGTAAAAGATCAACTAATCACAAGAAGCATTCAAAATAAACATCAAGTTAGAAGAATAAAATTGAAGAAATCAATATTTCCAAAGGAGGAATAAAACTGAAATTAATTTTGGGTTGAAATGGAGATAACAGCTCTGTACTCTATTGATGCTTATTTTGAATTTGTATTTTTTCTTAAAATTTTAATATTTGTGCTAAAATATTAAAGTGTCTGATATAATTTTATGCAAAATAATGGAAATTATTTCACCAGTGGATAACATCTGAATCAAGAACATCTTTCATGATAGAAAGATGTAGTAGAATGAAATGATGATTGTTTGTTGCTTAGTATGAAAAATCATCATTGAAATAATAAGATATTTTGAATTGTTCAGTTTTATTTTTCTTAGTTTGTTAAAGTTCGCTTGAGATAATCAAAATAAATCCTGACTGAAATGATAGTGTAATTGTGATTGAATTATTAATGATTAAGTTTGTAATTATATAACAGCATTCTCATTTTCACTTTAAAGAATTATTGTTAAGAGTGAATTTGAATGTGATAGTTCAGTAGAGATACTGAAAACAAGTCCTGAAAGAAATGATAATGCAATTGTAATTTATCAATATAAAATATGTTCAGCGATTGACACGGAATTGATCCAATGAATTATGGTAGATTCTCTTCATGTTTACACTACATTGGGGAGGTCAAATATGAAACCAATAAATGGTGCATCTCTCATGCAAAATGGGGGAAAATTTGGCATATGGAATCCAAATACGTTACATACCGCGTTTCAAAGATTCCCATCTAATATAACAGGAATAAATGGAAACACTCATGAAAATTTTAACCGTCATTGTTATGTAGAAGTAGAATCTTCAGTCAAACCGTTCCAACTAACAGTAGATGAATATGAACTCATTTCACCTCCATTGAATTCTCCGGGGAACAATAAATGGGAAAAATTACCATCTTGTCAAATGGACATGAAAAGAAAGACAAAAATGCCAGCCAATATAAATCAAAACTTCCATGAACATATAGAATATTTCATATCAATGAAAAACTATAACATGCTGAATTTAATATCACCGCAACAAAGTTCATCTGAAACTTATGTTAAAGGGGAATCGAATTCAGATTTAAAGGTACAAACTGAAAAGTGTGAACCAAAGTAAGAAAAAGGAAGAATGAATAACAACCTAAATTCCATGGTTAGTTTAACCCCTCCAGGAAGCAAGACTGCAGGAACAAGTTCTTTGAAGAATATCAATGACGACATATTTCAGGATAGAGATGAATGTAATAATCTTCATTCTGAAGCACCTTGTAATATCAAAATTCAAGAGACATCCGTACTTATTAATTTTTATTATGACCCACCCAATGAAGAAATAATTTCTCTCAATGTTAGTGATAACCCCACAACTTACATATCCACTGCCTTCCAAACAACTTCAGAAAGTTTAAACCAAGACACTAAAGGAGATGCAGTTGATCAAACAATGCTCTCAAACACTGGAAGTGACACGGATTCTGCGGTACCAGCCACTTTTCGAGAAACCCTCAACAATCTCGAACAGAAATTAGAGTGAAACAAGAAAGACAACCTTAATGAAGAAAATATATGTAAAACTGAAAATATTCCTATCGATGAAGAAAATATGGATAACTCAATTTTTTTTTTCATTTGGAAACAATATTTTGAATTGTTCATTTTTATTGTGTATATATACTGAACGCGTAAGGCACTTTTTCGTCAAAATGGAGGGGATAGAATTTGGTTGAACCGAGACAGGGATTTTTCGAATAGCTCTCGAGCAGGAGGCGGAGGCACGGCCGAGTAATTTTTTTACCAAACTAGGTAGTCGGTCGAAGGTGCGTGCGAAATCAGGAGGCCGCGGGACTTTTAACGGCGGAGATAGGAATTTTCGAAAATTTTCGCGATTTCGCCAGATCTCGAAAACGGAAAAAGTCGAGTGCCGGAATCCTTCGGTATCGGTAAATTTCGTCTTTCGGAAGACGATTCGTACGGCGATAATCTCGAAATTCCCAGAAAAACCTTTCGAAAACGCCAAAAAAAAAAGGTCCACGATTTTCTCGAATCGGCGGGGAGGAAATTACCCAAACGAGCAGGCTATACAAATTTTTTCCTTCGCCTAATCGGTCCCGTACTTTTTACCGAACGAAGCGTTCGTCTTTCCCATCATTCTTCCTGATATTTTTATCGCCTACTTTCCACGGCAAAACGGGAATATCTTCGATCGAACGAAGGTCTATCGGCCGACTTTCGTAAAATTTCGCTCTACTTTCCTCATTCCGAATATCTCTGACGGCCAGAAATTAAATAAATTAACGAACGTCCAGCTTTCAAAATACGGGTTTTTCTTTCATCTATCCTACTTAAACGGGGTCACCGAAAGAAAGAATTCGACCGTGGAACGATTCCTATATATCTCGAGAACGGGTCCCCGAAGAGAAATCGTCATTACAAGACTTAATTTTCGAATTTGAGATTGTTTTCGAGACCTAGATTTTAGAGAAAAAGATCGGAAACACGGGGGCGGATCCATTCACCGCTCCTACCATACCTTGAATCGCTATTCAAGCTCGGTCGACAGTCAACCTAATTTACGGTCCAAAGTTGATGTCCGTCGCCGGCACAGCTGCTTATTTCTTCGGACTTTGTTTCACCGGTAGTCGACCTTACCAACGTGTAAAATTTAATGCTCTCTCTCTTTCGAATGAAAATAATGAGATGGAAACAGTTAGTTACTTTAGCGTTACCAACATAATTCAGGTACTAACAACATCTAGAAGATAATGCTCTCTCTCTTCTGAATTAAATATCCTGAGTCACAGACATCATTTCATTCAGTCTCATAGTCGATATGTCAGATTCGAGAATTCCGAATTTTATGTCAATGAAAAGTTTAACGAAACTTAAAAGAAGGTAAGTGTAAGTAATTTGAGGTTTATTTTGTCCATTTTATATATATTTTGTCTAAGGAAAAAAATGACAAACTTTCGAATTTTATAAATTTAAGGTTTGAGGTTATTCTAACCTAAATAATGTGATTCAAACCGAATGTTGAAGATATAAAAATTAGTATAATCTCAAATGTATTATTCTAGATTATCGAATAATTGTCTATATAATTCGAACCCAATTCTCATGAAGAATAAGAAAGTATTTTGCTGGATAATGAAGCGAAATGGCGTAATGTGAATTTGTTCAAGTTATAGATTGAGAAATTGAACCAGGCTTTAAATAATGTTTGAAAAGTAAGTGAACGTGTTCTGTCGTCAGTTTGTTATTTTGTTATATATATTTTTCAAGCATACTGAAGAAAAACCGATATATTCAGTATTTACATCGAACCTAACCTTCAATTGAAGAAAACCACATATTTTCTGAAAAATTCAAATTCTCCAAAATTGCCGTTTATATTTCATGATTTTTGTTGAAGATATTCATTTATATGATGTTATTGTAGTCCAGTTTGCTCCTTTTATTTTCATTTCTCATTAAAATTCACAAAATCACGAATTGAATATAAGTAAGATATAATATCAAATTATGTATATACAGAGTCTAGATACTTTCAATGCTGCATGTATATTTATATATGGTGTTTTACCAGGATATATAATAACAAGACCTATCATGAGAAAATGCATGGAATATAAGGGAAAAAGAGATCTGACTGCAATATTCATAAGGGCTTGAGAAAATTCTAAGGGATTTATATTAATGCTGAACATTTCGAAAGACTTCTTCGAAGAAAAGTGAGAGAATTTAAGTAAAACAACTTAAGGAACACACTTCGGGCAGTATCGAAAAATATATGTCAAATTCTTGATTTTTTTTCTAACAGGATGTTTGAAAGTTTGAATTTTTCCCAAATTTTTCTGTCTTTACTATAAACTAGCATGGATTGGGGATGTACAAGAGAAGTCAGTTAGATATGAGTGCCAGACAAATATTTGAAACAATATCTATAAATTTATTCCAATTCAAATTGAAATGTCGATAATTTAAAATTGGGCTAAAAAGTGCTCATAATGATTTTTATATTGTTTTTGTAGTGATAGGTAATCAATTTATATGTACAGCAAGTTAGCTTGGTGGCAGTGAAGTAATATTCAGGTTTCAACATTTAATTTTTATAAACATGTAGGAAATTTTCCTTATCCATGACTGATTTGTTTTTCTTCAATTCTTAGTAGCTTGAATAATGAAATAGAGAAGGACAATTGAAAATAATATGTCAAATTTTGATTTCTTTTCTCATAGTATGTGAGTAAGTTTGATTTTTCCTATATTTTTGTCACTACTCTAAACCACTTAACCTAACCTGTTTTGTCTTGAAAAAATTGTAGTCATTCAAGTATTTAGGGTACTAACACGAGAACATGGTGATATGCATTATAAGACAATAGGATACCAAAATCATTTGTGAAGAAGAGAGAAATAAGTAACAGGACAAAAATATCCTATATTATATATATATATATATATATATATATATATATATATATATATATATATATATATATATATATATATATATATATATATATATATATATATATATATATATATATATATATATATATATATATATGATGAATATTGTACTCATAATTCTTCTTCCTCTTTTCTCATACATTTCACCATCTCTGATGTTATATCATGAAATCCTGCTGATTTTTTCATTCATGTAATTCCCTATATTTTCCACAGTTAATTATGTGCCTTTTTTCTGTATAAGAACTATGCTAATGTTGAGAGATAATTATTGTATCCCTCAATTTCAGATTCAAGAATAATCTCTTCGACACTGATATAAGAAAGAAAAACATGTTAAATTTTTCTCAGAATAATACTTCTCCTTTCAAAATAAAATTTTAATTTTTTCAGATTTTTGGCAGTTCCTTAATAGTTCATAGACCTATGGTAAGAGACCAGATAATGAATTTTGGAATTTCCAGAGCAAAGAGCAAAATTCGTATGTGAATTCTGTCACACAATGTTTTTCTGTATATTTCAATGTCAATTTGAAATAAATTTTTAACTTTTCATCAGTTTTCTTGCTTCTGTAAAGAAAGTAGTTGATTGTTCCTTAGAAAAATTTCTTGAATTCATTGTCCATATTAACCTTCCATATAAGGTACACTAAATAATTAAGGAAATTCTAACAAAGTCTATGTATTCAGAACTCTCAAAATAAGATATCTATAACCACATAGTTCTTGAATTCTTGATATAATTAATTAATATATTCTGTATTAGTCATCAATATACAAGTTAAAGAGTATTCATGACAAGTCACCCAAAAAATTGACATTAACAGATTTCTTGAATTAAGACAAACACTGTGTGTATAGCCTAACTACATCCTAACAAAAATGGCAAACATACATCAATATAAGCACAAAACAATCAGAATAGGAGTAACAACCAAAAACAATCAGAACAGGATATAAATAAAGAGACAATCAGACCTAGGCATCAATACAAAACGGTAAGAATATATTAAGAAAAAACAGATCGAAACATAAAAACTTTCCGTTTTCAGCATATCATTCATTTAGAGTATCTAGAATTCCTATTACTAAGAACTCATTAATTTTTTGGGGTTAATTTTGAAATTTGCTCCACTATAAAAATTTCCTCAAACATTTTAGATTCAAAATAACTGCTCCAGGAAGAAAGGTCTAAAGATATTCCAGATCGAATAGCGTTCAGTGCTCTTTGTGTCCAACAAATGACCTGCAGCAACATAAAATTACTGGAAACCATATTAAACTATGTTTATTTGTATTACCTCTGATGTCTTTCTCAATGGTATTCTTCCTGCATTACTTCATCTCAGTTTGCCATTATTTTGAAGATTGTGGATGTTCAGAACTTTGATGATTAAATTGATGTGAAGCCCAGTTTTCAATTTTGCCTTTGTCAAATGTTTAATTGTCTCTTTTTGTAGTTCATATTGAACACTTACAATTATTTCCCTCGGTTCTGACAACTTTCAAAATTGCACAGGGCTTGGTTGAATTAACGTCCAAGAAATTTCTTATAGCAATATATGAATGGTACCTGTCTTCAAGTATGTTTATTTATCTCTGATGTCTTTCTCGAATGTATATGTCTTTATGCATCACTTCATCTTACATTGCTATCATCTTAAATCTTTCATTAATCTTTGCGAACACAAAGCATAACAACCTCAATTTTATATAGGTTATGTCATAAACAGTCGTCAATTTGATCTTCTTCTTTCTTCGACTTTCATATGGCTCTTGGTAACTTTTACCTACTCTATCGAGGAATACGGAAAGGGCTCAGCTTTCGAGCATTTTACCTAGACTCTGTTGTCGGAATTTGTCAATTTTAACTTCAATAATGCTTACATCGGAACTGTAACTTTTTAACGGTCTATAACACGACCTTAGTAGCTAAGACCATTTCGGCAGGCTTCCAAATCATTCCCATATCACACCAAATTCTTGAAATGGTTTGATTTCATCAACTAGCTAATATGGCGTTTTGCCACAACTTATCGGGTCGTTTTCGAAGTTTCGAACATGATTTTCGACATTCACACGTGACAGGTTAGTTAGAAGTGTTTCAATAAAAAATAAAAGTAAATCGAGGTTTTGCCTGAGGGCAACGTGGGTACGAGCATAGAATTGTTTATAACGTAAGGTTAGTTGGAGTTAAGTTACGTGGAGGACGGAAATACATAAAATTGTTATTCCGAACTCCCCTGATTCAATCCTTTGCTTTATATTTATACTATTCGATCAATGATCAGTTATAAAAGAGACTTCTATCCTCGATACAAGTTGAGGTACATCCCATCCGGAAATTACCGATCGAGTTACATCTATTACAGAGATAGTACAACATAAGTAACTTATTGTCGATGCATTCATAGACCACGAACTGTAAAGATGATAATGTGTTGCGTCGGTCTATTCTATTTTAAAATTTTCTTTTAGAATTATTTAAAGAGATAACAAAAAAATCTCAGCATTTCTTATTAAAGACATTTTACACGATTGAGTTCCCAAATAAGTTCGTGTAAAAGTTTTTGAAATTGTGCCAAGAAACTCACAACATTTTAGACGGGTATAATTCCAAAGCCCTCTGAAGAAAGCCTTCGCGTAGTATATAAAATTAAAATCCATAAAGGCACCCATCACACACACACCCCTACTCTGAGTGTATTTGGGCAGAATTAATAAATTATTTTGTGATATTGAACATATTGAAATTGCATAAATTTATGCATTTGAACACATCTACACACAAACACACAAATATAACTATTATTATATTGTAATGAATAAATAATGACTGAAGAGGAACCAAAGCTTACCAAAAAAGTCCAAATAAAAATGTTATATCATTCATTATGAGTGATATGTTATATTACATAGAAGATATAAATTGAAAGGTATTTTAGGTATATATATATATATATATATATATATATATATATATATATATATATATATATATATATATATATATATATATATATATATATATATATATATATATATATATATATATATATATATATATATATATATATATATATATATATATATATATATATATATATATATATATATATATATATATATATATATATATATATATATATATATATATATATATATATATATATATATATATTATTATATTATTTTGAGTGCCAAATGAACTTTTTCTGTCGTCTAGACGCCCACCGTGTCTGTATTTTCAGGGCGCCTGAGCATCTTAGGCGACAAGTTGACGACAGCATTTTCAGTTGCTAGGTAATTCGAGACGACGGATGATGGAACGTTCAAGGAGCTTAGGCGTTTGAGGATTCTAGGAACTCTGACGCCGGGAGAGTCGGAGTGCCCAGTTGTTCGAAGCGCAAGGCTGTTTTTGGGCACTAGGTGTTCAAGGCGTCTGGACGTTCAGAGGGTCTGACCGATCGAGGCGCAGGGTGGTTCGAAGGGTCCGAGTTTTAGGCGCAAGACAGTGTGGGGCGCTTGAGCGTTGTTAACAAAATAGTTCTGGGTGCAAGGTGGATGCGTCATGTGGATGTTCGGATGCAAGATAATTCTGGACGTTTGAAGGCGTAAAATATTTCAGGGAGTTTATGTGCGAGGTATTACGGGGCGCGTAGGCGTTTGGTGATGAGATGTACATCTGCCTGCCTAGGCGTCTAAATTGCATGGTAGATCTGCCCAGATCTACCCGCCTAGGCGTTTTGGGTGAAAGATAGATCTGCCCGCCTAAGCGTTTGATATACAAGGTAGATCTTCCCGCCTAGGCGTTTAATATACAAGGTAGATCAGCCCGCCTAGGCGTTTTGGGTGCAAGGTAGATCTGCCCGTCTGGGCGTTTGATATACAGGGTAGATCTGCCCGGATAGGCGTTTGATATAGAAGGTAGATCTGCCAGGATAGGCGTTTGATATACAAGGTAGATCTGTTCGCCTGCTAGTGTATATATACTAAACGCGTAAGGCACTTTTCCGTCAATATGGAGGGGATGGAATTTGGTTGAACCGGGACGTTTATGAATAGCTCTCCGGGGGCGGAGGCCGGTCCGAGTAATTTGGTTGAACCGGGACGTTTAAGAAACTAGGTAGTCAGTCAAAGGCGCGTGCAAAATCTGGAGGCCGCGAGACCCCGAACGGCGGAGATACGAATTTTCGAAAATTTTCGCGATATCGCCAGATCTCGAAAACGGAAAGAGTCGAGTGCCGGATTCCTTCGGTATCGGTAAATTTCGTTTTCGGAAGACCATTCGTGCAGCGATAATCTCGAAATTCCTCGAAAAACCTTTCGAAAACGCCGAAAAAAAAAAGGTCCACGATTTTCTCGAAACGGCAAGGAGGAAATTACCCAAACGAGCAGGCTATACAAATTTTTTCCTTCGCCTAATCGGTCCCGCACTTTTTACCGAACGAAGCGTTCGTCTTTCCCATCTTGCTTTCCGAAATTTTTATCGCGTATTTTCCACGGGAAACCTTATAAATCCGCGTCAGAAAAGAGGTCCATTTTCAGACGCCGAAGATATTTCCACATTTTCGAAAAAACGGACACGCCCATCGAAAGTCGTCGCCGAAAACGCTTCGGTTCGAGGTTTAAAACTATCGGCAAAAAAGGGAAATACCACGAAATCCGAGAAGAAAGACGAAATTTTATTCTCACTTCTTTCTTTTTCGCGCAAAGGGCTTTTCAGTATTTTCAATTAATTCCGGAAAAACGACAAATTTGCTCGATACCCCTGCCGTCCTCATTTCCTTTTCCACCAATAGGAAACGAAACACGTCGGGAACACGACGATTACCGAGCGTCGACGTTGACGTTGACGTTTCTCAAACTCAAATTCTAGGGTTTGGATCGTGAAATAACATCTTATTTAAGAAATATATCAATCATCTCATCAATAAAGGTACATCGAAATCATCTCGAAACCTATCCGGTTACGTAGAACTTAAAAGGTTTCGATTCGATCGCGAGAAAAACGTCGTATTTGGAACGAATAGGGGAGAACTCCTTCGAAACGTAAGTAAACATTACGTATTTGGTTCGTTTTTGCACGAAAATTCATATATTCTCACGAAACAAACGTTTCAAACGATGCGTTAATTCGTCTAAATTTACATTTACGTCGTATTTTTACCTATTTACTGGATTAAAATACGTATTTTCTTCTATTTCCATGCACACAGCGTTCGTGACGAAAGTTGAAGTAGGTTGTTTACATTCCAGTCAGTCGGCTATATTGTCCGACGTTCTTGAAATGGACGCTTGAAAATGAAAATGAACTTCGAAAATGGGTTTGTACATTTATTTTCGCTACGAGTGAAGGCCTATTATTATAACCTACGATACCAATTCCAGCGATATAAACCATCCGTATTTTCCAATGTTATAAAAAAAATAAGCTACAGCACTATCTTTTTTGTCAATAATAACACGAATATTTTCAGCTCATTCCACTAAGTAGAACGGAGAAATATGCAATACAGAACGGAATCAGTTTCAATATGCACGCGAAACTGAATATCTCAAGAGGTTAAGCCAACCGAGAATATAATTTGGTATCTGAAGGTACGTTATTTGTCGTTTTCTCCGAAGACGAATCATCTCGATATTCTCAATGAAATCAGAAATGTACAGCATATCGAAGGCAATCTAACGAATACCTAATGTGGTTTTTTTCAGGCTAAAGTGTTCACAAGTGCAAGGTTAAAAACTTCTTTATTTTGTGGTAACAGGCTCTATTTTGAAGGTAGAAGAGTGCACGGGTCTAAGAAAAACAATGAACAGAAAGCAGCTTTTAAGTCCTAACATTACATAAATGAAATTGGTTATTCAAAAGATGCAATAGTAACAGAACCAGATGTATCCTGTTGGCCTTTATATTGTAATACGATAATATTGAATAGTACTCAGCAATATATCAGGTTGGTACATTCTTTTTTTCTCACAATTACATATCAACTCTCTAATGCATGTAGTAATCGTAGCAAACCATTAATCTAACATTATGAATATTTTGCAGATATATATGAGCTATGTTTATCGAAACCTCACTAACATCTATGCAACAGTCTTACTGCTGTTTCTTGATGAGTGGAATAAATTTCAACAACTTAATTTTCGAGCAGGAGGAATGGGCCTATTTTATATTAAGGTTAGTAAGGTTTTGTTTTTTATGAAAGTGAGAAGAATATGCTTGATAATAAGTGCTCATTGAGATACGTTATGACTCTTACATTACTCATTGGTTTTAATTTTTCACAGCAACAATTTCTGAGGAGAGATTTGATATTTACCAAGAAAATTTGTTGAACACATTTCATCGTACAAAAATGCAACGTTTATCGTTACAAGATGAGACAAAATTTTACCAAAGAATGAAAACTGAACGGGTAAGCGCTGAAGTATGTAACTCAATGGAATTTGAAATGTTGGTAGTAGTATTGGCTTTATTTATTTTCACATTGTACAAGCATTGATAAAAATATGTGTTTATTCATCTTGAAACTGTTTCGTAATTGTCACGAGGTGAGAATTTCGTGCATGTTTAAGACTAAATTTCTTATTCAACATTTCTCAATTTTAACTCTATTTCTCAACACCGATAATGAAACTTGAAATGCTCTGAATGTTGGGAGATAATTATTGTATCCATCAATTACAGATTCAAGAATTATCTCTTCGACACTGATATAAGAAAGAAAAATCATGTTAAATTTTCCTCAGAATAATTCTTCTGCTTTCAAAATAAAATTTTATTTTTTTCAGATTTTTGGCAGCTCTTTAATAGTTCAATAACAGAGAAACCTATGGTACGAGACCAGAAAATGAAATTTGGGATTTCCAGAACAAAGAGCAAATATTCAGCCATTTCGGAGGTACTTTTTTTTGCATATACCTGTACATCATATATCAGTTTTAATATAAATTTCTAATGAATATTTTCTCAATTGGAAGTTGTGTCAAGCATTTTGATGTAGTATGTGAATTCTTTCACAATAAATTTTTCTGTATATTTCAATATCAATTTGAAATAAATTTTTAACCTTTCATCTGTTTTTCTTGCTTCTGTAAAGAATGTAGTTGGTTGTTTCTTTGAAAAAATTTCTTGAATTTGTTATCCATATTCATCTTCCATGTCATGTATACTAACAAAGTCTATGTATTCAGAACTCTCAAAATAAGATATCTATTATCACATAGTTCTTGAATTCTTGATATAATTAATTAATATATTCTTTATTAGTCATCAATATACAAGTTGAGAGTATTCATGACAAGTCACTCAAAAATCGACATTAATAGATTTGAACTTGAATTGAGACAAACACTGTGTGTATACACTAACTACATCCGAACAAAATGGCAAACATACATCAATATAAACACAAAATTAGTCAGAATAGGAGTAAAAGCCAGAAACAATCAGAACATGATATAAATATAGAGACAATCAGACCGAGGTATCAATACAAAACGGTAAGGATAATATATTAAAAAAGACAGTTCGAGACATAAAAACTTTCCATTATCGGCATATCATTCACTTAAAGTATCTAAAATTCCTATTACTCTGAACTCATTAACTTTTTGGGTTTCATTTTGAAATTTGCTTCACTATGAAAATTTCTTCAAACATTTAAGATTCAAAATAACTGCTCCAGGAAGAAAGGTCTAAAGACATTCCAGATCGAATAGCGTTCAGTGCTCTTTGTGTTCAACAAACGACCTGCAGCAACATAAAATTAATGGAAACCATATTAAACTATGTTTATTTGTATTACCTCTGATGTCTTTCTCGATGGTATTTTCCTGCATCACTTCATCTCAGTTTGCCATTATTTTGAAGATTGTAGTTGTTCAGAACTTTGATGATTGAATTGATGTGAAGCCCAGTTTTGAATTTTGCCTTTGTCAAATGTTCAAGTGTCTATTTTTGTAGTTCATATTGAACACTTACAATTCTTTCCCTCGGTTCTGACAACTTCAACTTTCAAAATTGAACAGGGCTTGGTTGTCTTTACGTCCAAGAAATTACTTATAGCAATATATCAATGGTACCTGTCTTCTAAGTATGCTTATTTCACTTATCTCTGATGTCTTTCTCTATTGTATATGTCTTTATGCATTACTTCATCTTATATCTTTCATTAATCTTTGCGAATACAAAGCAAAACAACTTCAATTTTATATAGGTTATGTCATAAACAGTCGTCAATTTGATCTTCTTCTTTCTTCGACTTTTATTTGGCTCTTGGTAACTTTCACCTACTCTATGGAGGAATACGGAATGGGCTCAGCTTTCGAGCATTTCACCCAGACTCTGTTGTCGGAATTTGTCAATTTGAAATTCAATAATGCTTACATCGAAACGGTAACTCCGTCTTTAACACGACCTTAGTAGCTAAGACCATTTCGGCAGGCTTCCAAATCATTTCCAGATCACAACAAATTCTTGAAATGGTTTGATTTCATCAACCAGTTAATATGACGTTTGGCCACAACTCATCGGGTCGTTTTCGAAGTTTCGAACGTGATTTTCGACATTCACACGTGACAGGTTAGTTTGAAGTTTTTCAATAGAAAACAAAGGTAAATCGAGGGTTTGCCTGAGGGCAACCTGGGTACGAGCGTAAAATTGTTTATAACGCAAGGTTAGTTGGAGTAAAGTTACATGAAATTGTTATTCCGAACTCCCCTGATTCAATCCTTTGCTTTATATTTATACTATTCGATCAATGATCAGTTATAAAAGAGACTTCTATCCTCGATACAAGTTGAGGTACATCCCATCCGGAAATTACCGATCGAGTTACATCCATTACAGAGATAGTACAGCATAAGTAACTTATTGTCGATGCATTCATAGCCCACGAACTGTAAAGATGATAATGTGTTGCGTCGGTCTATTCTATTTTAAAGTTTTCTTTTAGAATTATTTAAAGAGATAACAAAAAAATCTCTGCATTTCTTATTGAAGACATTTTACACGATTGAGTTCCCAAATAAGTTCGTGTAAAGTTTTTGAAAGCCAAGAAACTCACAACATTTTAGAGTATAATTCCAAAGCCCTTGAAGAAACCGTAGTATATAAAATTAAAATCCATAAAGGCACCCATCACACACAAACTCTGTGTATATGGGCAGAATTTAAATTATGATGCTCTTGAACACATCTACACAAAACACACAAATATAACGATATGTTATATTACATAGAAGATATAAATTGATAAAAGGTATTTTAGGTATATATATATATAATATATATATATATATATATATATATATATATATATATATATATATATATATATATATATATATATATATATATATATATATATATATATATATATATATATATATATATATATATATATATATATATATATATATATATATATATATATATATATATATATATATACTTTTTCGTCTATGCGCCCACCGTGCCTGTATTTTCAGGGCGCCTGAGCATTTTAGGCGCCAAGTTGACGACAGCATTTTCAGTTGCTAGGTAATTCGAGACGACGGATGATGGAACGTTCAAGGAGCTTAAGCGTTTGAGGATTCTAGGAACTCTGACGCCGGGAGAGTCGGAGTGCCCAGTTGTTCAAAGCGCAAGGTTGGTTTTGGGCACTAGGTGTTCAAGGCATCTGGACGTTCAGAGGGTCTGACCGATCGAGGCGCAGGGTGGTTCGAAGGGTCCGAGTTTTAGGCACAAGACAGTGTGGGGCGCTTGAGAGTTTATAACAAGGTAGTTCTGGGTGCAAGGTGGTTTGCGTCATGTGGATGTTCGGACGCAAGATAGTTCTGGACGTTTGAAAGCGTAAAATATTTCAGGGAGTTTATGCGCGAGGTATGACGGGGCGCGTAGGCGTTTGGGGATGAGAGGTACATGTGCCTGCTTAGGCGTTTAAATTGCAAGGTAGATCTGCCCAGATCTGTCCGCCTAGGCGTTTTGGGTGCAAGATGGATTTGCCCGCCTAAGCGTTTGATATACAAGGTAGATCTTCCCGTCTAGGCGTTTAATATACAAGGTAGATCTGCCCGCCTGGGCGTTTGATATACAAGGTTGATCTGCCCGCCTAGGCGTTTTGGGTGCAAGGTAGATCTGCCCGTCTGGGCGTTTGATAAACCAGGTAGATCTGCCCGGCTAGGCGTTTGATATACAAGGTACATCTGCCCGGATAGGCGTTTGATATACAAGGTAGATCTGCACGCCTGCTAGTTCTTTCTAACATTGGTAGTGTATCTAGTAACATTTCTGAATGGAATACTTCATTTTGCAAAAGTATTCTGATTTCTTCTGTTGTTGTCAAGGTTTGAAAAAATCTTCGAGTACTCAAAATATTTTTATTCAATAATTCCAAGTCATCGGAGTATCTTTTAGATAGGTGGTTAGCGAATGAAGTAAACTTATTGATTTAATTTATTTCAGAACTCTTGCTCTTGTGGAGAGCCTCTAGATTTTCGTTTATTGTTTTAAGATCATCATCATCAAGGTTACCGGTAATGAATTTTACACCTGTCCCAAGGAAATTCATCAGTCCTCGTTTTATTCTTTTATAACTTATTTTACCGATCAATTGTTCGATCTTTTGCAAATTCCGATCGAGTTGGAGATAGATTCGATGAGTGAACTCGTCGATGGTGCTGTTTCTCTGAAGTACCGGGGAATTGTAGAGCAAATTTTTATAATTAGCCATCAAATTTGTTGTATTAATGAATGAAAGAAAATTGTGATAATGGTCGAAGAACTTGACTTCGCCTAAGGGTTCTTCGAAGTATCCATTATTTTTAATCGGCTCGATGTGAAGGCCCTGGTTCATTTGGATCTGCGACAGTAATATCGGGAGTATTCTGTAAACAAGAAATACCCTTCCCTACTATCTTTACATGTTTGATGTTTGCAGTGGTCGTGCCTGATTTTTCAGTTTTTCCTATAATTTTACTGTCTTTTTGACATTCAACTGAAATTTTCTCGAAAAGGGGATCAATCTTTCGAGGTCTATTTCGTTCAACAAACACTTCTGTTTGTTCTAAATCGGGAGGATCGTTACGATTTTCGTTACGCTTATTTAAAATTTTCCTAGCTTTCTCTTCATTTTTTGAATAAACTTGATCGAAAAACGGTAAAATTTCTTGTTTTCTTTTCTCATTATAATGTTCATAAACAGTCATGGCTAAGTCAAAATCTATTGGTCTATCGTAAGGTCCGTAAAGTAAATGGAATGGGGAATATCCTGTGGATGAGTGTATTGATTGGTTATAAATAAGGGTGGCGGATATCATTAGATTCGCCGGAATTTCCTTCTGATTCTTGAGTTTGAGAATCCTGAGTTTCTCCAGAATTGTAGAGTGAAAACGTTCGATTGTTAAGTTTGAATTTGGATTATTAACTGTTGTAAAGTGTAGGTCGATTTTGTTTAATTTACAGAATTCTATGTGTGTTTTATTTTGGAATTCTTTCCCTGCATCTGAAACAATCTTTTTTGGTAGATTGTGATGAGAGAAGTAGTGACGTAATTTATTCAAAATTGTGAGACTTGATCCGTCTTTTACAAGGTATGCTTGTGCATATCTCGAGAAAAGGTCTATAACTGTTAAGAATTTGGAATTTTGAAAAGAAAATGTGTCAATGTGGATGACGTCAAATGGTCTTTTTGCTAAAATTGGTCCTGAAAATTTTGGTTTGTACGGATTTCTCTCATACTTTGATCTGAGGCATAATTCGCAACTATTAATAATTTCGGCTATGGTGTTTTTCATGTTAGGCCAGTAGTATTTTTGTTTCAGATAATTATACGTCTCTGTAATACCATTGTGGGTTTTGTCATGGTAAGTTTTAACCGTGTCTTTTTGATTCTCTGTTAGTGTTACGTCTTTGCAAAAATTATTAAAAATTATAAGTTTTACTGCATAGTTGAAATTTGCTTTGCAAAACTGAATGAAAGGTTGGCGTAGATTGTGGTCTATGAAAAAGATACCATAAGTTTCGTTCGGTCGAAATATTTCTCTGAACATTTTGATAAGTCGGTTGTTATTGAATTATTTCTTATGGATACTATGTAGGTGTTTTGATTGAATGGTTTAGTGTACTTCACCTTATATTGTTCGCTAGTATTTAAAATGATTCTATTGGGAAAAGTATTAATTGAAGATTCACTAATTGGGATAGCTTTACCGTTATCTTCTTGGGTTGAATGAACTGTGTCGCAGGAATTTTGGTCGTCTTGGTGAGTGTTTTTTTGATCTTTAGAGTTCTCTAGCTCTTTCAGAATTTCGGAATATTCAGGGTTCTGGATAATATCGTCATTTTGTGATTCTAAAATTCTGTCTAAGTCTTCGTCAGTCAAGATTGGAATTTCTTCGATATTTAGTGGAATAGAGCTGTCGTCTGTATCAGTGGCGTCATTGTTTTCGGTATTATTCACTTCTACACGAGATAAAGCGTCAGCTACTATATTTTCCTTACCTTTCTTGTGTACAATATCGTAGTCAAATTCGTCCAATTTCAATTTCCAACGAATTAACCTAGAACTTGGTTCTTTTAATTTGTAGAGCCATACCAGAGGTTGGTGGTCTGTCTCTAAAGTAAATTTTCTTCCAAAAATATAAGGTCTGAAAAATTTCGTTGTGTCAAGTACTGCTAACAGTTCTTTTTCAATTGTCGAGTAATTGCGTTCAGCTGAATTTAAGGTTCGAGAATAGTAGGCAACGGGTCGATCAGATTGTGAAAGAACGCCTCCAATTGCCACGTTTGATGCGTCTCTAGTAACTTTGAAGTCTTTCTCGTAGTCTGCATAAGCTAAAATTGGAGCATTCATCAAAAGTTCTTTACAAAGTTGAAAACTTGAAATATACTCTGGGTCGTCAGAATTTATTTTTGTGCCTTTTTTTAAACATTTTGTCATGAGGGAAACTATTTTTGCAAAATTCTGGATAAATCTTCGAAAGTAACCTATAAGGCCTAAAAATGATTTAATTTCTTTGATGGTTTTTGGAATGGGGTAATTTTGAATTGCTTTTACTTTAGACGGATTTGGAGCTATGCCTTCGGGTGTTATAACATGACCTAAAAATTCTATGTTTTTACTGAGGAATTCAGATTTGTTAAGCTGAATTTTGAGATTGAAATTTTGAAGTTTTTGAAAAATTAGTTGAAGATGGCAAATGTGTTCCTGTAAACTTTTCGAAAATATGACCACGTCGTCCATGTAGACGAAACAGAATTTATGTAGAAATTCTTTCAGGACATTGTCCATCACACGTTGAAAAGTGCTAGGACCATTTTTGAGACCATAAGGCATACGTAAATACTCGTAATGCCCATTATTGACAGTGAATGCTGTCTTTTCGATTGAATTCCGTCCATTTCAATCTGGTGAAATCCTGGGCTAGGTCGATTGTCGAAAAGTAACGACTTTTACCTAGATTATCCAAAATCTCGTCTATTCGAGGAAGTGGATATTTATCTTCGATAGTTTTCTCATTTAAGCGGCGATAGTCAATCACCATACGGTATTTTTTCTTACCAGATGCGTCGGCCTTTTAGGTACGATCCAAACCGGTGCACTGTAAGGTGAAATTGATGGTCTTATGATTTTATCGTCTAGTAATTTTTGAACTTGATTTTGAATTTCAAACTACATTGTTTTTGGATGGCGAAAAGATTTCACAAAGACTGGTTCTTCGTCTTTAGTACGAATTTTATGTTTTACCGTATTGCTGAATGAGAGGTCGCAGTTTTCATTACAAAAAATATTTCGGAATTTACCACATAATTTCAATATCTTCTGCCTTCCTTCGGAATTCATATGCGCAGTTCTGATATGGTCTGCAATTTTCAGACTCCTGTTGTTTTCTAAGTGTGGCTCTGAAATTTCGGACTCGTAAAATGGTGTGACAGGGATTCTTTCAGAAAAATTGACTTCGATATCAGCAGATTCGTGAGCTGGAGGAATGCAATAGCCGTTTCGAGCGTTAACGATACATTCTGGGACTGTAAAATTTTCATGAAAATTTGTTTCTGGAAAAATAATTTCTCCCTGTTCGATGGAAACAGGTACCTTGATACTTGAATTAATTCTTACACGTTGGGGTTCAATTTTGAAATCAGCGAATTCTAGAAAGAATGGAATTTCTAAATTATTTATTTCTAAAATATTCCTTTCATAATCTATTTTTGCACACAATTTTTGTAGGTCATGAGTTCCTAATAGAGCGTCGAAGTTTTTATGCCATTTGACGACGTGAAAGTGGATATCATCAAAAATACCAATTTCATGAAGCAAAGGTACTTTCAAGTTATTTTCAGCATAAATTGTATTTCCTAGACTATAAACGTGGAATGGTTTTTTGTACATGAATTTTGAGAATTTTTCAAAAGCTGGTTTTGGATTTATGACCGAATTTGTTGCACCTGAATCAATTAAAATTTTGAGATCTACCTGAGGTAAGTAAATGAATGGTAGTTTCGACTTCGTTTCTAGACAGTTCAGATCTATTTCTGTTGGGATTCCGAGGCCGTTAACCGAAAATTTTCGTCAGTCTCGTCGTTTTCGTCATAAAGGTTTTCGTCATAAAGATTTTCGTCAAGTAGTTCTTCAAAGTGTTCATTGAAGTCATCGTTTTGAGTTTCGAAATTATAGAGTTCTTCAAATTCAAAAGTTCTTTGATGTGGATGTTGTTGTCGTACTATGGTTGATGTCGACATTGGGGTTGGTTGGTATTTCGTTTTTGTAAAACTGGAACCTGGATTTGTTCCAAATACTTTCTTGTTAGTAAGTGGTACCTTCCATGAAGGAAGAGTCTTATTTATGGAATTTGGAAAACCCTGGTTATTGTGAGAATAAGGTTTATTAGTGAAATTTTCTAGATTTATTTTCTGTGATTGTTGTACGAAGCTAGAAGGTTGTTGATTTGCGGAAGAAAAAGAATTTTGTGATTGTTGTACAAATCTAGGGGGGGATTGTTGATTTGTAAATGAAAGAGAATTTTGATTTCGAGGTTGGCGATTCGTATTGATCATAGATCTGGATAACAGAAAATTTTGTTGAGGTTTCCTATCTGGTTCTTGAGTTCTTCTAATGAACTCACTGAACTCCCACTCTTGTTTTCTATTATCATAAAACTGACATTTATTTATACAATCTTCGATAGAATTTAGATTGAAATTACTCAAAAAACTTCTACGTGGTTCTTAAAGACCAATTTGAAAGGTTTTAAGAGCCAATCTCTCCATATCTCACTTTTTGTATTCAAAAAATACAGGATCTGCTATATTAAGCGTAAGATATTGTATTAAGTCACTGTAACTTTTGAGAATTCTACTATAATATTGCATGTATGTTTCGTTTCTTTTTTGAACACAATGAGTAAGTGATGAAACTAAAAGATCTTCACTTCTCTGATCACTGTATTTTTGTAAAAGAACACGCCTTATTGAAGGCCAATTTGTAGCGTTTTGGAAAGAAAGAAAGTCTCTTGCTTCGCCTTTGATTTTAGATCTTATGGAAAAATTTACCTTATAAACTGAATCTGCATTTAACCTACCCTCTAGGTGCTTACATAAGTTATCGACTTCATTTACAAAAATTGAAAGGTTCTCGCCAGGAAAATATTCAGGGATGGATTGTAAAAGAAGTTGAATATCATTTCTAGAAAGTGGTTCGAGGTTCGATGTAGTTCCTGAAGGAATAGGTGTTGAGTTTGTTTGACTTTGATTAAGACTCATTTCTGGCAGAGTCTCTTCCTGTATACGTTCGTAATTAATAAGCGAAAATCTAGCTTTCCTCAAGGAATGTGATTTTATTTTTAAATCGGGGGAATTATTTGTTCGAACCTGTGTGGTTCCTAGATTAAGAGTTTCTAAGTCTGCAGCAATTAATTCGATTTCGTTTGAATCTTTAAGATCAGAATCGGACATGAGTGAAAAATAATTCTGATAGGTATGAAACAAGCAATTACTTAAAATTAGGAGAGGAACAGAAAAGGCCTTACAGCATCCTAAAGTGAGTGTTCCCTCGATGTTATCCTCTGTGGTTGGTTGGAATATCGCACGAAGACTTGAGAGTCACCTGGAGTTCTCCGAACACGGCACTTTGTCTTTTTTTCGGTAGATGAAAGAATTTTAAAGTCCGTATTCACTAATGGAACCTTCGAAATCGATTTTCGGGGGTCCAGTCGCGATATCCTGTTCGCAGCGCCAGTTATAAACAAAAAGATTCGAAAACTGTTTTTAAAAACTATTTTATTTTAAGTCACAACGTACAATACGATAAAGGACTGAACAGTATCAAATCTAATCTTATAATGAATTCAAATGGTTCTACAAGTGTTGAACATAGACACCTGAGAAGATAGTCGATTCCTGGAAGACGGCTATGGGGTCAGCTACCGGAAGTGCTCTGAATATAAATATGACAAAATTGTCAGTTAATTATATTACATTTATATAAACAAATAAATAAAATATGAAATGAGATTCTGAGCAGTATAAACTAAAGAGAAAACCTATGACTCTACCTCATTATTATTTTCGGAAAGAAACCTACGAAGAATATTACAAGATTTGATGACTGTTATCTTTTGTAACTGTTCAAACAAATTTTTCTTCAGACCCAAAATCTCAATACTTTTGTGAAGATTTCTAGGAATAACGCCTGTTGTAGAAATAATAATCGGTAGAATAAATATTTTCTTCATTTTCCACATTTTTTAATCTCGTCGCCAAGCATCATATATTTAGAAATTTTTTATTGTATTTATTTTGTATATTATGTGTGTCGGGTATAGCAATATCAATTATATATGTTATTTGATTCTGTTCATTAATAAGAACGATATCTGGTCTATTGTGTTTTACAGCTCTGTTGCACAGAATTGTTTTATCAAAATAAAGTTTATATTTGTCATTTTCACAAATAATCTCAGGTTCATATTTTTGAAATTTTTTCTTTTGGGAATTAGGTCCTGTTTAATTCCTAGATTGAAGTGAATAATATTAGCGAATGCATTATGTCTTTCTAAATAATCTGATGAAGCAAGGACTGAGCAAGATGATAATATATGAAAAACTGTTTCTGAAGAACAGAAACATCTACGGCAAGAATCATCTATATTTTGTTTGATGATATGTTTTCTATAATTCCTGGTCCTGGATCGCAATTGCCAAGCCTTCTGTTTCAGCAAACAATTCTCCAGATACTAACCATTTATTCGATGCAATTTCATCAATATAATCATTTTTCAATTCTTTAGGGTGCTTTCCGTGTAATTCCTTCTGCATCCAACTTTCTCTTTTAGAATTATCATCAAATATATCAAAATCTACCTTTTGCATTGTCAAGTTCAGAGGTGTAAGATTATAATCTGAAGCAACAACAATATCATGTAATTTAGACGTTCTCTGTTTATCATGAAAATGGGAACGTAGATGAAAAATCTGTTTACTGTGAAGATTATTCAAATCAATTAATCCACGACCTCCAAGATGTCTAGGTAGTGTAACTCTCTGAACAGCTGACTTTGGGTGGTGCTTATGATATTTACACAGCATTTTCCTCGTTTGACATTGTAATTCATTTAAATCAGTTTTAGACCATTTAATAATTCCAAAAGAAGATGTAAGAATAGGAACAGCATAGGAGTTGATAGCTCTGAAAAGGTTTTACTAGTTAAATAACTCTTGATGATAATTCTTAGTCTTTTGTAATATGAACTTCTAATAATTTCTTTAGTGCTGCTATGGTTAATTGTCTTCTCTTGACAAAATCCAAGATATTTATATGTATCTCCTTGATGCATTGGCTCGATTTCGATATTGGAAATCTTTATATAATCAGAGGTGATCTTTCCTTTTTCAATAGAAAGAATTTTACATTTTGGAAGCCCAAATTTCATATGAATATCATTGGAATAGTTGAAAGTAATCTCAAGTAGACTTTTAAATAAGATCTGGTTCCGGCATATAATTTAATATCATCTAAATAAATTAAGTGACTTAATTTGAATTCAGTTAATAAACTCTTTATTTTGAAGCCGAAACTAGTAGCATTCAATTCATGAGATAATGGATTGAGGCAAAGACAAAACCAAAGAGAACTTAAAGAATCACCTTGAAAAATGCCTCTTTTGATTGGAATTACTTCGGATTTTAACGATTGTTTTGAAATATTTAAATGAAGATTGGTTCTCCAATTTTTTATTACGAATTCAAGAGAATGACGAAGTGTCTTATCAATTTTATAAATTCCCAAAATTTCTTGAAGCCATGAATGGGGAGAACTGTCAAAAGCCTTTTGGTAATCAATGAAGGCTGTATGAATATTTCTCTTCTTAGTTTGAGCTTGATTCAAAGCAACAGAATCAATTACAAGTTGCTCTTTAGTACCAAGGTGTTTTTCTCTACATCCTTTTTGATGTTCGGAAAGAATATTAAAATTCTCCAAATGTGCATAAATTTTTTGGGTAATACATGCAGTTAGAATTTTATATATTGTTGGAAGGCAAGTAATTGGTCTATATTGAGACGGATCAATAGTATTATCACTTTTCGGTTTTAAATAAGTAATTCCTTGTGTGAAAAATAAAGGAGTAGCTGAGGGGTTCTTTATTATAAATGAAAAATATTCAGCCGATTTTTCATGAACGCAAGAGAATTTCTTGAACCAAAAGTTATGAATACCATCAACACCTGGAGATTTTCAATTTTTTGTGTGTTTAATAACTGATGTTATATCTTCGTTTGAAAATTTTTCAAATTGCATGCATTCTATTTGAGAAAATCGGGACCTTTCATTTAAAATCCAACTTGCATTGGAATTATGTTGCCTTGGCTCTGCCCAAATTGAAGACCAATAATCAGTTAAAATATCAATTTTAGGAACTCCATTTCCAGAAATATTTTCATTTGAACCTGAAATGAATTTGTGAAAATGTTTTTCATTATTTATATATATATATATATATATATATATATATATATATATATATATATATATATATATATATATAACATGATGTTCAAAAATGTAGAAGTAGCATATGAAGTTTCATTTTGTACAACTACAACTTTCAATCCAAGATTTATGAAAGTCAAAGGAAACATGCTGCTACTTTTGCGACTCATATTTTGGAAAAAATTCAACTACTACTTGGAGAATGCTATGGAATTTGACAATTTTTGTAATAGGTAGTTGTACTATAGGTAATTTATATAATTGTGTAAAATGAGTATGTTCATCACATATGGAAAGTTATTTAAGTTTAAATGTATGAAAGTGACTCTTTGAAAGTGAGTGTTTTACTTTGTGTGCATATAAGTAGTTTCTTTTCAATGAAATATTTACTTTTAGATTACAATCCACATGATAACAAGAAATAATGAATTGGCTCCACTCTAAACAGGTTGGAAAATTAAATGAAAAATAAGCAAAGACAATAACAAGAAACTTTCAAGTAAATATGAATGTAATACATCTCTCTTCTCTGATAATAATCTTCGTAGATATTTTTGTCTAAGTAAACCAGTCTGATTAATAATAGTTACAATAGAGTCAGATCTCTAACTCTGAAGGAAAGAGATCAAGTAAATTACCTGCAATTCTTAACTTCAAAATTTATTTGTTGAACAATTCTTCATATAGTTGGCATGAAAACTTGAGCTTTTCAGGACATTCCAATATTTACATAACACATAAGGTACATGTTTTGAGCTACTTCTGTGCATAACACATTGTTTTGTATTTTAAGAAATTTAGTCAAAGCTGTTCACTGAATAACAGGTAGTCTATACATTCAGAATGTAAAGTTTCTTTTTATTGGTGTTTTTGGGAAACTCGATAAAATCAGGAGAAGCAAATTGTGAAGTTTCATCACAACAGGAACTTTCAGTTCGAGAAAATCATATATTTTGTGGAAAATGCAATTACTTCTTGACAAATGCTGTGTATAGTTGATCATTTTCGTTAAAGATACTCACGTTATATGTTATTTTGGTCCAGTTTGCTCATAAAATTTCATTTTATATCATAAAATGAATTGAAGATAAGTAACATTATACAATATAAAATTCAAATATGAAGAGATATTTGAGTTTTATATGTACAAAGTCTAGATACTTCCAATTTTACAAATATTTATTATATATATATATATATATATATATATATATATATATATATATATATATATATATATATATATATATATATATATATATATATATATATATTATAATTCCAATACTGAATAGAGGAAACAACAGTAAAAGAGCAAATTTTAGGGATATACTTTATTGCAAAAGAATTCTTGGAACCAAACTGAGAGGATTGATTGAAAAACAATTCAAGAAACGCACTTTTCAAGAATGTTACATATTTTTCATAATAATTCATCTGCTTTCAAAATGAAATGTTCATTTTTTTCAGATTCTTGCCAGCTCTATAATCGTTCAGTAACTGAGAAACTGATACAAGACCAGAAAATGAAACATAACAAACAGCAAATATCCAGCAAATTTGGAGTTACATTATTTCTGCATATTCCGGTACATCACATACCAACTATTAAAGAATATTTTCTCAATTTGAATTTGTGTAGTATTTGTATTTTTTAGAAAAAATTTTCATATTCATATAGAAATGAGGCTTTATTCCCAAGAATACGATATTTTACAGTACTCTGTATATTTCAATATCATTTCGAAAACTTTTCTTAATTTTCCATCAGTTTTTCTTGCTTCTGTAAAGAATATAGTTGTCTGTTGCTTTGAAAAACTTGAATATATTATCCATATTTATCTTTCATCTCATGTACACTGAATAACTAAGGGAATTCTCATTAAGTATATGTATTCAGAACTCAAAATAAGATATCTATTATCACATAGTTCTTGAAATCTTGAGAAAATTTCTGATTTTTGCAATATCAATTTTCAACGAAACATATCTTTCTGAGAATACATTTATATCTCTGACAATTTTGTGTATTTTAACATCCCCTATAAATATTGCAGGATCATAATTTTTTAATTTATTATTTATAAATTTAAATTTAACAAAACATACCTATCTCAAAGGCGAACAGGCGAGACATTCTTCGGAATGATTAAGCCTCTGCTTTTCCATTGTCTATTACTCTGTATGTATGAAATCATTCGAAATAAACGTTATTTTTATTGTTATTTATTATTATTAAATTCCTCACTGGAAATTAAAATTTCTGAATATTTCAAGACCTAAGAATTGGACTCACTACATGATTCTGTTAGTCTTAGGATCAATGAAATTCCCTTTTCTGTTTCAAACGAATTATCTATATTGAGTGAAATGTATGGGAAAAAGTACGAAGAAGAATTCTGAGTACAATATTGAGAAAAACTTGGAAAAACTAAACTGCTCTTGATGATTCTAGGCTTAGCATAGTTCTTATAGTGAAAAAAGGGCACAACATTAATTGCAAAATATGGGAGAATTATATTATTGAGAGTGGTTACTTTATGAAATAATTCTAGACACCAAACAGAGCAATAATAAAAAAACATCTTCATGTACATCACATTAAGTAATGGAGCAAGTGCCGAGGATCTAGGTGAAAACGATTAAATTCATATAGCTTTCTAATATGAAAAGTCCAATATATCCAATATTCACATTCAGTTCACATCAATGGCTCCTACAAAAAAAAATATCCAATTTTGATCATCATGTTTAAAATTATGACCATCATATTCTGATTATGACCATCTTATTCCCGGTTGTGACCAAGATAGATACGATTAAGTCTATTGTATTCTCGATTACGTTCTTCATATGATTGATTATGACCATTTCACATAGTTGTATATCTGAATCTTGCTAACATCAATAAGCAAATATATTTTGTTCAACCTCCATAGTTTGTATGTGAGGAAGATATTTTATATTATTATTGTCATTAATTTTATATCTAAAGGGATTCAGACTTTACTTTTATGTGAGATAACAAAAATTAAAAACAGAAAAAAAAACAAAATGAAAAAACACAAAAAATTTCAAATCCGAAAAACACAAAAAAATGGTTTCTTTGAAATTCTTCCCAACTATAAAAAAGAATGGGGTGCAATCGAGGACCCAGTGCACGACTGGCACCCTACTTTTACCGAGAGTCCTTAATTTAAGGGAACATCGTACGTTTAATGATATCATTGGAATCATTATTTTTCTGGGAAAAATAATACTAAGTACTATGTTTCTATTTTTCAAATAATAGAAATCTTCTTTGATTGGCCAAACATTGAGATTATTCTTTTTTATGCATACAAAATTTTAATTCATCAAATACTCTCTCCCAGACAACAATCAAGTCTTCGGTTTATTATATAGGAGGTTGTTACGGAAAAAGATTCCTTTATATAAGATCCGATGTTCCTTGATAAAAGAGAAATTGAAGAAATTTCCTTTTCCATGGTTGCGAATAAAATTAAATCAAAATTTACCGGTATATTAACATATTAATATTTTATCCAATGAATAACATTGTATATTATTTTTGTGTTATTATATATTCTCACCTCCGACTACTGAAAAATTTTAATCAGAAAAGACCATCTAAAGGGTAATTCAAGTGCATTATTTTCGTGATGAATAACTTCATGATAATTTTTTACATTAATTTTCTTTATCTTTTCATTTCTCATCTGTTGTTTACTCCGGTTTACAAAATTATAAAGCATGGATCTTATTCGAATTAAGACAATTAAGTACGGCAGGGGAAATAATTCTGGACATATCGATCTTTCTAAAACATGTATCCATAATGAATTCAATCAAATTTTTTAGAAATTTGAAATTCTTCCACGGTTATGCACACTACTTAATTCACTAATTTGGCTCATAACAACTGGAGTATATTTTTCGGGCGATTGTTTAAGGAGTTGTTTTCAATAATTTTCTTCGAAATTGAATTTCTTTACCTAAAGGATGTTTGAACGATTTGTTCTTCGAATCTATGTTTGAATCTTTCTAAATCCGTCTTATGCCAGCACAATTAGAGGAAGTTTGTCAGATTTTGAAATTGAATATATCACTTACAATTTAAAGTAGTAAAAGGTGTGGCAATTTGTACGGTAAAAGGCCGGTGTATATATGAAACAATACTCGAAGCTGCCTTACCATAACGATGTCTACCGCAATATATAAGGGTATTCAATATAACATAAAGAGATATTCAGTATAAATCACATTGATTATAAAATCACATGAAATAGAATATAAAAGAGAGTTCAGTATATTCGACGTTCAATATATTTGGCATTTAGAATACTAGGCGTACAGTATATAGGGCGCTTAGTATATTAGACGTTTAGTAAATAAGACGTTTAGTATATTAGGAGATTAAAACGGGCTCACTAGTGTATATATACTAAACGCGTAAGGCACTTTTCTGTCAAAATGGAGGGGATGGAATGTGGTTGAACCGGGACGGAGGAAATCGGGAGGCCGCGGGACCCCGAACGGCAGAGAAACACACAACATTTTAGACGGGTATAATTGCAAAGCCCTTCGAAAAAAGCCATCCCGTAGTATATGAAATTAAAATCCATAAAGGCATTCCTGACCAAAATTCTCAATAGAAAGGCAGAAGGATTGGTCGAATTTGCACACATTCCCACACCTAGACAGAATAGAATATTCTATATTTATCGTTATTTTCAATGGCATGTGACTTATTCTTCAGAACTATATAAGAATGAAGTGAATCATATAAACTTCTAAAGATTATTATTAACAAAAGAGAAAATAACAATGTTATTCAGATGATAATACCCGAATATGGCATCGAAGGATAGTGTTGATGTTTCCAGGGTGGAAACACAGAGGCAATATACAGTCCGGAACGGGTTATAGAGCAACGCCTCCTTCAGAATGTTTTATTGCCTTTTTCTGTGTATGTAAATATGGAAACATTTGAATTCCCGCTAAAATTATCGAGGGAAGATAACTATTCCCTTTCAACCGAGGCCTCTTTGAAAATGGTTGTTTGTATTAATGACTGTGAGCTCTGAGTGTTATTGGGTCGAATTTGTGAGTTATTTTGTGATGTTGAACATATTGAAATTGCATAAGTTTATGCATTTGAGCACATCTACACACAATCACACACTCATATAACTATTATTATATTATATTGACTTAATTATGACTGAAGACGAACCTAAGATTACCTAAAAAGCCAAAAAGCCCAAAGAGAAATTGATATAGCATTCATTATGAGTCATATGTTATATTACATACAAGATATAAATTTATTTTGAATACATACATATATATATATATATATATATATATATATATATATATATATATATATATATATATATATATATATATATATATATATATATATATATATATATATATGCGAAATGATCTCTTTCGGCCGTCAAGGCGCCCACCGTGCCTGTATTTTTGAGCATTTTAGGCGCCAGGTTGACACAGCATTCTCAGTTGGTTGCTAGGTAATTCAAGACGATGGATAATGGAACGTTCAGGGAGCTTAGGCGTTTGAGGATTCTAGGAATTCTAGCGCCGGTGGAGTCGGAGTGCCCAAGTCTTCGAAGCGCAAGGTCGGTTTAGGGTCTGACCGGTCGAGGCGAAGGGTGGTTCGAAGTGCCCTAGTTTTAGGCACAACGCAGTGTAGGGCGCTTGAGCATTTATAACAAAGTAGTTCTAGATACAAGGTGGTTTGCGTCGTCTGGACGTTCGGGCGTCAGGCAGTTCTGGACGTTTGAAGGCGTAAGATAGTTCAGGGAGATTATGCGTGAGGTAGTTCGGGGCGCGTAGCCGTTTGAGGATGAGAGGAAGATCTGCCTGCCTAGGCGTTTGGATTGCAAAGTAGATCTGCCCGACTAGGCGTATTGGGTGCAAGGTAAACCTGTCCGCCTAGGCGTTTGAAATACAAGGTAGATCTGCTCACCTAGGCATTTTGGGTGCAAGGTGTTTCTATCCGCCTAGGCGTTTGATATACAAGGTAAATCTGCAAGCCTGCTAGTCTATAATACTAAAGCAGTAAGTTTTATTTCAAGGAAAGTGGAGGGGACGGTTGGAGTTTGAACCGGGTGTTAAGATAGGGTCGGCGCGGAAAAGCGGGATCCGTATGCCCCCGCGAATATTTTTTTTCGGTTGAGAAACGTCTGAGGAAGATCCGAGCGAATTTGGAGTCCCTAGCTACAACGACGGAGGCGCGACGATTTTTCGAAGAATTTCGCCGATACGTCGCCCCGGGCGATCGGAACGTCGAAATGGCGAGATTTCTTCGGAATCGATAACTCGAATCTTTCAGAGGGCGATCGGACAGGTCAATTAGGCAAAACTTCCGGCAAAAAATTCCGAAAAAGTGAAAATAAAATACGTCTCCAAAATCTCCGGGATGGAGGGGATAATATCTTTGAAATTTTGCAGCTATACAAAATATTTATATCGCCTTCGATCGCTACGAAACCCAGACGACAAAAAAGCTTCGAGTTTCGCATTTCGCGCCGCCATAGTTAGATTCTCGTAAAACCAAGGGAAAACGGAAAAATCTTCCATCAAACGGAGAGCTATCGGCCGACTTTTGCAAATTGTCACTCTACTTTCCATATTCCGAAAATCTCCGACAGCCAGAAATTCGCGAAATAAACAAACCTCGAGCTGTCAAAATACGGGTTTTTGTTTTAACCGTCCTACTTAAACGGAGTCACCGGGAGACAGGATTCGATCTTCGAACGATTCCTACATATCTCGAGATTGGGTCCCCGGCGAGTAAACGTCATTTCAGGACTTAATTTTCGAATTTGGGAGGGTTTTTGAGACCTACATTTTCGAAGAATAGAACGGAAACACGGACGCGGAGCCAATCACCCTCCCTTACTCTTCTTAAATTTCCATTTCTCGATCTGACAAGGCAAAGAAGAAGGAGTTTTAAAGAGAACCGTACCCGGAAACATAGGTGAAAAGAGTACGGGATATAAACGAACACTCATATCCCCTCTATTCTCTCACTAAACGATCGAATATCCGTCCCGTACGACGGACATCGTCGTGTACGGCGGTCTTTGAATCGTTGAACATCGGTTTCATCGTACCGAGGCCAATACTAAGAAGAGAAGAAGAAGAATTGTTTACGTTGAATTAATAAAACCTCAAATAATCATTCCAAGGTAGATGAACGTAATTTAACGAACATTTAATGCATCATAATGGACATTTTTTCAGCATAATGAAGAATCCACATATTTCAAATTTACATTCAGTGTTCTAACCTATGTATTTCAATAAAAGAAAACAATAATAAATAAGTTATTTCAAACTGAATTTTGTATCAATCACTATTGAATTTTTGTTTCAGTATATAAACGATGAAGTATGTTAATTATCCTAATGAAAATGTAAATGGAATTTAATGTATTTGAAGTAAAGTTATTCAAGTGGAAATGTAAGAAAGTCACCCTTTGAAGTGAGTTTTACTTTGCGTACATAAAAGTAGTTTCTTTTTAATGATATATTTATTGTTAGATTTCAATCCACCTGATAGCGGGAAGGAATTAATTGGATCCACTGTGAAGAGGTGGGAAAATTAAAGAAAAATAAGCAGAGACAATATTAAGGAATAACAAGAAAGTTTCAAGTAAATATAAATGTAATACATCCTTGTTCTCTGATAATAATCTTCGTAGATATTTTTGTGTAAGTGAACCAGTCTGATTAATAATAGTTACAATAGAGTCAGATTTCTAACTCTGAAGGAAAGAGATCAAGTGAATTACATGCAATTCTTAACTTCAAAATTCATTTGAACAATTCTTCATATAGTTGGCATGAAAACTTGAGCTTTTCAGGATATTCCAACATTTACATAACACATAACGTACATGTTTTGAGCTACTCCTATTCATAACACATTCTTCTGTATTTTGAGAAATTTATTCAAAGCTCTTCACTGAATAACAAGTAGTCTATACATTCAGAATGTGAAGTTTCTTAATCAGGAGAAGCAAATTATGAAGCTTCATTACAACAGGAACTTTCAGTTCGAGGAATTCACTTATTTTGTGGAAAATGCCATTACTTCTTAAAAAATGCTGTGCATAGTTAATGATTTTCGTTAAAGATACTCACGTTATATGTGTACGTCCAGTTTGCTGCGTCATTTTCATTTTATATTATATAATTGTTATATAGATTATATAATATAGAATTCAAATATGGGCAGATATTTGAGTTTTGTACAAAGTCTAGATACTTCTAATGTTACCATTTTTCCACAACGGTATCTCACTATAGATCGCTCTAGGCTCCTACGAATAAGCGTGTTACCGTGTTAACCACGCTTTCTTACTCACAGATCGCCAAGTAGGCCCATCGACCAGGCTACGCACACAACGTACTCTGGGCCTACCTGAACCGAGGGTTTAAATATCCATGCATTCGGAGACTCTCTCACTCCCTCTTCAACGACCTCTTTGACTTCACAATTTGTCTCAGAACACCGGCTGCACCACACGTTGCCACGAGCCGGTTTTCCGTACCCACGCCATATTGCCAAACCACCGTTGTTTACCAACGAACCACGTGTTTTTATTTCATTTTAAATTTACGTTTATGAAAAGTGTTTGTGTTAACCATCAGTGTTTCCATCGTGTGTGTGAACCCATCCCGGTAGCAAGTGGAGCCCAACGTGTGCATTAGGGCATTGTTTTCTCCGTTGAGAAAAAGGACCCATCACCGACTGAGTTAGCCGATAAATGGTGTACGAGAATCCAAGTGAAAAGAATTCCGTTACTTCCGCACACGAGGTGAATCCGACGCACGTGGTAGGACCAACGCGAACAATAGCAACGACGCACGTGGATAGTATTCGTCTAATTCATCTAACGCAAAATCCACCAAGGTAGAAACCATCTAGGAAGCATCCGGTTCTTGTACCGACGACAACACCATGTGGCGCCCAAAATAAATTCACCCCTGAAGCAATGCCACCATGATGTCCGGACGTTCTGAACGCGACGACGAGTGTGTGAGTGTAGTGCTTTAAGACGACCAGTGCGCGAAGAAACATACCTGCAGTCGCAGCTCTTCAACGCATGAAAAAAAAGTCATCATGTGTTCAGGTTTTTTTTATATTTTTTTTGCTTTTCTTTCAGCACTGTCCTTTTCCTTTTCAGGCAACCTTTTAATCTTTAAAGTTTATGTAACTGATAAATATTGATACGAAGTAGATGCGTTTCAACCCCCCTCCCCCAGAACTGTTATTGTACATATTTTAGATTTAAATATTTTAAACAGAGCTTTGCACCACGCTCTTATGTATTGATATTATGTATTTTAAGTAGCTAGACAATACGACTCGCTTTCGCCAGACAAGGTTTTCTGTGGTTTCCCTTGTCATCATCGCGTTGATGCCAAATGGCGCGTAAGATAGTAAGACGGCCACAGACGCACTGCACACAGGGTCGTATTAGATTTAAGTAGGATAACTTGATAAAACTTTTTTTTTTTGATGGTATGATGTGCACGTATGCACATGTCTTTGGTAAAGATACAACATGGTTTGATTACCCGGTATGGCAATATGGAGGCGCCTAACCGCGATCTTCAGAGGGGGGCCGTGTTACCATTTCCAGAACGGTATCTCACTATAGATCGCTCTAAGCTCCTACAAATAAGCGTGTTACCGTGTTAACTACGCTTTTTTAATCACAGATCGCCAAGTAGGCCCATCGACCAGGCTACGCACACAACGTACTCTGGGCCTACCTGAACCGAGGGTTTAAATATCCGTGCATTTCGGAGACTCCCACTTCCTCTTCAACGACCTCTTCGACTTCTCAATTTGTCTCAGAACACCGGCTGCAGCACGCGTTGCCACGAGCCGGTTTTCCGTACCCACGCCATATTGCCAAACCGCCGTTGTTTACCAACGAACCACGTGTTTTTATTTCATTTTAAATTTACGTTTATGAAAAGTGTTTATGTTAACCATCAGTGTTTCCATCGTGTGTGAACCCATCCTATAGCATATATATATATATATATATATATATATATATATATATATATATATATATATATATATATATATATATATATATATATATATATATATATATATATATATCTACAAAGAAGTAAAAGATCAAAGAACTTAAAATTGGTGTTTTACGAGGATATATAACAAGTAAAAAGACCTATCATAAGACAATGCATGGTATATAAGGGAAGAAGAGATCTGAAGATCTGACTGCGATATTCAGAAGGGCTTGAGAAAGTTTAACAGCTCATAATAATTGAAGGATTTACATTTGAAAAACAATACTGCAAAAGAAGACTGCAGGAACTGGGAGAATTCTGAAGGACTTACATTAATGCTACACTCTTCGAAAGACTTCTTCGAAGAAAAGTGAGAGAGTTCTATGTAAAACAACTTAAGAAATACACTCTTCATACAAGGAGGATGTGTATTCAGGATTTTCACAATTAACCGTCTTATAGAAAATAACAAATTGAAAGCAGAGAAAATATTCGACAGAACACTGAGAAGATCAGTATGAGAGTCTTAGGAAACGAGAAGTGATGTATAAACTGAGAAACAAAAGCAAAAGTCTTATAAAGTAATTCAGGAGGATATGACATTAATGTTGGGATTAGAAAATGAATCGAAGATAAGGGAAGAAGAAAACAGCAACCTAGCAAATTTTAAAGAACCTATACTATTGGGAAACATTATGAAAGAATTCTAGAAACCAAACAGAGATATAATTGAAAAACGACATGGAAAACATATCCTTCAGGAGAGGAGTAAGTGTTCAGAATAACATTTCCACTATCAACCAGCTCAGAGAATAACAAACTAAAGGGCAAGAAGAAATTCCTTGCTTTTCATTATCTGGGAAGGCTTTTGAAAGAAAATTGGGAAGAGTAAAATGGGAGAGTTTAAGGAAAAGAGAAGTGAATTATAGATAGGATGAGAAGATGAATTGATGATAGATATATATATATATATATATATATATATATATATATATATATATATATATATATATATATATATATATATATATATATATATATATATATATATATATATATATATATATATATATATATATATATATATATATATATATATATATATATATATATATATATATATATATATATATATATATATATATATATATATATATATATATATATATATATATATATATATATATATATATATATATATATATATATATATATATATATATATATATATATATATATATATATAATGCTGTGCAGATTTGGTGATAGAATGTGGGTTGAAGATCTAGGAAATCTGTTGTACTGAAACTGATATATAGTTAACATTATTGTAATCTATATGAATACTTCATAACGTAATTTACAAATTTGTGGATACTTGAATCTTATTTGTACTTTCTACAAGAATACTTCAATTCAGAAGATGTTTGTTTTTCTGGTAACCAAATTGTGTGAATTTTCGTCAATTTGAGGTGATACAAAATAGTTATGTACAGGGCAATCATATAAGGTAAACTTTCTATGTATTCAGTAGTGTTCCTTTATTTCATTACTAAATTCTCGCCTTTATCTTTTAGATACGTTCAAGAAATTTTAATTTGAAGAGAATTTTCAATTTCTATTTCATTAATATTTTTGAGCAGTAATTCGTCCATCTTGAGGTTTCAAACTCATATTTTTGTTTCAATTTTAATGCTTCCTCAATAAGAGAAAGTTTATATTTTCAAATTGAATTGGGATAAATGTGAATAGTGTTTAAATTTATTTATATGGTTGATGAGTCAGTATCCGTAAAACAATACTAGAAGCTGCATTACCATAAGGATGTGTTAAGCAATATATGACAGAGTTCCATATAACATAAAGAACTATTAAATATAAATTTCATTGTATCTAATGAGACGTTCATTTTAGTTAGAGCTGGATATGGAAAGGCGTTCAGTATATTTTGCGTTTAGTGTATTAGGCGTTTTTGTATATCAGGCATTTTTATATATAAGGCGTTTTGGCATATAAGGCATTTCGTCTATTAGGCGTTTTTGTATATTAGGCGTTTTTGTATATTAGCGTTTAGTATATTAGCTATTTAGATATAAAAGGCGATCTTAATGAGCCCACTAGTATATATACTAAACGCGTAAGGCACTTTTCCGTCAAAATGGAGGGGATGGAATGTGGTTGAACCGGGACGGGGATTTTCCGAATAGCTCTCGACGGGGAAGCGGAGGCCGTGCCGAGTAATTTTTCTTACTAAACTAGGTAGTCGGTCGAAGGTGCGTGTGAAATTGGGAGGCCGCGGAAACCCGAATGACGGAGATACGAATTGTCGAAAATTTTTGGCGATCACCAGATCTAGAAAACGGAAAGAGTCGAGTGCCGGATTCCTTGGGTATCGGTAAATTTCGTCTATCGTAAGACGGTTCGTACAGCGATAATCTCGAAATTCCCTGGAAAACCTTTCGAAAACGGCAAATAGAAAAAGGTCCACTATTTTTTCGAAACGGTGGGGAGGAAATTATCCAAACGAGTAGGCTATACGAATTTTTCCCTTCGCCTAATCGGTCCCGCACGTTTTACCAAAGGAAGCGTTCATCTTTCCCATCAAGATTCCTGATATTTTCATCGCGTATTCTCCACGGGAAAACGGGAAAATCTTCGATCGAACGGAGGTCTATCGGCCGACTTTCGCAAAATTTCACTCTACTTTCCTCATTTCGAATATCACTGACGGCCAGAAATAATTAACGAACGTCGAGCTGTCAAAATACGGGTTATTCTTTCATCTATCCTACTTAAACGGGGTAACCGGAATAAAGAATTCGACCGTGGAACGATTCCTACATATCTCGAGATTCGGTCCCCGAAGAGAAATCGTCATTACAAGACTTAATTTTCGAATTTGAGACTGTTTTTGAGACCTACATTTTCGAAAAAACGAGCGGAAACACGGGGGCGGAGCTAGTCACCGCTCCTACCGTCCCTTGAATCGCTATTCAAGCTCGGTCGACAGTCAACCGGCCAAGGTCGATGTCCGTCACCGGCACAGCTGCTTATTTCTTCGGACTTTGATTCATCGGTAGTCGGCCTTACCAACGTGTAAAATTTAATGCTCTCTCTCTTTCGAATGAAAATAGTGAGATGGAAACAGTTAGCAACTTCAGCCTCACCAGCATAATTTTGGTACTAACAACATCTAGAAGATAATGTTCTCTCTCTTCTGAATGAAATATCTTGCGTCACAGATATCATTTCATTCAGTCTCATAGTCGATATGTCAGATTTGAGAATTCCGAATTTTATCTCAATGAAAAGTTCAACGAAACTAAAAAAAAACTTTTGAAGGTAAGTTTACGAAATTTGAGGTTTATTTTGTCCATTTCATATATATTTTGTTTAGAGAAAGAAATGAAAAACTCTCGAATTTCATGAATTTAAGATTCTGATGTTTTCCTAACCTAAATGATGTGATTCATACCGAATGTTGAAGATATAAAATTAGTATAATCTCAAATGTATTATTCGAGATTATGGAATAATTGCCCATATAATTCTAACTTAATTCTTATGAAGAATAACAAAGTATTTTGCTGTGTAATGAAGCGGAATGGCGTAATGTGAATTTGTCCAAGTTATAGATTGAGAAATTGAACCAGGATTTAAATAATGTTTGAAAGGTAAGTGAAAGTGTTCTGTCATCAGTTTGTTATTTTGTGATATATATTTTTTCGGCATACAAAGGAAAAACCGATATATTCAGTATTTACATCGAACCTGACCTTAAATTGAAGAAAATCTCATATTTTCTGAAAAATTCAAAATGTCGAAAAGTGCCGTCTATATTTCATGAGTTTTGTTAAAGATACTCACTTATATGATGTTGTTGTAGTCCAGTTTGCTCCTTTCATTCGCATTTCACATAAATTCACAAAATTATGAATCGAATATAAGTAAGATATAATATCAAATTATGTATTTCAGACTCTAGATACTTTCCATGCTGGTATTTTACCAGGATATATAATAACAAGACCAATCATGAGAAAATGCATGGAACGTGAGGGAAAAAGAGATCTGACTGCAATATTCAGAAGGGCTTGAGCAAATTCTAAGAGACTTATATTAATGCTGAACACTTCGAAAGACTTCTTCAAAGAAAAGTGAGAGAATTTTATGTAAAACAACTTAAGGAACACATTTCAGGTGAGTTTCGAAAAATATATGTCAAATTCTTGATTTGTTTTCTAACAGGATATAAGAAAGTTAACTAAGGTTCTATTTTCTCAGCCAAGTGATCTTCAGGACTTAAATATGCTGATTGCTGATAGATGTGTTCTCTTATGTTTTTTTCCTGATCATTTTCTGGAATCATTCGATGAATTCTGCCTGAGATATGAATAAATATAGATATAATTCGGACATAGCGTGGATTTGTTACGTTTCCTTCAAAATTATCGACTAATTCTGTCACCTGATCATGAGAAAGTCGTAAAGCATTCTTATATTCCTCAAAACTGAAAGGCACCTCAATAATATAAAAACAACCAACCTCTTAAGGTCTTACATTTCTCATCCACTGTATTTGGTGGTTAAGCACCTCGAATAAGTATTTCATATTCAAGTTCTTCAGCCTTAAGGCAGTTTGCAAACATTTTGCTCGCCATTTTTAAATTGAAGGAATAAAGAAAGAATCAGATGTCGAAATTTAAAGAGAAATCCCCGCTGAATATCAAAGACAATTGAAGTAGCAGGTTGAAGCCCAATAGAAAATTAATGAAAGCAGTAGGTTAAGGTTACATATAAAAAAATTTAATGTGAAATCACGATATCAAATTCCAATGAGAAAATGAAAAGAATAAGATTTAATGGTTGTCAAATAATGCAAAATGAGTAAAGGAAAAATTGAAGAATCCAACAATTGGATAAAGGTTATCAGATCATCTGGGAATTAAAATTCATACAAAACTGAACCTGAAGAAAAAGTTGGATATCTAGATTAGACAAATTCAGGCAAAGATAAATAGTATATGAAAATATTGAAATTCAGGAAAATTTAAATATTATCAAATCAAAACCCAATATTGCAAAGAAATTTGAAATCAGATCACTAACGGATTATCAAATAAAAAGTTATACATGCTCTGAACAGAGTCAGCATTTTGTCTCACATTCACCAAAACTTATATAAAATTGAAATATTAAGGTCAAAGTTGAACCTGTCCAAACTCAAAACAGAATGATAGATACAAAGTTAAAGTATAAAAAAATGGGCCTTTACGTTTGTCGTCAATTTGTTACCCCTTAAACCCTCTGGAATTGAGGTGCTTTACCCTGACTAGCTGTAGTTAAGGAAGGTGTAAAATTAAAGCGGCATGAGACCCCAAAATTTTATCATCTATCACACTGCTAGAGTATAAGGACAAGTAAAACAAGCAAGAAAATTTAACTGGAAATATAATGGAATTAAGTAAGTTCGACAACAAGATCTATGCAAATATTATTGAATTACAGACATATTCTATATTCCAAATGAATTTAAAGGCTGAACATTTATAGTGAAAAATAAGAAAACTTATTTTCTACAGAAATATTAGGAATATAAAGCTACAAGGTGCAATAAAATAGAAAATAGGTGACATAATCACGAATAATAAGATAGAATGGCTTTATGTAGTCAGAATCAAGAAATATATGATATGATTTCAATTACAAACATTGAGAAAGATGGCTTCATGTCGAATTATGACTTATCGTCATATGAGTAGGTGAATCCCTGGTTGTTGCCAAACTGCACTTTTCATCCAACATCATACTTCACCTACAGGAAACAGCCAAAAGTCCTGAGGAATGGTAGATTGTCATATATCGAGAAGAAGTGTCCCTAACGATGGGTACTATTATATGTTGCTTTTTTTGTAATTATTGCTTTCAAATTAAATTTTATAAATATTTCACCAGCTTATAATTCTCAATAGTTTCTTTAAGAAGTCAGTAAACTCATGTTAAAATAGTTTAGTTAATGCATTAATAAGATTTTTTTGTTTCTAAATATTCGTTCCACGATGTTTTATTTCCTCTAAATTTTGGTCAGAAGTTGATAACACACTACACAGATAGTGTGCACAACACCTAAATCAACATCTTCATTTTTGGGGAGGACAACATCTTTATTTTTGCTGGGGACAAAAATGACATCTTTATTCCGAGCAGAAAAAAAGTACAGCTTTATTTTTGAAGAGGACAGCAACAGTCGGTCCCACATATTTATTTTTGGAGAATAATTTTCTTGGATGGCCACCAACCTCCATTATTTTAAGAGGAAATCTATCTTTTTCTTGGATAGCCACCAACCTCCGTTAGTTTTTGAGATCCATTTTTTCTTCGATAGCTACCAACTTGCTTAACTACTCTACATTTAATGTGCTAGCACGTAATTATTAAGATAAGTCCAATTCACAAATTTTGTGAAGTCTCGTCTTGTGTTCATTTTATTAAAGAGGATCTTTCAACATTGTATGCTAAAACGGAACTAAAATCCACGAACCATCTAGACGACTGAGCAGGGTGAATAACAAATTGTCAACCTATTCAAATTAAACTCACTATTATTATTTCACATAGTATTAGTATTCAGGAAGGTTACATGCTGATACCTCAAAACTCCTTCAGCACTAATATGTAATGACTTTCCAGTTTCAACTACACTCATATGCTCATGAACTGCACCATTTCATTAAGAAAACCCATTCTTCAGACATTTCTTCAAAAAATGTTAATGCCAACTTGAACATCATCAGCAGCTTGATATGGTGGCGAAATTGCCTTTCACCTTCCCATCTTAGTTTTTCATTTTTTTTTTAAACAAAATTTCATCTGCAAACAGTCGCTAGGCAATTTCGTCGGAATTTAATACCCCATCAGATTCCGTACTGTAAACAACTAATACTGTTTTCCAAATAGTCGAAGTCGTCAAAGATCGTTAACATCTTCAACTATCATTTCCACTTCAGAATCATTTAAATTAATATACTATATAATTTTTTTCAATTACTCTTTAGTAAGCCCTGAAACAAATAAAAATGAAGCAAATTGTTTTATAGTCCTTGAGTCCTAGTGTAGATTATATGCTACATCGAACGGGAAGAGTAGCATGAGAACCGCCTGTCATTTAAATGAATGAAAATATTAGTCATAAATTTCAACATCTTGTACAACTGAATAGGATTCAATCTGCCCTCGTTTGATACATAAAATTAATGAAAATCATGTAGCATATATGAGTATATATACGAGGGTCTGAAGAGGATATGTTACTTGATGTGAATTGTTTGATCAGTTCGAAATAAGCTTCAAGAGAACAAGTCGAAGATTTCCGTTGAGGAGATAATTCTACATATTCACTATCACTGCTCTCAATGGTGTCAATTTCTGTTGTTTTCGACAGTTTTTAAATTAAGATATCAATTTGTTGAATAAGATTCAGTTCATGCTGCAACATGCTACAAACTTTAGTCATTAATTTTATGAGAAATGTGATACTGTAAGTGAAATCAATGGAAGGCCGTATCAAAGAAAATGAGAAGCTAATATAGGATTACTTTCTCGTTCGTCTGTCTGTTGATACTATTTTTCCCAAAAACAAATAGGGTTATGAAAATGAAACTAATACAACATAATAAGATCTTAAGGCAGGAAAATTTGATTGTTTTCTTCATTTGAACAGAACTTATGGTTTCTTGAGGATGAATTCCCAACTAGAACTATAATTAAGGATGAATTAAAAAAAAAAATTCAACTTCTAAAATTCATTGTGTGTACTTTCCGTATGTCCCGTGAATTGGGCAAATTGCTGTTTCCTCTCTGCTAATAAGGAAAATTTTTCATTACTGTGGCAATTTGTTTCCTCAATTCATTTGCAGGCATGTACTGCTGAATATACCCTCATATGCACTATATATATATATATATATATATATATATATATATATATATATATATATATATATATATATATATATATATATATATATATATATATATATATATATATATATATATATATATATATATATATATATATATATATATATATATATATATATATATATATATATATATATATATATATATATATATATATATATATATATATATATATTACAGAATATGTGACCTACAAATATATATTTACAAACTAGATGGAAATCAACAAGCAACTTCCTTTACTTATATTTACAAATTCGAAGAACCCATAGTAGATTTCTACAGTTCCCAATATACTGAAATGCTACTCACACAATCAGATACTTACACGCTTGATTTCATCACCATCCAAGTCAGATCAATTCAGTAGCTAAAACAGTGATACAACGCTCAATAAAATTAACAGATGAGAAGACAAGGTGAAAATAAATGAACACCTTAGAAAAAATATAAGGGAAATTATAGAATCAAGAAATCAAGAAACTAAAGCACAGCAAGAAATAGTAACACTGCCGTACATCAAAGGGATATCTGAACTATTCTCAAACAAACATAACATAAAACAAAACTCCGTTTGAAACCTCATAGAACAATAGGCAGAATATTAAGAAATCCAAGAGACAAAATACCAAATAATCAAGGTTAGGTTATTTTCGGTATCCTGATTTTTGTGTGAAACTAGTTGAGTGGTGCTTTCGCCGTTAATAATTTGTAAAAACTGTAGATTTGAAAGATTGAAAGTCCCTTATTGAAATTCTTTGAAGACGTTATAATATAAACTCCCCAAATCTTATATTTTGATCTGTATTCGACAAATTGACGATTTTTAACCATTGATGAAATTTGGGTCTCAAACTGTTTAATTTCAATACCGAACAATACTTATACATAAGAAGCACAAACCTCCTAATATTATTTTGTTTTAGTACATGCTGTAATTTTCCGTGTTGACCATTTACTATTATCAGAATATTTTCACTTGATGAATGGACATTACCTTCCACTTTAGTTTCTTCACTTGATGGAATCCAACTACTATCACTGCTGATTGTTCTCACATTTTCTGCCGGCTCCTCTGCAATATAATTAAAATAATAAAAAAATTTTTCCGTTAGGGTTGCGCATTAAATCACAAAGTATTCGAAGGCAGAGAAAATAAAACTCTCGTTTGAGACAAAACTGATGTTTTCAAGAAACCACTATTGGCCAAGAGATAGACTAAAATTAGAGGCATGTTCTAAAGAAAATTCCACTTAGAGACCAACTATATAATCAGAATAGACACTTCCTAGTGTATCTTTAGCATACATTTGCTACTTTGGTCCGTTGTATTAGTTATTATCAAATAGCATGCTAAGATGATTGCGTTTTGGAATTGAATTTCATTTCGCTAATAGAATCGAAACTATAGGAGCAATCAATATATGACGCAAATTGAAGGAAATAGTAATACTAACAAAATGAAACTTTTGATGGCTCCATCAAATAGACCCGAGCTACGAGTTATAATCAATTTGAACATGGTGTTTTCCTAATGTGATGGTTTATTGATGTCTAGATAACATTTTTGTCAAGAAAAACAATCTATTGACAGACCTACTAGATACTATTTGGTCCATGCAAATGCTGATAGGCAGAAGAAATTATTGCCTTCAATTTTCCATTGTGAACTAGTTGTATACAGTATCTTCCATATCTGTTTCTTCACAACTTGACCTAATTTGAGCCGTGATTTTAGTTTTCGTCCTCTTTTCTTCATGTTCATTGAAAGTAAGTTCCTCAGGAGCAGCAGTTTCACCATTCAGCAATTTGAGTACCTTAAGTTCTCTGGTCTTTTCAGGAATTCTGCAAAGTTCCTGGGGACCTTTTTCGCATACCCTATAAAATTTGCCAAATCATTTATTTCCATTCATTCAATTCTAGATCTTCTTTTGTTGCGACTTGCTTCCCGAGAAGCGAGCCTCTTAAAAGTTCAGGATACATAGCTTGGCATTCAGTTGAATATTTTCTGAAGTAATCAAAAGCCCTGAGATATTTTGTTTGGTGTTCAATTGAGGGCAAACCAAAAACAAATTCATGGTGATCTTTAACTCTTACAGCACCTCTTTCTTGAAGTAGATAACCTATAGAATTTTTCTGAAAGGCGTCAATGTAAAGTTTCACGGTTCGACCTAGCTTTCCTCTTATGTTAATTTTATAATATTCTTTTCCATCAAGGTATGCGATATAGTCCAGTCAAAATAGACATTTGACCTAGCCAAAATTCGCATATAGCTGAAAATTTGCAGAGACGTTAAATACATCATCATAAATGAAATGTCAAAAATCCCCTTCGCTCCTACCACTGCAAAAAATTTTATTGAAGGTCAAACATGCAAAATTTAGTTTTTTTCCATTTTTCTCCAAAACGGTAAGTTTCATCGTAAAAATAAATCAAACAAAAATTGTAGATCATATTATTCTCTACAACAATGGTTTCGTCATTTTTTCTCTTACAACTAACCATTCGTGAGATATCGCGAATTTATCTATTAGAAAATTCATATTTTACATAATATGCACACGTTTCCGCACCACCTATGTGGTAATGTACTTGGCGCATTTTTTTTAACATGGTTTCATCAGTAGGTATACTCCACGATCTATTGTAATAAAAAGAGCTCGATCAGAACATATCCTATTAATGGAAATAATGGTATTATTGCTGATAATTAAAGTGGAATAGGTTTTTTTTCTAAATGTTATTGTATTAGATAACTGTCTAATTCTACGCCGACAATTATTTCTTCGTCTTCATTTTCTTCTTGTAGAATTTCTATTCGCTGTTCTAAGAAAAAGGATGCTTCAACTGTCTCTCCATCAATATCATAAATATTTTCATGTGTCATATTTTTTTCAATATTGGACCAAGTCTGACTCTGACAATTGATGCATACTGGCGAACAAAATAATCCCACTTTTCGACAGCCACAATTCTTACTACAATCCGTTTTGCAGTTACAAAAAATAGTATAAAGCAGTTTTTCTGGAGCAGGCGGGAGTAAAGTTTGAATTGGCTCCAAATAATTGTCTGTTAATTTGCAACCCCATTCTTCTGGGTCCAGCTCATTGCCTAGCCACACTTGAACTTGATAAATCACACGATACAAGTGTTGAAAGGCAGAAGCAGATATTGGAAGCAGACAAGACAACTGTACGGTTTTATTGTTTCAAGCATATTTTACAAACCTCAATATATTTGTCTATGGAATCAATTGGAGCACCATACATTGCAAGAAGGAAAGGAATTTCATTTGTAATGATGTCGTGTGGAGAAGAACCGATCTTTGCAAATGTTTCTGCGCAATCAGTTTAATCATTACGTTTTTCAAACAATTTAAATACTGCCATTCCACCTCTTTTAAAAATGGCTGATGTAGTATCGCAACCAGTTATTGCATGAAAAAATAAAATATGAGCTTGACATTTCGGATGTGCAGTCAGACTTTGTGATGAATATATTGTTGATGGTACTTGAGCTTTCCCAGGTTTCAAAAAGTAAATAATTTTATCATTTGGAGTCCGCGCAGTCAGTAATATCAACAAATCAACATCTTCTCCTACAACGACTGTTGTATTTGAACTTTTCCATTGTTCTATTGCTGTTTCGATTATAAGGACATCAGCATCATTATCAGCTTGTTTTATCGGAATACCAGCATCTGTAAATTCTTCACATAATCGAGAAAAGCTGAATGAACATTCCGATGATCTACGTGTGCCTGTTTCGTTTTCACAGAATCGATGATGAGTTGTTCCTTGCACCCGTGGTGTTTCTTTCTGCATCCTTTATAATTCTCTGCTAATATATCGTTGTCATCAAGGAGTTGGTATATTCGATTGGATGTGCATGAGGTAGAGCGTTGGTAGGCAAGTGATTGGCCTATATTGAGACGAACCCAGTGTTCTATCGCTCTAAGGTAGAATATATGTTAAGCTTTGTGTTAGGAAAGTGGGTGTTTTCTTGGGATGTTGAAGAAAATACGAGAGCTGTTTCCCTAGGTCTCCATGGAGCTTATCAATTTTCCTGTACCAGTAGTTGTTAATATTATCTATACCTGTGGCTTTCTAATTGTTGGTCGCTCTAACTACTGCTGTGATTTCTTCCTCCATTATTCATTCGAAGTCTATATGTTTGATAACAAGGCGTTCTTTTTTATTCGTGATAATAGTTTGATGCCTTGCTAACTGAGTTCTATATTCCTTGCAAAATATGCAGAACTTTATTTTTTTTTCTCTTTAAGCATTGGCCATTCCTACTCTTCTTCTTTGAATCAATAACAGCTTTAGCTAAAGGAAAAATTGTTATTTAAATGTAAAATAGGAGTGCAAATTGAGTAAATTTAGTTAATTAAATGAGCTCGGAATTCTGTTTATTTACATTTTCTATGGAATCATACGAAAAAATCAAAACTTAACTATGTAAAATATCAAAAAACTCCCTTTTTCGCAACTGCCAAAAATTTTATAACGTCAACCGATTGAATTCCATGGTGTCCTCACACATTTCATAGAAAACCATTTTTCAACTGCTACAAATTGAAACTGAAAATTGATCTTACCTTCCAAGTCACTTTTTTCCCTTGCTAATCCGAAGGGTGTTTCGAATAGTTTCTTTGTTTTTTTGTCTGTTTTTTTCTCTGATGTACTTCTATATCTCCATTTTTCCTTCTTCTAATTGAATATTTTCCTTCTTTTAGGGTACTTCTATGTCACTTTCTCCAACTGAACTGGAGGTTGCATCGAATAATTTTTTTCTCTTTTCGTCTGATTTTTCTTCTGGCGTACTCCTATATTTCCTTTGTCCTTGTTTCTTGTCAAGGATGTGAAAACAAAGAATTGCTTTTGCAAGGACATGAACTAAAAACAAATATGAACTGACAAACAAAATTATAACTCAGTTATATCGAATTGGTGGAATTCAGCCAATTTTTTTCTAAAGAACTTTATTTATACATACAGTCGACGTTTCGGCACAATATTTTACCTTCTTTAGGACTAAGGTATATACAGATCTCCTACGTAATAATAAATCAAAAGATGCATATCTAGATAATTCAGCCCTCCTTCGTCTGAAGAAGCTACGGAGAAGTGAAACGCTTTACGAATCATAATTATTAAGTGAAATTCCTGAAAACGAATTACTTCTTTTTTATTATTGGGAATGCGCATTTCTTAATTTTGTTTGATCAAAATAAATTTTGAAAGAATTCAATTCATAATTCTAATATTTTCTATTGATTAATTCTCATAAGGTGATATATTATTATAATATTATCGCTACATTATGAAAATTAATAAATTCCAAATATTGTATTAGTAAGGTTAGATTGGGCTAGCTAAAATAAATTGCAAATATCGAATAAGTTAGGTATATACTGTGAATAATATTAATTCTGAATGCAACTTCCACGACATTCTTGACAATAAGTTATCAGTAAATGAACTAATGTAGCAAATACAAAGGTAAAAAAAGATATATATAGACGAAACAATTCGATGCTATCTGGTTCTATGATTGCAATCTCCACTTTCTACAGGTCAGTATCGCGAAGCATGCAATGGGTTGCGTACGATGTATAATGTTCTACTTTTTCTTCACTGAAAATCTCTCGAAGCGCACGGCAAGAAAACCACTGTAGATAAGTGAATTTCACCTAAGACATCATTCATAGAAAAATATTCTCCACAACTTTCATTTTTCGTTTTTCTCTAATTTCTTGTCGTTCACAAGATGTTTAAAAAAACTGAGAAAAAATTGAAATTTTTACCCTTAGCAAAGGGTTGAACTTTTCATATTCCTCAGAATTTTTAGTCGAAGCTAACTGGCCATTATATCAAAAAGGCAGCTTGATTGGTGGAAATTGCAGTTTCCGAACTATAGTACATATTAAATTGAAAGTTTTCTAAAAATTCACCACCTCGATACATTTATTCTTTGTATATATGTGCATTTAGATATTTATAAAGAGTAACATTAAAATGTGAGGAACATAAGGTTGAACTGAAGATTGATGAATAATATTATCTTCATTTCAAGTAGTGTACTCATTTTTGAGTGATTTTTGAATGAGGGCAATAATAAAATCAAATTTTCGAATATATACAAATGATCTTTAAATATGTAGCCAAACATTAGGAAGTTATATTTCCAGTGAGTTAAGGAAGGAGAGTTTATATGAATATTGGTTCAAAAACTCTTCAATCAGAAATGAAGGTTTTCTACTAAAAATCATTGTTGTTATCTTAGAAAACATTTGGTGTAGTTTGAATGAATTTGGCAATGATAATGACGTTAGTGGGTGGCCTGTTTCGTTTCAATTACTTAATAAAATATAGTTCCAGTTGGGTTTCCCAGGAGACATCCTAATCAAACTAAATTTTTGTGAACAACAATTGTAGGTTAGTAAATACGGATGGATCGCTACCTACCTTTCAATTTATATCTTGTATGTAATACAACATATAGCTGCTATAACATTTTCTTCGGAATTTGTGTCAATATAATATAATAATAGTTATATGTATGTGTGTTTGTGTGTAGATGTGTTCAAATGCATAAATTTGCAATTTCAATATGTTCAATATCACAAAATAACTTATCAAATCATAAATACTTCCAGAGTAGGGTGTGTGTGTGATGGGTGCCTTTATGGATTTTAATTTCATATACTACGCGATGGCTTTCTTCAAAGGGCTTTGGAATTATACCCGTCTAAAATGTTATGTGTTTCTTGGCACAATTTCAAAACTTTTAGACGAACTTATTTTGTAAACTCAATCGTGTAAAATGTCTTTAATAAGAAATATTGAGATTTTTTGTTATCTCTTTAAATAATTCGAAACGAAAACTTTAAAATAGAATAGACCGACGCAACACATTATCATCTTTACAGTTCGTGCGCTATGAATGAAGTTACTTATGCTGTACTATCTCTGTAATGGATGTAACTCGATCGGTAATTTCCAAATGGATGTACCTCAACTTGTATCGAGGATAGAAGTCTCTTTTATAACTAATCATTGATCGAATAGTATAAATATAAAGCGATGAATAGAATCAGGGGAGTTGGAAAAACAATTTCATGTATTTCCGTCCTCCACGTAACTTTACTCCAACTAACCTTGCGTTATAAACAATTTTACGGTCGTACCCACGTTGCCCTCAGGCAAACTCTCGATTTACCTTTGTTTTTATTGAAAACTTCAAACTAACCTGTCACGTGTGAATGTCGAAAATCACGTTCGAAACTTCGAAAACGACCCAGTAAGTTGTGGCAAAACGTTTCATATTAACTGGTTGATGAAATCAAACCATTTCAAGAATTTGGTGTGACCTGGAAAAGATTTGGAAGCCTGCCGCAATGGTCTTAGCTTATAAGGTCGTGTTAAAGACAGAAGTTACCGTTTCGATGTAAACATTATTGAATTTCAAATTGACAAATTCCGACAACAGTCTGGGTAGAATGCTCGAAAACTGAGCCCATTCCGTATTCCTCCATAGAGTAGGTAAAAGTTACCAAGAGCCAAGTAAAAGAAGAAGATCAAATTGACGACCGTTTATGACATAACCTATATAAAATTGAAGTTGTTTTGCTTTGTATCATAGACCAAGTATAGAATATAAGTATATAAATCATCTTTGTTTGTATTCGCAAAGATGAATGAAAGATTTAAGATGATAGCAATGTAAGATGAAGTGATGCATAAAGACATATACAATCGAGAAAGACATCAGAGATAAGTGAAATAAACATACTTAGAAGACAGGTATCATTGATATATTGCTATAAGTAATTTCTTGGACGTAAAGACAACCAAGCCCTGTTCTATTTTGAAAGTAGTTGTCAGAACCGAGGGAAAAAATTGTAAGTGTTCAATATGACCTACAAAAAGAGATACTTGAACATTTGACAAAGCAAAATTCAAAACTGCTTCACATCAATTTAATCATCAAAGTTCTGAACAACCACGATCTTCAAAATAATGGCAAACTGAGATGAAGTGATGCGGGAAAATACGATAACGTCAGAGGTAATACAAATAAACATAGTTTAATACTTTGAATTTTGAATGTCAATGATTTGAAGTAAATGTGTTGCAGTAGTTGCATTTATATGTTTCCAACATTGAAAATAAATTATTGAATTACTGTCTGAATTTAATGCTTGTAAATATGAATGTGTTCATCTAATATATTACAGAAGTGGTATCTAATGAAAAAAATTTCAAAGCTTGGACAATATCGAAATGCTAAATTAAATGAATTGCTGTTACTATTTTGAGTGAATCATTTGAATTAGTATATTCAACAAAGTCATATTCCTAATAGCAAAAAGAAAATTCTTTTGGAATATTATAATTATTTTCTCTAGGAAATGCTACATTTGTTACTGATAGAATTTTTTTGCTATATACGAATGGGATATTTGTTAAACGAAAAATTTAATTCAATGAAATTTTTTCATCAGAACTTATCCAGATTTTGTTAGTTGAACAAAATTTCATTGTCAAAATAAATATTTTCACTTACATAAACAAAATATTTTGGTTGTCTTGTCCACTAAGTTTTTCTGTTGAATGCACCAAAATTCAGAAAGTCAACAGAAAATTAATTAAGTGTAAAACCCGTCCAAAATTTAGTTTCAATTGATAAATATGTTTTCGGTGTATTTTTGATATTTCATATTTGGCGACCACTTGTTTCCTATATGTGTGTAATATTTGTATTGAAACTCTTTTGATTGTCTGAAGTTTTACTGAAAAAGAGAATTGTTATAATTTCCTAAAAAAATCATAACTCTATTTTTCTTAGTATTCAATTATTGGAATATGTTCTATTAAACTGTACTGAAAAAGTACGCCCATGTATTTCTTTGAAAATTTTTGAGACATCTGATAGTAGTAATTAAAATAAATATTTATAGTATTCTGTATTATCAAGAGCCATCTATGAACCTCAACTCAATCTTTCAAACCTGGTTGGGTTAGCCAACCAGAACTTTATATGGAGCGCTGTTTTGTAATTTGTAACATACTTACACTTAGTCAATGGATACATATTTCAAAGAGTAGCTCGCTTATAAGTGCAACACGTGCCCATTATCACGCATCCAACTCAAAAACTGGCCGAATTCCATTCAACAATTCGAATACTTTTATACATTTTCAGTGGCGGATTTTGAATACAATTCATTTTCTTTGTAATCAAATCATAAACGAAAATTTGTTATCTTCCTAACTTTAAAAATAAGGGAATACCCAGATAAATCTCATATTTCTTACTTTTCAATTATGATTCCAAGTATAAATTTTTCTTTCTTCAAACCCAAAATAATTTCTATACAAATTTTTAACCTCTATTTTGTACCATTAGGGATTGAATTTTGTGAAAAGTAGCTCCGCTCCTGTCTGTTCCTAATCTTTAAGGTGTGCTTATATCAAGTATTTATAATATCCATTCATCCTCAACAAATGTCAAGTGGATACGTTCTGTGATTCATTTTTCACAAAACCCAAAAGAAACTAATATTTTGCGTAATCAAAATTGTCTGTATTTTTGTTAAAATGATCAACTACTTCTACGTCAAATTGCATCGAAATACGTTTAATCGATTTTGTGTTCTTGGATGAAGAACAAGCCAAACATCACATTTTTATTATCAGTAAGTAGGTATGAATATGTGATATATCATCAATGAGCAACTCTAGAGGTACCTACATCCTACATAGGAACAATAATAAAGATTTTGTTTCTTATATATAACAAAAACAGAATAGAAATACTCATAATTATATATATCGGATGGTGGATCCCCTCGTAACAAACGTTGATCCTCAAATAACCGATGAATAAAAGTTGAAGTAATTTATAGAGAACTCGCCATTGTTGATGTAAACAATTGAACGATCGCAGCAACTCAACGGTATGATAAAAAAAGCATAATGATTCTCTTTGGTCAGTTGGTCGTGAAGTCGGACCCTTGCGCTGTGGCACAGCTAATTCAGTCAGTAACAGTACACGGATGTGTTAATGCCACTGCTACCGTTTTAGTAAGATTGTAACGTATCCGAGTGGAGTTTGTCATTTTTCGCACGAAAAGCTGATTCAGTACTTATAATTATCGATATTGGAAGAATTTAACTATAACATATAACGTAATGAATGTTTCAAGAAAAAAAAAGACTTACCAATTGATGGAAGTTGAGGTTGGGAAATGTATTAATTAGTACAGGTTCTTCGTCCTTTTAACGCACAAATCGCGCAAAATAGTATCAATTCGCACAAAATCAAATAATATTATCAGTAGGAACAGGCATACGTGATCGTTTCGAAAAAGGTGATTCCGTTCTGTTTTTAATCTGTAAGTAATCTGTCTTCCTCTTGATTACATGTGGCCCTCACCTTTCCTCTCATTGTGTGTGATGAAGATATGGGATATTATGTGGAAACGGATTATACAGGATGGAAGGAAAGAAGATTGGCAAACACAATGATTTTTTATGAACTATTGGAAATGTATGCAAGTTGAAATTAAAGAAAATCGCGTAAAGTACGATCTCTTTCCTTAATTTGCATGATATATAAAAATGAGAAATAAACAAAAATAGAATAATAAGCGAAAAGAATTGAAATCAAATTATTAAATAAAATAAATGAAAAATTAAATTTAGGGGAGTAAAGGGGAAACGAAACATTCCCACCCCGCTGAAAATGCCAGGGCATTTTCTGACGATTAATTTTGAGGGAGAGGGCAAAGTTTAACCAATGGTCTCTTAAAGATACCTTTGGTCGTTTTCATAGTAGCAATTCTAGCGATTCCGTCTTCACCCGAATGTAGCTGAGTAATTCTAGCCAAATGCCAATCTAAAGGATGTGACTGCTCATTTTTAATCAGAACCAACGATCCTTCTGCAGTAGATGGCATTGGATCATTCCATTTTGATCTTTGATGTAAAGTATGAAGGTATTCTGTACTCCATCTATTCCAGAAGTCTTGGTGAAGACGTAACAGGAATTGATACCGCGAAAGTCGATTTAAGGGTATGTGTTTCAAATCTGGGTCCGGCAATACAGGAAGGGGCTCCAAAGTCAAGAAGTGACCTGGAGTAAGAGCGCGCAAGTCGTTAGGATCCTATTAGTAATAGGATACAAAGGTCGTGAGTTCAAGACTGCCTCAATTTGTGTGAAGACTGTGTTTAATTCTTCATATGTTAGGACTTGCATACCTATTAGACGAATTAAATGACCTTTGACACTCTTAAAACCTGCCTCCCATAATCCTCCCATATGTGGTGAGGAGGGGGAGTTGAATTTCCAAAGGATGGATTCTGTATTTGCGCTATGCGTAAAGATTTCTTTAAAATATTTAGCACTAGCAACAAAGTTGGTACCGCAATCGGAAAATACGTTAGTACACCGCCCTCTTCTGGCCATAAACCTACGGAAACCCATCAAAAACGTTTCTGCCGACAAGTCAGACAACAGCTCGAGATGCAATGCTTTTATGGTACAACACACAAAAAGTGCGAGGTATGCTTTTAAGGTTTTCGCACCGCGTACACGACCCATGGTAATTGTGAAAGGCCTACCTTAATCAACTCCAATACTCTGAAAAGGTTTCAATTGCGAAATTCTAAATTTAGGCAAGTTGCCCATAGGGGGCTGAAGAGGTAAAGAATTTACTTTGAAACAAGTGTGACACTTTGAGAGAACCGAACGTATGATTTTCTTCGCAGAGAATACCCAGAACATCTGAACTAAATAAAACAAAGTGGCGTTCACACGTGTGTGTAAAAATGTAACGTGAATATATGATATCAAGCATGCTGTGAATTTACTTCTTGCAGGTAGAAGCATAGGATATTTTTTATCAAAATGTAATTCTACATATCTCAATCGGCCTCCCACTCTCAAAAGTCTCATTTTGTCAATGAATGGGTTTAGTTTTCGTAGATATTCAGGCAATTTCTGACCTGAGGATACCAAATTGACTTCAGTGCTCAACTTTAAAGTTTGAACTCTCTTGACTAATACGAGTAATGCATTATGAAGCTCTGAAGCTGCAAAATTATCTGTGATGTATAATTTATTTTCTGTAGTTTTGAGATTTGAAACGAAACGGCATGCATAACAAATTATTCTCAATATCTTTTGTAATGACGAAAATTTAGTAGGTAACACATCTATTTAGTCCCAAGGTGGTACGGAAACAGATAGACAAGTTTTTGAAGCTTCTTCCAAAATATCATCAGATCTATCAACAGTGTCGTCAAGTAAATGCCATTGATTCCGATGAAAACGCAAAATTTCTGGCCCATTCAACCAAGATTGACAGTGAACTAATTCGGAAGGGAACAACCCTCTAGTACCAAAATCAGCAGAATTATTTTCGGAGGGAACGTGAAACCAACGTTCTGGTGGCAATATATCTTGAATATAAGAGACCCTGTTTCCTACGAAAGTTTTCCATCTGTGTGGCGGTGCTCTGATCCATGATAAGGCAACAGTAGAATCTGACCACGCGTAGATATTTTGGAATTGTAGTTTATTTTCATAGGACACTAAAACGAAGCGTAATTAATTTGATAACAATACTGCCGAGCAAAGTTCTAACCTAGCTAAACTGAGCTTTTTCAAAGGTGAAACTTTAGATTTAGCACATATAAAATAAATACTAATTGAGTTATTATTTTCATGTAATAGACGTAAATAAATGACGCTGCAATAGCCTCTTTCGGAAGAATCGCAAAAACAATGTAACTCAGCAGTTTCGAATTGTACTCCCTCAAAGTAATCTGTAATTCAGAAAAATATTTCATTTCCGATCGAAAACGATGGAATTTTGAAACAATTTCATTTGGAGCACGAGCGTCCCAGTCAATGCCCGACACCCATAACGATTGCATAAGTATTTTGAGAAATATTATACAGGGCGCTAAATAACCTAAGGGATCATACATCCGAGCCACATTCGATAGAATAGCCCTCCTAGCACATATAGGGCTATATGCAATAGTAGAATAAGTGAAAGTATCGCTGACTGGATTCCACTGTAATCCCAGAATTTTCAAAAGATTTTCCTCTTTTTCATAGAATGAAAGAGGTGTAGTAAGAATATTAGATGGAGGAACATCTTTTAGAAGTTCAGGTTCGTTACTACACCACTTGCGTAGCTCGAAACCTCCTCTTCCTAATAGCAATATCGGTTGTTGAATTTTTAATCGGGCTGCTTCCCAGCCATCATCTCCATCTGTAATATCGTCGATGTACGTGTTTTCGAGTAAGATACGAGAAGCTAAGGGTAAATCGTGATAATTTTTGGCCATTTGTTCAATAGTACGCAGAGCAAGATACGGACTGCAGACTAAACCAAAGGGCAAAATTTTTAATCGATATTATTGAATAGGATAATTTGGAGAAAATCTATGCAAAAGTCGAAAAAAGTTTCGTTGTTCAGATACTACTCCCGTACATTTGACGAATATCTGAACAAAAAACATATCGATGTATGCGGAAATTGAGCAAAATGGTAACGAGATTTCTTTGCAATGTAGGACCTGTGCAGAGCGCATTATTCAATGAAACTTTGTCTGGAAATCGACTACTGCCATCGAACACTATTCGAACCGGCGTCGAAAAAGAGTTTCGTCGAATCACACATGAATGAGTCAAATAAAACATATTCAAGAGATCATCGGATTCAGAAATAATTTCCATATGATCGTTGCTTGGATATTCTTGTATTATATTCGAGTAAGTTTCGTAAAGTGAAGGGTCATTAACAAGTTTTCTTTCAAGAGAAAGAAATCGACGCAAGGCTAGTATGCGAGTATCTCCAAAATCAGGAGATGTCGATTTGAAAGGCTAAGAAACTTCATAACGCCCTGTATTAGTTTTTGTTGTAGTTTTCACAAAATGTTGTTCGCAAAAAGTATCCTCCGGGGATGATCGATTGACAGAAGGTACTTCTTCAACTTCCCAAAAACGACGAAGTGCAGAATCTAAATCTGGAACTTTTTCATTATCAGCGATAGCTATAAAAGATCTCACCCGCGGCGATAGTAATAATGCAGTTTTTCCCATCAGAAAGTAACCAAAATTAGTATTAACAGCGACGGGTTCATCAGGTTTACCTGATATTCTACCATCACGTAAAATGTAAGGAAAAATATCTGCACCCAGCAATATGTCAATTCTTCCAGATTTATTAAAATCCGGATCAGCAAGTAATAAATTTGAGACATGATTCCATTTTTTATTGAAAATGAAACAGTTGGCATATCGTTGCTAATTTTGTCTACTACAACAGCATCTACATTCAAAGAAGTATTAGAATCATGAACTGGAGAAATTTGACAACGCACACCTGATTTCGCAGAAGTACTCATTTTATCTATCCCTTGAATCGAAATAGAAATATTGAACTTTTTTAGATTCAATTTTGAAGCTATATCTTATGATATAAATGTTACTTGGGAACCGGGATCAGCTATTCCTTTAATCTGATGTACATTGCCGAAAGAATCGTAAACATTAAGTTTCAATGTAGACAACAGAACGTAGGAATTCTTATGAGTTTGATCAGCAACCAAACCGTTGAAAGTATTAACTTCAGGTTGAGTGAAAGTAGAAGTAGAGGCTGTATGTTCTGTTATCACAAAATTCTCATTAGAAATCGGAAAATTTAGAAGTGAGTGGTGATTTTTACCGCATATTCGGCATCTTTTTTCGAAAGTGCATTTTTTGAAGTTGTGTGACGTGGCCAAACTATTGACACAAGCATTAAATTTTTAATTATGTCGAATTGTATGATTTTTGTGGTATGGAATTATTATTAGAATTCAATGAAACATTTTTTGTTTGATTAAGAAAAGAAGATTTCTACAAATATGGAAGCGATTTCTTTTCTGCGTATGGAGTTTTGTGAATACTTGATTTTCAAACACTTTCAGAATTTAGAGATATGGATTCAACCGCCATACAATGTTTGATAAGAATGTTTCGTACATTTTCATAAGTAGGAATATTCGATGACGCATACTCTAATTCGAACATTCGCTGAGTTGCAGGGTCCAAACGATCCAACAACATGTTCATTATTATGAAATCCCACTGGTTCGCTTCGAATCCCAACGTTTTCAGTGCCGCTAAATTTTCACTAAAAGTATCAAGCAAAATCCTAAGTGATTGATCACTATTTATTGCCCGAAAATTATCAATCTCTCTCCAATAAGAAGTAGCCAATAGTCTTTTGTTGTTATATCGTTCATTCAGAGCATTATACGCGATCATGTAATTATCATCAAGCAAGGGTGTACACTTAATCAATGCAAGCGGTTGTCCGGTTAGAACCGAAATCAAATAATTGAACTTGTCTATATTCGATAAATCTTCGTTTTTATGTATCAGTGAGTCAAACATGCTAATGAAAGTAAGAAACTTTTCAATATTTCCGTCAAAATGAGGAAGCCCGATTTTTGGTAACCTAACATTTCTACTGACATTAATAGATTTGGAGTGATCGTGATCAGGTATTTCAAAAATATCGTAAAAGCAAGTTTCAATATTTTGACATTTGTCCAAAAAATCCTGCTCAATCGCTTGTTCTTCAAGTAATATGTTTTCTGCATTTTCCATAACAGAAACTGCGGTTACAATATCAGTATGGCGTTTCTCGAAATTATGTTGCCAACGTTCCAAGCTTCTGCATTTGATCTTGAAACGCGAAAAGTTCTCAGGATCCTCTCTTATATTTAATGAGAAGGTATAGAGTTGTTCAATGGACGAAATAACTCTCTGACGTTGAGCACGCCTGCGCAATAAATTTTCATTCGCGATAGGCATAGTGAAAAAAACGAGTAATTTTATGTTGAAGTGAAGTAAAGTATTTTAATTCGTAGGTAGGAAAAAATCTTATCGAAGAACAGGTATTGAAATGCGACAAAATAAAATATCTTATCCAAATAAGGGACCTGAAATAATTATTTTACGTTATGTAGTGCAGATGAATCGAATTTTATTAGGAAGTGTGCAATACACTTTTAGTTCCTAATAATGAATTAACGAATAATTAAACACAGTCGTATCACCACGCGTAATGTAATTGAGGTATAAAACCCAGATGTAAAGCATTCACAGTAAGTGTATTAGAATAAATTTTATTTTCGAATGAAATGTCCTTCTGTATTGTCTGAATAAAGAAACGAAACGAATTGAAGATAAAATGAAATATTGATGTACTATGACAATCTGAACATGTGTGTATGTAAACAAATGGCAAAAAAAGGAATCGAAGAAAGAGATTATACGTGTATACACTTCCAATCCCGATAATCAGAATTTTCATGAATGCAATGTATCCAGAAAATGTATGGAAATTCTCAAATAATTATTATGAAATAGAAAACCGATCCGGCTCGAAGGACCATTTAATGTAACGTATCCGAGTGGAGTTTGTTATTTTTCACCAGAGAAGCTGATTCAGTACTTATAATTATCAATATTGGAAGAGTTTAACTATAACATTAACGTAGTGAATGTTTAAAGAAAAAAAAAAGACTTACCAATTGATGGAAGTTGAGGTTGGGAAATGTATTTATTAGTATGGGTTCTTCGTCCTTTTAACGCACAAATCGAGTTGCGCAAAAAAGAATTTATTCGACAAAATCAAATAGTATTATCAATAGTGTATAGGAACCGGCATACGTGATCGTTTCGAAAAAGGTGATTCCGTTCTGTTTTCGATCTGTAAGTAATCTGTCTTCCTCTTGATTGCATGTGGCCCTCTCCTTTCCTCTCATTGTGTGTGATGAAGATATGGGATATTATGTGGAAACGGATTATACAGGATGGAAGGAAAGAGAATTGGCAAGTACAATGATTTTTTATGAACTATTGGAAATGTATGCAAGTTGAAATTAAAGAAAATCACGACAAGTATGATCTCTTTCCTTAATTTTCATGATATATAAAAATGGGAAATAAACAAAATAGAATAATAAGCGAAAAGAATTGAAATCAAATTATTAAATAAAATAAATGTAAAATTAAATTTGGGGAGTAAAGGAAATGAAACAATGATTGTACTAAATTTAGTACATTTTAGAATTAAAATACAAGAGTACATTTCAAATTTATCTAGCAAATTTTAGTACATTTTGTAGAATCTTCAATAATTAGATTTTTTTTTACAGTTTGATCAAAACGCCATAGCAGAACGGATAAAACAGAAATTACTCTTCATCATAATAAAACTATGTAAAAATATAGTTCCTTCAATATTTCGCCAACTTGATGTAAACTGAGCTCTGTGGGTAAAAATCTAGTGACTCAAGATTCATCTATCGTCCAATAGTGGAATTATGAAATCTGTTCATAAGGATCCCTGTGCCTTTTTTATAACTGCAACTGGGATTTCCCTAATACCAAATATCTATTTGATACTCGGGTCTGTTTACAATACTATACTTTTATAGTTCGTTTACATTCAATAAATCCCTTTTTTGTGAAACGAGTAAATTATCTCATTTTTATTCAATTTTTCAAGCATAAAACTATTTTATGAGTTTCATTACAATGGACAGATAAGTCAGTACTTATTTTATTTAAAAGATGTACGTATTTTGAAATATAATAAGCACGTAATATCAGTGAAAACAAATAGAAAAAGGTGGCAGTGGGTAGAATTTCATTCATTAAATTTATTTTTATATTATCAGACAGATACTTTTTTCTTCATTATTAATATTACAAGGTGTTTTTCATTGCAAGCAATTGCAGATAGAATATTAGAGCAATACGAAGCGTTAATTTTGTATTTTATTGACGTGAGGAGCAATACCCAAATATAGAAAATATTCAATCTAGATTCAAAAATAAAATTGATTTTTGTCATTTTATTGAGAATAATTAATAATATCAACATTGAGTTGCAATCTCAGAATCCTTGAATGAATCAATTATTACCTCGGGTAACAATAATTTAAAGCAAATTTGAAGAAATTTCCTTCAACCAACTAATGCTTGGAAAGAAATAAAATAAATTCGAACAATCTTTCATACTTTTTACCATTAGAAAAAGTGTACTTTTGTGTAAAAGTTCAAGAAATAATAGATAATCAAGAAAAACTTGGGAGTAGTGAAATACATAATTTTCGGCTAAATTGTTTAGATTTTTATATTGAATTAACATCTCATATTCGAACAATATTTCTATTTTGGAGCGTTTACACCTTTGGTAAAGAAATTTCCTAATATGATAAATGAAAATCAGTTCGAAGACATCAACATTGAGTCAGAAATGAGATAGTTGACATGGAGGTGTTCATCCGTATATTGGCAATAGCATCAAAAATGATGTTTACGGGATAAATGATTGATAAGATGTAAAGAAAAAAGAGACAATTCTAAAGTAAATTCTTACATCCTTTGAAAAGTTTTTCGAATATAGGGAAATACCTTGCTTCCCACAGCTTGAAAACATCTTTGTCAATTTTTTTAAGTAAATGTAGAGAATAGAGGTTTTTCTCCCGAAAATTGGAGCTATTCATGATTGTTTTTCTCGTATTATTCAGAACGGAATTGTGGTCGTATACTTATTGGAAGTGGATTGAAGTTCAATTATGAGAATCATTCCGTCACAACTCTAGCTATTCAATGTATTAAATTTGAAAACCTCACCTGATCAACAGTATCACGAGTGACGTGTAGAAAATGTGTTGGAAAAGAACATATGATTTTCATGAAATGTCGAAAATTGTCATGTTATAATTTTTTATAAATAGAGCAAATGAACTGACAATAATGATTTCTATGAGATGATCAGAATAACTTCAGTGAAGGAATATGTCACCGATCCACCGATCTGGCAACACTGAATATAATTCAAATGCATTCAGCAAACAGCTGATTAAACCGATCTCTTCGTTTGGGGTGCATAGAAATCAGTCAACATAAAAGGAGGATGACTTAAGACCAATCTTTTTATCTTTTTTTTTTTAATTTTAGCTCTTCGGCCCGCGGAACTAGTGCTAAAAGATTCAAAAGCCTGATACAGACTATGAGGGGGAGTAAAAAAAAGAAAACATATCAATAAGAATCTTCATCATTTCAATTCTCTTTGAAAATTCACATAAAATCTAAAATATAAAAGTGAAGTACCACAGGTTGTATGCTCAATTATGAAGAACATTGGATTTGAATTACTGAATTGTATTATTTTTAAGCGAACTTTCAATAACTCAGTAAGAAAATGGAGATCAAAATAATGCAGTAGATTTCTAGAATTGAAGGCTAGATATAAAATAAACTCAGTTTGAAAGGCATTTCATATTAAAGGATCTGAAAAGAAAGAAGACAATATTGAATTGATGCATCAGGAAATGCGATGAAACCTGGTAGGATCTAGAACGCTAGTTAAGAAATTCATTTGACATAATTCCTCTCATAACAATGTTAACGTTTGCACGAGGCGGAGGTATTATTAATACTTCAATAAATAAACTTCCGTTAGAATTTCACTTACCTGGATATTCTTATTGCGGTCAAGGAACAACGTTACAACAAAGGTTAAATCGTGGTTATCCTGGTATAACTCCTCTTGATCCTGCATATAAAGGGCTTGATATAGCATATAATGTGAAAAATAGAGTTTTAAGTGATCGACATAAAGCTGATCGAATTTTGGAAAAAAAAAAGCTTGGGAGCCAGTTTACTCTAAAGATTCTAAATTCGAGAAACTATATGCTGCCCTTTTAGTTGCAGGAGCAATGAAAGTTAAACACAAACTTGGTAAGGGCATGAAAATAATGAATGCTAAACGTAAAATTGGAACGGGAATGAAAAGAAAAAAAACCTTCAAAACTAGTATTTTGAATCCTGTTAGCAGGTTATTAAAGATATCAATAAAAAGTGGTATTATTATTAATGATGACGACATGAGAAAATCATTATTACTAGCATGTAGAGCTGCACTTACAGCTGTTGAGGAAGCCGGTCGTCGTAAAGAAATACCCCCAAAATTAGTAATAGAACACTTTTTCAGTGAATTTTGACTATCGACGCTATACCAAATAATCTCCCTCATTTACTTTCTTGAATAAATTTCAATGGATGAACCGAAATATTTCTTTCTGAGGCTTGACATAAACAAAAACCCATGTTCCTTCCGCTCCCGAGAAATTATGCGAGTGTATTGCTATCGGTTTCATGTCAAAAGTATATCTTATATCTTTTGCTATTTCATTTTCAACGAAAGGTAGTCAAATCTCCGACGTGAGATAAATCGTGGCAACACTGGTTTGAAATTCCAATCTTTGGGGAAACATTTCTCGTCAACTCGGTACAAGATGTGCGGGCGATCCGCGTACAATGCAGGATTGCCTAATAAGGTTCTCAAGAAATTCTTCAATATAGTGAATAACACATTATTTAATTTCCAGAAACTGTGGAAGATCTGAAAGCTTCAGATATTGTCTGTAGTGATGCTTTAGATTTGCTCGATAGAGAACAAGATAGTAAAGCCTTTCTAGCTGAAAAAGGAATTAAAATGCACTCGATCTTAACTATAACAGAGCTGATGAGAATATTGTTCAAAAGAAGATTTATCACAGTAGAAATAAAAACATCAGTCGATAATTATATTGCATGCAATAAAGTGAAATCTGAAAACATTACTATTTCCCTGAAAGAAGGTATAACTGATCAGCAAATGTCTTACTTTTTCAAAATTGTTTTATTTCGTAAATGATTTCAATTCTTTCAGATCGTTTGAACTTGTCTTACATAGATCGGCTGCAATATGCCAAAAATACGGTTGCGAAAGAACTTCTTTCTATAATGGCGAAAAAACAAACAAACTTATGTGTATCTGATGAGTTAACCATTGCTGCTGATGTCCTAGATCTGAAAGCAAAAAGCAAAATATATTTGACTTCTCCAAAGCACCTATTATAAAAAAAAAATTGAAATTTGAAAAAGACAAAATTTAATAAAACACAAAAAGAATCCTGAACTTATATTTCCGAAACGATATGGAAGCACTTATATTTTTCAGTATCCAGAAGGTCCACCTCTGTTATTGATGACACTTTGGCATCATCGCGGCATGCTCAATATCAAATTGTCTATTACATTTTGGCCTAAGTCATTCCAAGCCCCCTGAACTGCTAATCGAAGCTCCTGGTCATGATGGAAGACGTTTTGACGCAGGAGATTTCTTTTTAGGGTGTCCCACACATGCTCGATGGGGTTCAGATCTGGGGAGCAGGATAGCCACAGTAGAAGATCGATATCATTCTCTTCAACAACGTTCAAGACAACTGTTGCACGATGAGGTTGGGCATTATCTTGTTGGAAGAGTAGATTTTGACCCATTGTTTGGAGATACGGTACCACTACAGGTAAAAATATCTCACTTGCGTAAGAATTTCCCGTGAGGTTGTTCTGTATGAAAACTAGGTTAGTTCTACCACCAAGGTCACCAAGGTATACCTCCCCAAAACATCACTGATCCGCCTCTCTGTCTAACAACTTCTCGAGCATGCTGGAGAAGTTTTTGCTTTCTAGGTTCTCTCCATATTCAAATTCTCCCAAATTGGGATAACAACTGAATCTAGATTCACCATTGATGAGAACTGTGGCCCACCTCTCTTGATCTTAGTTTACGTGTACTAGGCACCAAGCTAAACAAGCGATTTCCATGTGTCAGTTGTGCAACTCTTAAAGGACTGAATACATGAAATCATTATAAAGCAGCGTTGCATCTGCTGCATTTTTAGTTTTTTATAAACAAAACCAAAATCTGTTGCAGCACTCTACATAATTCGGTGAGAAATTGATGCAGTTTTTCATTTCTTAAATTTCATATTGATCGTTCTGGATACGATATATCGATATTCAGAAGTGTTCCCTAGACTCTTTTGAGATGTTTATATTGTTTCGAAGAAAAAGAGAAATTCTGATATGGAACAAAAATGACGTGTCATATCCAAAAAACTTATGATAATTAGCTGACATGAGCGTAGACATGAATAGAAAGAAAGGGTTCTACTCATTTCCAACATTACGTAGTCCAGGATTGATTATTGGATCAATGAAAAATGAAGAAGAGGAAAATATGCTCAATTTTATATTAACGACTTTCAATATATGTTTGCACAAACCCATATATATATATATATATATATATATATATATATATATATATATATATATATATATATATATATATATATATATATATATATATATATATATATATATATATATATATATATATATATGTGTTGTTCGAATTTGGGAGGCTTTCACTTGGTAAAATTTCATCATCAATAATAAAAGACAAGTACTGTGTTTTAAGGAATTTTGCTTAATAATTGCGATTCGTAACGCGTTTCACTACACCGTAGCTTCTTCAGACGAATGAATGTAAAATTCCTTAAAACACACTACATGTTTTTTATTATTGAATTGTATTGTTACCCCAGATTATCCTCAGTTTCACCAATTTACACTACAGGTATTAATTGAAGAAAACCTGGCTTATCTCTGAAAAGATAACTTTTACATAAAACTCGCAATTAAATCACCATATTCCGAGGAAATTTTCAAAGTCTCTCCTGTATATTTCTCGTCTATAAGTATCAATGAAGCACATGCGATAGCAGAAAAGAAAAACCTCTTCTTTAATCCGAATATATGATACTGGCATCCAGAACTCATTTTCCAAAGATAGGGTGAACTGTTACAAGAGTAGCCCAAGAACTAATATTGAAAACAATTCTTCTAATGCAACTGGTGCAATGATAGCATTCGAGCAACGTATTCTGAAATTAGAAATGGAGAAAGAGGAGGTTAAAACATCTAATGTAAACCATGTTGATATAAATGGTGAAGAATCTGAGGAACTTATAACTGAAATAAACATCAATGAACCAAAAGGTACAAATAAAAAGAACGTGAGGTAAATGAATTGGAGAAGGTTAGAAAAATATTTGAAGACAGTGATATTAAAACTGGAGATTATAAAGTTCTGAAATTAGATTGAAGCATGTCTATGGAATATATGTGACTTTGTGGTACATACAGGTGTATGATCAGAGGGCATGATTCCCTGGTTGGCAAATCCGTGATATGGGAATAGAATATGATTCGCAGTCAGTGACATAATTAAATCAATATTGCGCCAACAAAAAAATTTAATACTGCCCATTGACGCTCAGTTGAGCGAAAAGAATCACGTATGGCTTTACGGGCTTATCTGTAGTTCCATATTTAACGTTTTAGTACTATACGAATTACTGAATTTGATTAAAAATACGCGAACGAATTAACGCTTGCAAGTTGTCAGCTGTGGACGTGTTCCTTAGAATTTTAAAAGCAAATCTCCCAGAGTTTTGAGTATCAGGGCAACGACCTATCAAGAAAACATGATATCATATTAGCAAAACCTTAGATAGAGTCAGTTACCACTCATAAGATGGGTGAGGGCCGGTTAGGCCTATCTATAATAATCTTATCCGAATTCCATCCAGAATATGGATGAGGACCGATTAAGCCTGTTCATAACAATTAAATATTCCAACTTCCACTCGTAATATGGGTAAGGACCAATTAGTTCTGTATATAATAATCTAATGTACAAACTTCCACCCAAAATATGAGTGGGGGCAAATTGGGCCGCTATCTAACTGATCTGATATTTCATTGAATTCATTCAAAGACGCCAAGGAATGCAAGGATAAGAATTTAATACTAGATCGAATTGACATTGTTACCGAATCCGTTTTTGATTTTTTTATTTCCTTACCTATGATATAAGCGACGAAGAATTTGGTCGTATCACATCAAACCTCACATAAAAGAACTTGACTAGGTTACTACAAATACACAACACAAAAAAGAAAAGTGTCCTAGTTCATAAAAAGAACTTCAAGGCAAGTTCAGGTACTAGACGATCACAGGGCTTTTCATTCGACCGCTTTCAGTCGGTCGCAAGTGTAATTAATATGGGGAAGAAAATATGATAATTCAGGTTTTGCAATTTACATGCAAGCGATGCATTGGCATCGTCGTTCATAGACCGGGGTTGGGGGCGTTTCAAAACTAGGGTGTAATAGATATACTGGTATACAAATTATGTTGAGGGGTCTTCGGTGGTTATAGTGTCAGGAAAGAATGTACGTAAATGCTATGATTTTTATTTATAAGTTATTGAACAATTTGTTACCTGATTATTTCAACGAATTCGTCAATTTTTATCTTGAGATCCACAACTATTCAACTGGAAGAAATAATTACTTTTACTTGCTAATGTGTAATTACACAAGAACAATAAAATTCTTATTCCATAGAGGTATCAGGGATTAGAATTAGCTACATGACGATGTAAAAAGAGCGCAATCCTTAGGAATATTTAAGAAGAGATTGACTGACTTTACTGGGAGGGAGTGGTAATGGTTCAAGTTTGATCATCTTTGTAGTAGATAGCGTATAATTTTATTATTGTATTGATTCGAAATTCAGTTATGCAATGCTCGAATTATGAAAAATTTGGTTAATTGTTTGATATAGTGTCGATAGTCAGAATTCACTGAAGTGTTTACTCACTAATTTTGGGCCCCAGAATCCAAATCTGAAATCATTTTGCCCCGCCCGGCTATTGTTTAGGAAATAACAGAAACCAAAATTTCCTCGAAGGTCCTCTTTTTATATTATGCAAAATCTATAATTGCTTCATTAAAATGCCTTCCTACTATTACAATGGATAATATATACACACATGTACCATAAATTAGTCAATATACGCTCAAATATACATTAATTCTAGTCAAAATGCTTTTCCATTCGAATGTTTATTTTCTTGACACTTAACTCGCCATAATTACTCTCCAGATATGATTGCCCCTCAATTTTCACTATTAGGCAACAACTTCACACATTTTCAGTTCAAGACCTACGTGACATGAACCCGTCAATAGTGACATACTCGCCATCTCCCGTCATAACAGAGAGGGATATTCAAATGAAAGACTTTTCAAACCAAACCTAACTAACCTAACCGAACCACAAATCTAATTTAAATTTGTAATTTTGAATTGAATAGGTAAGAAGGTTAGGTTTCAGGTAAAATTAGGTTAGTTAGGTTAGGTTTGGAAATATTGCCATTTAAATTTCGGTCTTATGAATAGAGATAGAATATATCTCTTTCTTGCATCGTTTTGAATTGTACGTCGTAAGTGAACACTTTTTCAGTGAATTTTGACCATCGACACTATATGAAACAATTCCTTAAATTTGTATTCTTGGATGTTTTCTATCATTTATCAAGATAATCTCGTACATTTCTGCAATTTCTCATAAACGTTTCTAAAAAATTTGGATGGAAGTCTTCAATGTCAATGGGTGTTTTGAGGCAACAAATGTATGTTCCTATCTGTTCAGCTAGATTTACGATATCAACAGCAATGGTTAGGTCAGCAGCTGCACACAAGTTTGTTCGTTTTTTGGCAATTATAGAAAGGAGATCTTTAGCAACCTTATATTTGGCATTCTGCAGGTGATCTATATAAGACACCTTCAAACGATCTGAAATCATTTAAGAAATAAAACAATTTTGAAAAAGTATGACATATTTGCTGAGCACCTTCTTTTTGGAAAATAGTCACATTTTCAGATTTCACTTTATAGGCAGCAATATAATTATCCACTGCTGCTTTCATTTCTGCTGTGATAAATCCTCCTTCGAACAATATTGTAATCAACTTTTTTGTATTCACAACAGCTCTGTTGTAGTTGAGAGCAAGTGCATTTTAATTCCATTTTTAGTTAAAAAGGTTTCACCACCCTGTTTTCTATCCAGTAAAGCTACAGCATCACAGCAGACAATGCCTGAAGCTTTCAAATCTTTCACAGGTTATGGAAATCAAATGATGTATTGCTCACTATAGTAACAAATTTTTCAAGAACTTAATTATTACTGATAAAATACCTAAACCTAACACGAGGACTAGTGAAATGAAGTACGTCAATCTAGACTCATTGCTAGATTAAGATTATTTCTGAGTTTTAGATTTCAATTAATGTTAAATTGAATAGAATAATATAATCTATTGAATAAACTATTGTGGATAACGCAATAGCAGAGGGCAAAGGCTAGAGCAGAAGATAACCTAACGGATCTTTTCTCTGGGATAAATGAAGAAAGGAAGAGATACCTCGGATTCCTATGGTTTATTGATTTACGTTAAAATCAGCCTAAACTTTTTCGAAATTATTTTCTTCTCCTTTAATCTTTCAACCATGCGCTCGGGTACTTTGCCCTTTTACATAGGTGGACCTAGTGTTTTTAAAGAATAAATATTAATAGTGATCAGTTCTATACAGAAAGTTATGTAAAAATATTTCTATTTACGAATTCTTTAACTGACTGCATCGACAATTTTTATCCACATTTTGACTTGCTTTCTATAGCAATTCAGATATTTTATATCTCCGATATTCGGAGGTGAGTAGTTATATAATAGAGACCCAAAATATGTAAATGATTTTAGCCCTACTGATTTATTCATCTTGGGTATATTCATATTCCCGTCCGTCTTCAAAATATATTCACGTTTTTTATTTGGAAGAGTAAGCTGTTTGAGATGTACATACGAAGAGCGAGTTGGCAAAAATTTGACGGGTGGAAAAAACGTCAGCTATATTATAAAAATTATTAAAACTCTTCAGCTAGCACATTTCTTCTTCTTTTTTCCAGACCCCATTACGAGGCTATGGGCTTAACTCTTGGGTTTGTAACTAGTCTCTCATTATTACCCTCCCCATTACTCTTATGGAAAGTGATGATTTGATTTGTATCCAGATAATGACATATTAACATATGTAGGTAAGTTAGTAGACACATATTGCATTTTTATTTTTATTTTTTCCCTTTTTTTATGTATATAAATAATTTTTTTTCACATATTATATGAACGTGTATTTGAAACTTAATTAATTATAATTACAGTTGGGATGACTTCACAAATTCTATCAAAAGTTGAATAACTCCTGATGATTCATTACATTTGACATCATTTACATTATTAGTACATTCCAATTTCAACCTGACTAATTTGTCATATAATATAATACAGTTCTCTATGTTTAATTGACAGTTGAAAAGGATATTTTATTCTTCTCATTCTCAGTACCCTGCTACCCCACTTGCTAAGTTGCTGGTGGAAGTCTGCTGATTTCCTGGGAGGGCAGGAGTCTATATACTCAGCAGCTAACTGTTGACAGTTTGGTAATTGATTTGGTTGTCACAATATGTTAGGACACTACCAAATCTACTAAGCAGCTTGGTTTGGGTGTTTTACATCAGGCATGGATGTGATACATTAACAGAGCAAATATATACTAGTCAGGCAGGGCATATTAGCAAGGGTTTTAGTAAAATTAATGTTAATCTGGTTGCTTGCAGATACTCAATGAATAGGCTCATTATCTCGTGATTTTCACTAATATTGACATCATTGATATTGATACGACATGCAAATTTGTACTTTAATAAATTATTACACAATACGCTAGAATTATAGTTATTTTTCAGACACTCAAAAAATGGGAGTTGCAAGACCCCTTCCTGTCCAGACACGCAAAGAGTGTTTATTCTGATATCAATTCTAAATAGATGTTTAGAGGATAAACAGGGACCTTATCTAAGTCTTATAATAGTTGTCACAAATCGTCTCATGATGTAGGCCTTTATGTTCACCCCTCTCCTTGGATGTCTTTTCAAGTTTTCCCAAAGATATATATGCATTATATTCAGACCATAGTTCCTGTGGTCCTCCCAGCTATGTAGGTAGTAGCTTCAATTCGCTACCATATCAGCCACGTCATTGTTATGTATGTAGGAATGGCTGGAAATCCAAATTAGCGCAATCCTTAAACCCTTAGCGCTCATAATATTGATGATATTTATTGTTTCTGCAGTAATAGGATCTAGATTCGCTGAAACAAAATTGGTTTTAAGTTTTTCTAGGACAGATATGAAGTCATAGATAATCACCGAAGCTGTAATATTTCTAGATATAATGATTCTAGTGGCATTGTCTATAAAAAACATTTCAGCTATCTTCATGGACCAGTGGTTAGGTAGGCGACCTTAGACTTTAAGAATATGTCCATGAACATACATTATCAATATCATATCTAACCCAATATCCAACTGAGTCAGGAAACCTCGAAGAAGAAGCATCACAGGAGCGTATCCGTTGAATTTTTCAATTCAATGGGAGTTCAATGAGTTACCATTAGACAAGATAGATTTGGGGAGTCCAGAATTATACACTTATATCGGTTCACATTTAAGAAGGTGATTAATTGTGAGGAAAGGAAGAAAATAATTTCTTTCAATTAGGTCTGTCTCCTTCGAGCTCAGTTGGACGCTTATTAAATGGGGGGCATGAACCGCATACCAAAAACCTTCTAAAGCTGTAGGATCCTCAATGATGTTGAATACAGGGCTTTTCGCGCATCTCAGAAACTTCGATATGTATTTAAATGCTAACCAGGATCATCTTAGCTTGAGAGGCAATCATCGTTTTCTGCTTGTAGAATAAGAGTGATAGTGAATTTCGGTCCATGGTGAACATTGATCAATATGTAGGGGGATTTGAGTCTTAATGGGGTCTGCATAGCGCTTTAAGTATGTTCACTCATTTCTTCCATCTCCTGCACATATGTGCAACGTCAGTTTCGCAGTTAAGTTTGTGATTTATATGAACTCCCATGTATTTCATACCCTCAACTCATTGCATTGGGGAGTTATTCAGGAAGATAAGCGGAATTTCAGAAGGTGGAGAGTGCTTTACTATGAGCATAGGTTTTGTCCCTTCTCGAGATAGAGACAAATTCCTTTGTTCATAACATTGCATGAGTCTGGTTACAATTCTGTTCATCTTTAAAGTTATTTCTTCTAGGATTTTAACTTAGCAGAGGCTCATCATCAGCAAATTCAATTAATAACATATTAAGATAAATGATGATATTGGACAGTCGACAGTTTAGGTTAAAAAGGAGAGGCTTAGTACCGACCCCTGGGGTAGGCCCACTTTTACATTTTTCGGACATAACTAATCTGATTTGGAAGAATTGCTGATATATAGATTCCTGTTGTGAAATATACTGAACAGCTATCCCAACCTCCACTAGAAGATTCCTAAGGTTAACACAGTCGTATGCAAAGGAAATATCAATGAAGATCATCATTACTAATTCTCTAGTGGCAAAATCAGACTATGTGTACGCCTTGAATATGGTAAGACAGTCATAAACAGATTTGCCCCTCCTAAAACCAAATGAGTGAACCTGGGAACACAATGACTCTTCCAATCTTAATTCTATTCTGTTCTTTACCATAGCCTCGAGTGTTTTAGCTAGTCAAGATGCTTATACGATGGGCCTCTAGCAGTTAGACAGGTTAGGAGGTTTATGTGGTTTTAGAAATAAGAAGTTTTTAGAAAGAAGATGGAATCGCCCCTTCCTTCAGCATGTCATTAAACGTATCAATCAGTCTGTATTTGGCTCCGAGAGAGAGAAAGAGCCAAAAGCATCGCATTATTAATACCATCTAATCGCGGTACAGATCCTTTTCTACACTTGGGGGCAAACAGTAGCTCTGTATGGCTTGGCAGAGGAGAGTTAGCCTCACTATCAGTCATAGGATTTTTGCAACAAGAGTTGGATATATGGTATGAAGGGTTATTGATCGAATATCCTGAAAATCTTAAGACTATTTCCCACCTGTCCAACGATAAATTCTCACAAAATATCCTGAAAGGGTGCGACATCTGCGGAAAATGGAAAACTTTTCTCTTCTGGTGTTCACGGAGTCTGTGTCGAATCCTGGGTAAAGTATGATCCACCGCCCTCTGAATGATGTCGATAAGATCATCAGCTGATGAATTGTTGCTTATGCCTATGGTTTGTCTGATATGGGCTGGGAAGTCATCCCAATTGACATCCCTGGTCTAATTTTTACGCGTATTGAAGTTATTAATATTAGGTTGATTGTAATGAATACCTACCAAAATCAAAATATGGTCAGTAAATGGGAAGGATTGTCCCTTCGAACGTTATGACACATATGTGGGTCTTTATACATCCTAATTCACCATTTTCGACAATTTTGCGATTAGACCCAAGTATGTACCGTTACTACTTCGACATCAGGTTGTGCACTTAGTACAAATTAAATTATATCCTCGTCTGCAATTTCCTGACCTATGTCCATAACTATTCCCATGGTGGTAACCATACATGCTGGTATATAAATTTCATGTTTTTCATAATCAAATTTATTTTCTTTGACGAATCGATTTGCATGATATGCTGCATAAAATCTATCCCTACTCTTTCAAACCCTTTGTATAGTATAACTTGAGTTGCAAGGGTCATTGTGGATCATTTTACCAAATGAAGAAGGATTGAGGTTGCCTATATTTTTAGATAATGATTCTGTAACCACCGTAAAGAGGTTTTTGTCTTTTGAAGAATAATAAAAAATATTATTCACTTTGAATCTAGTTTAGTGTAGATCGTTATTTCTTTTCTTGCAATAGGTTAATTTCATTAATTAGATGAAGATCACTGTTTATTTGAGCATCTTCAATTAATTCTATAAGTTCATGAGCTAATAAGGATACATTAATTTTTCTATAGTTTTCACTACCAGTTATCTTGCTGTTAGCCACATTTCTTCCCTGGGGGACATGCGGTCATGCTATCCCGGCCTGTTAAGGTTCATATTGTATTTGTGACTCTATTCTAGCTGAGCAACGTGTACAATTACCGAGTTAATTTGTCAGCAGAAAGATAGAAACTATTGAACTACAATCAGCAAAGGACTCTGACTAATACTTAGAGGGCAAACTTACAATTGAATATGGCACAGAACACAAGATGGATGGGTACCAAGTCTTTTTAACTCAACGGTATTGCTCTCATGAAAAAGATATTTGTAATGTTTCCATATTCCCCGCATTGACAATTTGGGTTTTCTTTTATTTTAATCTTATGTAAAAATTCAGGGGTCAGGCAATAGTTGGAATGTAATTTCATCATTCTTGTGATGTTTCTTCTAGGAAGTTCATGATCAAAGAGAAAAAACTTGTGCGTAGGATTTTTATCCCTATTTCTCATGTGTATGTGCGCTTTCTCATTTTCAAAGCCTATAACCTTCCATTTCCCAAGGTTTTTTTTTGAAGTTATTCTAATGTCATGTTGATCCCATATTTCAAAAAATTATTATTATTCATTTTCCCTGTTTTACTAGATCATCTGCTCTTTCATTTCTTATGATGAACGAATGACCTGAATTACATTCAATTCTAAATCGGCTACTTTATATAAATATTTTCTGTTTTGGATAGACATCATATCTATGTTAGAGATCATGTTCCACTGTGAAAGTTTAATTATTGCGTAGAGAGAGTCGGAGAAGGTCACTGTGTTTTAATTTTTTTTTATGATAATAAGGAGGGCTTTACAAATGGCCATCCTTTCTGCGAAAAATATTGTCTAATAATCAGGAAGTTTGGCTGTATACCTTGTATTTAAGGTGTGAGAATATACCTATTCCGACTGATTTTGTTTCTGGGTATACAGAGGTGTCCTATAAATATAGTTGTAATCTTTAAAATGAGCATCTTTGAAATAATTGAAATCTGTTTGGGCTGTTCTTGACCCCTTTTGTGGATTTCTTATGATACTGTTCACTTGATAGGTACGGTCAGTATATACTAATTTGAAGAAGAATAGTAATGATTCCGGTTTATAAATCCATCGGGATTTGGGTCTAACATTCTAAAACCTTTGGCTGTCTACCAGAAATGTGTTGGACCTTTAAGATCCCTTCCCTCGACACGAGAGGGGTTCGGCAAAATTCCCGGGTTAGTGATGTGACAGAATTCCCCGAAGTGTCATTGGTCGAAAGGCGGAATTAAAACACGTTAAAGGAATGACAAACATTACGATATGTTTTCCAAAATGCCAGTGTATATTTATTGTTTCAAGAACTTTCGAAGAAGCCTAATTTTTTGATTTCTTGTAATATGGGATTATTAGTCCACCTGTACCTCTACATATGAAATTTAGTTCTGATATTCATCTTATATCTTCTAAAGGGATTTTCCCACTGCCCCCAACAGTACGTTTGTCGGTGTTGACTTCGCAAATCCACATACTGTTCTTAATGCTGTATATTTAATATTGTTTTATCACATTCACCATAAAGTATTGCTCCGAAATCGGTACGGGGTCGAATGAGTGTCTAATACAAGATAAGTAACATTCGAGGGTGGTTCCCCCACCATGTTCTCCGCAAACGGCTCAACATATCTACTCCCCTTAAGGATTTTGGGCACATTATTTCGATATATTTCTTCCATGAAAGATTTTGTATTCAACAGTTCCTCAAGATATTTGAACTCCTGTTTCCTTTGAAAAGATACGTTGTTAATGAAGAAGCGCGGAATTCCGGTATTCTTCTTCTAGCGAATATCACAGCGTAGTTTTTTCGCTCGATAAAGTGAGATAACGATACTCAAGCCAGGAGCCAAACGTGTCAAGAGTCCGCTTCAACTTTACATACATTAAACCCAAATCTGTTTCGGTCATCATCAAATAGGTATCATCGGCATGCGGTCCCAAAACTATCTCATCCTCTGTAACTTGGACATGTCTTTTACATAGAGATTAAACAATGGAGCGCTGAGTTGTGATCCCTGTGTTAGTCCCCTATTTGTTAGCCAAGGTCCAATGATTTTTCCTTCTTTATATTCTCTTACAAACAGCTGTTTATGACATAAAATAGCTTCAATCATTTTCCAGTTTGGTCGGTATTTCTGCATTGAGTAAATCTTCAACTAACATGTTGATTTTGACATTATCATATGCAGACTTTATATCAAAAAAAAATATGACTATTGTAAACGGTTGTCGAGCGAAGGAATTATAGATACGTGTGACTTTATAAGTATGACTGTCGTAGATCGATTTACCCCTACGAAAACCATGCATTAATTTGTTTGGTTCCATAAGTATTTCAAGAATTCTCTCAATACGATTTTTGAATAAGGTTTCGATAATTTTAACAACATATGGAGCTAAGCCGATAGGTCTGATTGAGGATATATCGTTAGCTTTGCCACCTGGCTTAACAAAAAGTATCAAAATTTTCATGAAATTTTGTATTTCATTTGAGTCGTCCAGTCATTTGTTTAATATGTCTACGAATTTGTGTTAAGCTAGATTCGGTAAATTTTTGTATAAACAGTAAGTCAGTGATTCATGCCAGGAGCTGTATCGTTCTTGAATTTTAGGGCCATGTCAAGTTCTTGTATGCTGATGGGTGACGCATGTATTTCAATTTTTAATTCTGCTGTTGTGTCATTGTCCTGAGCTGTTAATTTTTCTATAAGTTGTAACAGGATATCGTGAGGTTAGTTTATCCTCGGTTACATTTATTTTGTTTCCGTTGAATTTATCAATCATTTTCCATGACTTCCTGATGTCTTTGAATGATAGATTTCCGTAAAGTTTCTCAAATGCTATAAGTTTTCTCCCTCTTATAATAAGTCTAGTTTCAACTCTGATTTTTTGCTAATAAATAATTTTCTACAATATTCTCCCTTTAAATAGTTTCTGATATATTCTGTCCTCCTTTTAACAAGTTTACTTAATTCCTGATTAATTTTTTCAAAAAGTTCAAGGTGATATCCAAACATCAACGAGGTTTCACTAAGAACGAAGGCACAGGTACAGCTGTCTTTGAATTTGTCCACAACATCATTATCGCACTTGAATGGGATGAATTGCCTATTGCTCTCTTATTAGACCTTTCGAAGGCCTTTGACTGTGTCAACCACAAGCTTCTTCTAAGAAAGCTGGAGCTGAGTGGCATTCGGGACAATCAGCTGAGGTTGGTGGAGAGTTATTTAAAAAAAATGGACGGCAGAAAGTCTTGTTGACACAAGCTCCAGTTGTTGTTCTTCTGAAGTGCTGGTAAATCTTGGGGTACCTCAAGGAAGCATATTAGGCCCTCTCGTTTTTTTTTGCTATATATATATATATATATATATATATATATATATATATATATATATATATATATATATATATATATATATATATATATATAATATTTAAGATAATAAATGGTTATCTGCTTTAATGAATTTCATCTCATTAGCATCAATTTAGCATCCTCATTATTTTGAAGAATGTAAAAATTACAACCTTACAAGGCGGGTTTTCGTTAGAAATAAATTAATGATCATTTATATTCATGTCCCTGAATAAAAGGTATTTTCTTAATGTAAGACATTGCAGTTTATTGAATCAATAAATTATATCTATATATTATATGTTATTTCATTATTTTTAGGAAATTAACAATTTGATAGGAAACTTTGAAAATAATAAATGGTTATCTGTTTTAATGAATTTCAGCTCCTGAATCTAAGTTCATTTCAATGTATCATCTACTGAATTATTATGTATGATTGCTGATGTTTGTATTAATCTGTAGTCTCGATGAATTTTCATCTTTCGGTTATTATCGTTGTTATTTGAAGTTGAGATACTCTCTTCACCACTATTATATTGTTCTAGAGCGTGTGATTTGTTGTCTTACGTATTCTGAATGAATTTTGATTTTCCTCCATTCCTGTAATGTTGGATCTATCCAGATATTTTGTGTCATCATAATTATATCACGGTAATTGAGGAGATATTTTTCTTTATGTATAAGAAGTAAACGTCTTTGCAATATTAACCTGTATTGATCCGTTTTGATTCCTTTGAGTTTTCATGAGTACGTTTGTCTTATTATGTTAACTGGTATTTTTGTATTGTAATTAATGTCTTTTTCACTTTTCCGAAATTTTATAAGATTCGGCAATTTCTTGGGTTGCATATTTAGATTCATACTATTATTTTTATTTAAGTTATTGGCTTCAAAATAAGTGTATTTGTGGACGGCCATAGCTTTTTCAATCTTGTTTTGTATTCCATATTCTTGGCAAATTCTATCTACCGCTTAATGGTTCTGCGCACAGTATATGCAATCGGCTTTGTTACTCCATAATCTATTCTTTATGGTGGGACTCGCATTGTTTTGCTGTATGGTCATAACGTAAGCAGTTAAAGCAGCACTGAATGAAAAATTAACGGCAAAATCCGATATTACCCGCGTATATATATATATATATATATATATATATATATATATATATATATATATATATATATATATATATATATATATATATATATATATATATATATATATATATATATATATATATATATAAAATTCTCGTGTCACAGTTTTCGTTGCCATACTCCTCCGAAACGGCTTGACCGATTTTGATGAAATTTTTGTGCTTATCCGGTATCTATGAGAATCGGCCAACATCTATTTTTCATCCCCTAAATGTTAGGGTAGTCCACCCTAAATTTTTATTTTTATTTTTCAGACAAAATTTTAATTTCTCTTTTTATGATACAACATACAAAAATACATACAATCCTCAATTTTACCCTTCTACGATCAACCTTTATTTTTTAATAGCCATTTTAGTAATTTAATAATTTTTCCTCTCCGGTCGAAAACTGATCAATCGTCATTTAATTAGTTATCCCCGCCAGATGTCTACAGGTGTCACTTCTGACCCAGTAAACAGCAAGGAGTAGGGATGAGAACGAAGCCGGTCCCTTTGTTTCTCACTCCCTACACAGTTGTCGGCCATCATTATTGTTTATGCATCAAGTGTAGTAGTAACGTTGACAATTATTATTTTGCTATCTCAGTGTAACTCTCATATTAACTTTTAATCATTCCTATTTTATCAATAATAATAACTAAATTATCAATTTTGAGTGCATTTTCACGATTACTTAATCAAGTGATTTTATAACCTCAAAAGTACTCAACACGTGATACGAGCTTTCAATAACAACGGATTTTGTGTTGTAAGTATACTTTTTTATTTATATCGAAAATGTTGTTGATCTAATAAAAATGTAATTTTATTAAAAAATGTAATTGAACAATTAAGATTTTCACAGTTTCCAAAAATCAATCATTATGAATCTTTATTTTGAAATGTCAATGGAACTATTGGTTGTATGAAAAAAGTATAAGAGACAATGTTTTCATAAAATTTAATTTTTACTTTTGTTTGAAATTTTTTCCATAAAACTTATATTTTTGTTATAATTTCATAAATTAATACTAATCATTTCAAAACTGCGGCAAAAATCCTGGCCCTAATTATACTTTTAACATTTTCATCATTAAATAATTTAATTAATTCTATTTATGTATGTTTTGTACAGTGAGCAATGCCAAGAAAACGCAAAGGGGCTGATTTGAGCCGCAGTACAAGCAAAGCTCGAAAGTTGCGAAATAGCAGATCCGAAAGAACAGAAGAACAAATCCAGCAACAAAATACTGATGCACGTGTCAGAATGACGCGATTGCATCAAGAAGAGCCAGAAGATACACGAGATGAACGCAATGAAGTCAGAAGATTAGAACAACGACAATCACGCCGTTTCACAGTCAATAGACGAAGAACAAATGACCAACAACGACAACAGGTACATCGAGCATTTATATCTGATTCATTCCTGCGTCTAGCATTCCAGTATGAGCCCGATATTGAATATTATGCTCATTCAAAAGTGGTAATTGGTGCTATGGACAAGGAATGTCCGCATTGTCATGCTCTGAAATTCAAAAATGAGCCAGCTGGGATGTGCTGCGCGTCAGGAAAAGTGCAACTACCTGAAATTGAAACACCACCTGAACCATTGAACGGCTTACTTATCGGCACGGATCCAGATTCTAACGTGTTCCTGAAGTCAATTCTAAGATTCAATTCATGCTTTCAAATGACATCGTTCGGAGCAACAGAAATAGTTCGAAATACTAATGCAAATGGTCAACAATTCAATTCTACATTCAAAATCAGAGGCCAAGTTTATCATAAAATGGGCTCACTGCTGCCAATGCCAAACGAACCACATAAATTCTTACAAATCTACTTTATGGGCGGCGAGGATTCCGGAAGCGCACTTGCCAATCGCGTGAATGCACGTTGTAATTATAATAACCTTGATTCACTTTATGCCAGGCGCATCGTCAGCGAGCTAGATGCTCTTTTGAACGAGCACAACGAGTTGTTGAAAATATTCAAATCACATATGCACCAATTACAAAGCGATAATCACGCTACCGTCATTAATCCTGATAAAACACCAGCTGGAGAGCATATTCGTAGATTCAATGCACCCGTTGTTGATGATGTTGCTGGAATCATGGTTGGCGATTGTACAGCTGCACGAGAAATTGTGATTCGTAGAAGAAATAATAATCTTCAGTTCATTGCTGACACACATCGTTCATATGACGCTCTCCAATATCCGCTAATATTCTGGAAGGGACAAGACGGATATTGCATAAACATAAAACAACGAGATACCGTATCAGGTACTTCATTGATTATTAATTTGATCATTAATCATTTAACAAAACAATTAAATTATTGAACGTAATAGATTTAAATTATTTTTTATGAACAAATATTACAGGAGCTGAAACAAACAAGAACGTTAGCTCAAAGGATTATTATGCGTACCGATTAATGATTAGACGTGGCCTGGACAACGTCATTTTACGATGTCGTGAGCTTTGTCAACAATTCATGGTCGACATGTACGCGAAGATTGAGAGCGAACGACTACGATACTTACGATATAATCAACAAAAGCTGCGCGCGGAAGAGTACATTCATTTGCGAGACGCTATCAACAACAACGCCGACGTCGCCGAAATTGGTAACCATGTCATTTTACCATCATCGTACGTAGGCAGTCCACGTCATATGCAAGAATATATACAGGATGCTCTGACTTTCGTGCGCGAATATGGACGACCATGTTTATTTATCACGTTCACATGTAATCCAAAATGGCCAGAGATTACATCTTTGCTACTGCCTGGCCAAAATGCAATACATCGCCATGACATTACAGCACGTGTGTTCAGACAAAAGTTGAAGTCTTTAATAAGTTTCATTACTAAATCACATGTATTTGGTCCCACACGTTGCTGGATGTATTCGGTTGAGTGGCAAAAGCGAGGATTACCTCATGCACACATTTTGGTTTGGTTCATCGACAAAATCCGACCTGAAGAAATCGATAGCATCATTTCTGCGGAAATTCCAGATCCATCCACTGACCAACTGCTGTTTGATATTGTTACAACAAACATGATTCATGGTCCATGTGGTACTCTTAATAGTTCATCGCCTTGCATGGCTGATGGAAAATGTACTAAAAATTTCCCTAAAGATTTTACAAATGATACGGTCACAAATGTCGACGGATACCCAATATATCGTCGAAGAAATCCTGAAAATGGCGGACAATCATTTATTAAAAATATCATCAACACAGACATTGATATTGACAATCGTTGGGTGGTGCCATATTCGCCTCTGCTGAGCAAGACATATAATGCTCATATTAATGTTGAGTTCTGCAGTTCGGTGAAGAGCATCAAATACATTTACAAGTATGTCTATAAAGGCAGTGATATGGCTGTGTTTAGAGTGGAAAATACTAATGTGAGTGCTCCTCCAGTGAATAAAAACGATGAAATAACGCTCTACCAAATTGGTCGGTACATCAGCTCCAATGAAGCTGCTTGGCGTATCTTTGGTTTTCCAATTCATGAACGGGATCCAGCAGTTGTTCAGTTAGCCATCCATCTTGAAAACGGTCAGCGTGTATTTTTCACGAACGAGACAGCGATTGATCGTGCAATAAATCCACCTAAAACTACACTCACTGCATTTTTTGAATTGTGTAATCGTGCGGATGATTTTGGTGCCTTTGCACGAACATTACTCTATTCACAAGTACCACGCTATTTCACATGGACTCAAACAAAAACATGGATGCCCCGCAAGCAAGGTTCACCAGTTGCTGCATGTCTCAATTTATTTAAATCAAACGCCTTGGGGCGATTATTTACAGTCAATCCAAGACACACGGAGTGCTTTTATCTTCGACTGTTGTTGGTTAATGTTACTGGCCCATTATCATTTCAAGATATACGTAAAGTGAATGGGCAACAATATCCAACGTATAAAGATGCATGCCTTGCACTCGGCTTGCTGGAAGACGACAACCAGTGGGAATGCATGCTTGCTGAAGCTGCATTGAACTGTACAGCAATACAAATTCGTCTACTATTCGCTATAGTGTTGACTACATGTTTCCCAGCCCGAGCACAGATATTATGGGAAAATCACAAAGATTCAATGACTGATGATATATTGCATCAACATCGTATACGGTGCCACGATCTAACCATAACATTCAGCGACGAAATGTACAATGAAGCATTGATTGCTATTGAGGATCTTTGCATTGTCATTGCCAACTTACCACTTAGTAATTTCGGTATGAATTCGCCAAATCGAACTGCATCTGATTTAATGAATACTGAAATGAATCGTGAACTGCAGTACAGTACTGTAGAAATGGCAGCGATTGTTGCCCGCAATGTCCCACTAATGAATGAGGAACAAAGAACCATTTATGATCGCATTATGCTCGCAGTTTCAGCTGGACAAGGTGGGTTCTTCTTTTTGGATGCACCGGGTGGAACTGGCAAAACATTCGTTATTTCGCTAATTCTTGCTGAAATACGATCAAATAATGGCATCGCATTGGCCGTTGCATAATCGGGCATTGCAGCAACTTTATTGGATGGAGGTAGAACAGCTCATTCAGTATTTAAGCTGCCACTAAATATTCAGAATAACACTGACGCAGTATGCAACATTAAGAAACAATCGTCCATGGCCACTGTGCTGAAACGGTGTAAACTTATTATTTGGGATGAATGTACTATGGCACACAAACATTCACTTGAGGCGTTGAACAGGACATTGAAAGATATTAAAACAGTGACAAACTATTTGGCGGAACTCTGTTGGTCCTTTCAGGTGATTTCAGACAAACACTTCCAGTCATTCCACGTTCAACATACGCTGATGAGATCAACGCTTGCTTAAAATCATCTCCATTGTGGCGTAATGTTGAAAAATTACAGCTAAAATAAATATGCGCGTTCAAATGCTTCAAGATCCATCCGCTGAAACATTTTCAAAACAACTTTTAGATATCGGTGATGGAAAAGTTGCTATAGATGAAACTGGATACGTAAAATTACCGACCGATTTCTGCACAATCGCTGATTCGCAAGATACTCTCATTGAACAAATATTTCCCGATGTACACACACAGTACATAAATCATGAGTGGCTTGCAGAAAGAGCGATTTTAGCGGCAAAAAATGTAGACGTTGACAATTTAAATCTGAAGATACAAATGTTGTTGCCAGGGAACTTGGTATCATATAAATCTATTGATACAGTTTGCGACGACAGCGAAGCAGTAAATTTTCCCACAGAGTTTTTGAACTCACTGGATTTGCCAGGCATGCCACCACATAATTTACAATTAAAGGTTGGATCTCCAATTATCTTGCTTCGTAATTTGAACCCGCCCCGGCTGTGCAACGGTACGCGATTAGTCATTCAAAAATTAATGAAAAACGTGATCGAAGCCAGGATTTTAAATGGCAAGTTCAGAGGTGAAAATATACTCATACCACGGATTCCTATTATACCTACAGATGTGCCAATTCAATTCAAACGTCTTCAGTTTCCGATTAGATTGGCATTTGCAATGACTATCAACAAATCCCAAGGTCAAACGATGTCTGTTTGTGGATTAGATTTGAGAACACCCTGTTTTTCACACGGACAATTATACGTGGCATGCTCTCGAGTGGGTAAACCATCCAGTTTGTTTGTGTTAGCTAAGGATAGACTAACAAAAAATATTGTTCACGCTATAGCATTAAGAGATTGATATTGTTTAATAGTGTTACTGTCGTAATTGTTTAATTAATGATATATAATTTTAAGGAATAAATTATAATACCTTAAAAATAATGTTTGCCTTTTGTTATTTTTATATTCCTCATCGTTCACAGCGCTCCATGCTTATTTCACGCATATACCACATTCTTACATACATACAATATACATTCTAACATACATACATACTTACAATAAGTAAGCTATTTTTGTCTACACTAGAAATTACTAGGAAATTATTTATATGGCAAAACAACGTTTGCCAGGTCATATATATATATATATATATATATATATATATATATATATATATATATATATATATATATATATATATATATATATATATATATATATATATATATATATATATATATATATATATATATATATATATATATATATATATATATATATATATATATATATATATATATATATATATATATATATATATATATATATATATATATATATATATATATATATATATATATATATATATATATATATATATATATATATATATATATATATATACTCGTTTTCTTTTGACTCAAACTTTTTACTGTAAAATTTGGAACCACGGCAACTTTTCAAATCTGCTCTAGACTTTGCGCATTTATTAGAATTTATAGATTCAGGTATAAATATTTTCTTATGAAGTATATACTATGAATAATCAATCCTAAAACAGTTTTCGAAAATTTTTATTTTAACATATATTTTTTAAAAAAATTTTTAAGTCTTAATTGAAGCCACTAGTATTTGAAGGTGTTATGTAACAAAATTCATCTTTTGAGTAAATTGAGGTTGAAGTTTTTCTATGGAAATTTTTGAATATTTTTTGGAAAAAATCGCTTTGTTAAATGTATAGCTGAATGACCTCTTTTTCTTTTAGCTGGAAGTTATTTGAAAAAATATATATTTTTTGGAGAACACAAAGTGTACTTAACACCTTCATCAACTACAATAACTACACCAACAGATTCATGCCAAAAGATGTGTTATTCAAAAATTATGTATTTTGGCTAACAACAAATAGGTTGTAACTGAAACTTGATAAACCAACAAAGTATTAATTCCCCAAAATTTCTTCATAAATATATCGATATTCTGGAGATTCTTTTCTTTTCATCAGAAAAAATTGTCCCATATTTAACACGGGCCCTTTCAATATCAATAATCTCAGGTGCTGATGTTCTATTTTTATTTTGAAGAATATCAACTTTTCTAAAAGGAACTGTTTCGTCATATGACTCTTTGTATAGATAGGATCCATACTCTTCAACTCTGATCCACTTTATACCATCCTTCAATCTCACTAGTTCATTGAGTTCGTCCTTTTTTCTATTAGTCAGTCGTACTTTTTGTGGTAGCTTGTCAATTTTTTTGAAAAGTGCCATATCAATGACCTGATTTTTTCGTTTACCCTTTGCGATGATTTCTCGATATTTATCTGGTACAAGGACAGTGTCCTGCTTGCGTAATATCTTCTCAATCCTTCCAAAATCTCTGTCAGAATCTTAAAAGGTATGACTTACCTCAGGAAACTCATGATAAATGCGTCGAAAGTATCCTTCAGAATGAGATATTGGTAAAGACAGACCATGTGAAAATTTGTATTATGACCAGCAGAAGAATCAGACCACATGATCAAGTGATCTGTTCCGACAATACTTTTACTTTTACTTTACAGATAATTCAGCAGGAGCGTCTGGTTTTCGACCCAAATAAATAACACGTTCACAGGAATTGCACATATAAGTCCCAATGACGCCTATAAATTCATGAGCACAGTTTGCGTTATCAAAACTAAATTTTTAATTATTTTCTATTCTTTATAATTATTAAAAGGATTAAAGCATTTATTTACCTGAGCCATGATAAATCAAAATGATTATTACTGAGACACTAACACAAATTTTATACAAACTATTTAAATTCTGATTAATATAAACTGTTAAGCACGGCAATAAAACGATATTCTTGACCATAAAATTTATTCACTGCTGCGCTTATAAACGGATTTAACAAATGAACTGAAATGGCTTGTGATATAAATTAATGAATAGCCAACGTGTTATATACATTAATGAAAATAAAAAATGAAAATAACCGGTTGCAATTTTTTTATTCTACTAATGAAGTAACGCGGGTGAGCTAGTAAATTTTACACTGTTTCAATGAAAATTAACAATATCATTCAAAGTCATAAATAAATATAACCAATACCGTTTACAAAGAACAATGATGAAAATAAAATGATAGGACTTTGCTAAGATTTTCAAATTTTCGTTTCTTTAATAATGAAAAGTATTCTGTGAATTGATTTTAATTATAGTATTTTGATGACATTATCCATTAAATTATCTCATTTTCATTAAAAAAAAATGAGTATTGATTCTTCTAAACAATAACTGTAACAGTCAAATTTTTTGCGGATTTTGTTACTTTGATGTGTAATGCATCATAAAGAGTGAAGAAAAACTCTTTTTTTGTTGGAGGGAGAAGTCCATAGTTTTCAATTGTTAACTTGAAAAAACAATATGAAAATAATTGAATAGTTTAAACATTTATATATATTATCAAAATGTAACTATGAACCCAAAATTTGGGTGGAAGTCTTCAATGATCTCAATGTGTGTTTTGAGGCAACAAATGTATGGTCCTGCATGTTCTGCCAGATTCAGGATATCAACAGAAATGGTTAAGTTGGCAGCTACACATAAATTCATTTGTTTTTTGGCGATTATAGAAAGGAGATCTTTGGCAACCTTATTTTTGGCATATTGCAGACAACTTATATAAGATAACTTGGAATGATCTGAAATCATTCAAGGAATAAAACAATTTTGAAAAAGTAAGACATATTTGCTGAGCAGTTAAACCTTCTTTCAGGAAAATAGTCACATTTTCAGATTTCACTTTATTGGCAGCAATATAATCATCCACTGAAGCTTTCTGCTGTGATAAATCCTCCTTCGAACAATATTCACACCAGCTCTGTTGTAGTTGAAAGCGAGTGCATTTTAATTCCATTTTCAGCTAGAAAGGTTTCACCACCCTGTTCTCCATCAAGTAAAACTACAGCATCACTGCTAACAATACCTGAAGCTCTCAAAACCTTCAGTTTCTGAAAATCAAATGATGTGTTGTTCACCATAGCAACAAATTTTTCAAGAACTTAATTATTACTGATAAAGTACCTAAAATACTGCTTCCAGAAGTAACATCTTCTGTAATCAGGCAATTAATTTCTGAAACAGGTCTTGAAAATTTCCTATTTTAGCAACATTTTTTATTGAAAATTATTAGGATTTTTGAATGAAAGATCAATAAATATATAACTATTAAAGGTATTTTAAGGAAATTTTCGGGGTTCATAGTTACATTTTGATAATATATATAAATGTTTAAACTATTCAATTATTTTCATATTGTTTTTCAAGTTAACAATTGAAAACTATGGACTTCTCCCTCCAACAAAAATTTTCTTCTTCTCTTTATGATGCATTACACATCAAAGTAACAAAATCCGCAAAAAATTTGACTGTTACAGTTATTGTTTAGAAGAATCAATACTCATTTTTTTTTAATGAAAATGAGATAATTTAATGGATAATGTCATCAAAATACTATAATTAAAATCAATTCACAGAATACTTTTTCATTATTAAAGAAACGAAAATTTGAAAATCTTAGCAAAGTCCTATCATTTTATTTTCATCATTGTTCTTTGTAAACGGTATTGGTTATATTTATTTATGACTTTGAATGATATTGTTAATTTTCATTGAAACAGTGTAAAATTTACTAGCTCACCCGCGTTACTTCATTAGTAGAATAAAAAAATTGCAACCGGTTATTTTCATTTTTATTTTCATTAATGTATATAACACGTTGGCTATTCATTAATTTATATCACAAGCCATTTCAGTTCATTTGTTAAATCCGTTTATAAGCGCAGCAGTGAATAAATTTTATGGTCAAGAATATCGTTTTATTGCCGTGCTTAACAGTTTATATTAATCAGAATTTAAATAGTTTGTATAAAATTTGTGTTAGTGTCTCAGTAATAATCATTTTGATTTATCATGGCTCAGGTAAATAAATGCTTTAATCCTTTTAATAATTATAAAGAATAGAAAAATAATTAAAAATTTAGTTTTGATAACGCAAACTGTGCTCATGAATTTATAGGCGTCATTGGGACTTATATGTGCAATTCGTGTGAACGTGTTATTTATTTGGGTCGAAAACCAGACGCTCCTGCTGAATTATCTGTAAAGTAAAAGTAAAAGTATTGTCGGAACAGATCACTTGATCATGTGGTCTGATTCTTCTGCTGGTCATAATACAAATTTTCACATGGTCTGTCTTTACCAATATCTCATTCTGAAGGATACTTTCGACGCATTTATCATGAGTTTCCTGAGGTAAGTCATACCTTTTAAGATTCTGACAGAGATTTTGGAAGGATTGAGAAGATATTACGCAAGCAGGACACTGTCCTTGTACCAGATAAATATCGAGAAATCATCGCAAAGGGTAAACGAAAAAATCAGGTCATTGATATGGCACTTTTCAAAAAAATTGACAAGCTACCACAAAAAGTACGACTGACTAATAGAAAAAAGGACGAACTCAATGAACTAGTGAGATTGAAGGATGGTATAAAGTGGATCAGAGTTGAAGAGTATGGATCCTATCTATACAAAGAGTCATATGACGAAACAGTTCCTTTTAGAAAGGTTGATATTCTTCAAAATAAAAATAGAACATCAGCACCTGAGATTATTGATATTGAAAGGGCCCGTGTTAAATATGGGACAATTTTTTCTGATGAAAAGAAAAGAATCTCCAGAATATCGATATATTTATGAAGAAATTTTGGGGAATTAATACTTTGTTGGTTTATCAAGTTTCAGTTACAACCTATTTGTTGTTAGCCAAAATACATAATTTTTGAATAACACATCTTTTGGCATAAATCTGTTGGTGTAGTTATTGTAGTTGATGAAGGTGTTAAGTACACTTTGTGTTCTCCAAAAAATATATATATTTTTCAAATAACTTCCAGCTAAAAGAAAAAAGAGGTCATTCAGCTATACATTTAACAAAGCGATTTTTTTCCAAAAATATTCAAAAATTTCCATCGAAAAACTTCAACCTCAATTTACTCAAAAGATGAATTTTGTTACATAACACCTTCAAATACTAGTGGCTTCAATTAAGACTTAAAAATTTTTTTAAAAATATATGTTAAAATAAAAATTTTCGAAAACTGTTTTAGGGATTGATTATTCATAGTATATACTTCATAAGAAAATATTTATACCTGAATCTATAAATTCTAATAAATGCGCAAAGTCTAGAGCAGATTTGAAAAGTTGCCGTGGTTCCAAATTTTTACAGTAAAAAAGTTTGAGTCAAAAGAAAACGAGTTTCAGTGTATGCTGATCTGAAAGTCGAACAACTAGATGAAAATAACTCGTGCATTCTAATTTTGGAATGTATTATTTATTTTCTAGATGATCATTGATGGACATTTGTTGCATCCCCGACTCGACGTAGAGTATCGGGAGCCTATGTATGAGAAATTTACGACACATTTAATATTCCTAATGTGCATAAGCCGAAGTTAAAAAAGGAATTACTGGATGTGATCTTTGAATTCCGGCGAGGGCCGGATTTTTATCCTTTTTCCAACTCGGTTGATTGCTTTGCATCTCCTTGGTTATTCTCTGGTCCTATTAGTTGGTTATTCTCCTTTTCGTATGTTGTAGTGCATCTGAACTAGCCTGTAATTTCTTCTCATATTATATTAGGGACGTACTTTTTCCTTTTGTCTTCGGTTTTAGTTCCATTATTTGATTTCCCAATTGCTTCAGTAGTATTTCTATACCCATCATCTGCAAGCAATTTCACTAGATCCTTTTTTATCTGAGTAGAGAAAGCCGGACCTTCATTTACCATAGTTGTGTAAATCTGAACAACTGTTGGCCCAGCTTTGATTTATTCATAAGCGTCTTCACCTGAGCTGTTTCCACCCACACCTACAAAATGGAAAATAGCACAAAATTATATGGCCAGTAAAGATCAAGGTAACTTCCAAAACTATTTACCAATTATAGGCATTCCATTTGTCAACTGATACATGTCGGCAACCATCTGAGTTGACATAGTTTTCAATGGTTTTCCACTTAGCCCACCTGTCACCAAAGCCTCTTTTTCACAAGACAAGGAGTCAGGTTTGAAAACGGTTGTATTCGAAATGATAAGACCATCCACTTTGCACTCCTTCTTCATAATTACATCGGCAACATCCTTCCTTTCTTCATAACTCAAATCTGAAGCCAGTTTAACTAACAGTGCTGGTCTGTTAGGAACTCTCTTTGCTGCTTGAACTACTGAAACAAACAGATCATATAATTCTTTTTTATTCGGCATATTCCTCAAACCACGCGTGTTAGGACTGAAAATAAAAAAGAATGAACATAAACTTATATTCATCAATTTAATTATTGAGTAATTTAGTAGAAATGGATAATAAATTGAGCGACAAGTTTTGAATATGTTTGGTCACTAAGACAACCTCCACAACTGGTATGATCAATATATTTCAGAGCCCTAGGTTTTTCATATTCAATAGGTGGTTCCAAAAAAAAATTACAAATTCAAATACAAAACACAAGAATTGGATGACTTGTGGTATAAAAATCTCATTAATGACAAAAAGAAAGATGTACAAAAAAATGGAGGAAGCAATCAAAAGAGAAGAGACGTTAAAGAAATACAGGAAGACACTCAGATCAGTCATCCTAGAATCAGAAAGACAAGAAAATTTGTCTTATATAGAAACAGCAAAAAACCCAGGAAAAGCCATGTGGACCTTAGTGAATTGGTATAGGGGGAAACATTTGGCGAATGAGTCTGCTGTAGAGAACCTTGTGACTGCCACCCTAATGAAACTAAGGATGATATATTGAATAGAATCAACAGCTTTTATCTGAGTGCTTGTCAAAGTACAACACTGAAGTCGGATGAAACGAATAAATACATTATTAATGGAATAGACTTTTGAAAATACTGAAAAAAAGTATATACCTAAATAACAAAATACCTAAAAAAATATCAAAACTCAATATTCTAATAGCAATAATATAGAATTAATTAAGTAATATTCCAATAACATATTGACAACTAATTTTCAAGAAAGACAACTTGAGTGTTGTTTTAAAATTTGAAAGTCTGTAAGCTAAAAGATCAATATCATCAACTACTGAATTCACCCTACTGCATATTCTCCTGAGAGAGGAGTATTGACCATAATTTGTTCGATGGAAGTTGACATGCAGCAAATTGCTGAGTCTCAAAATACGACATGGAATATGCAAAGAAAAAAATTTCAAGAATACCACAACAACTTAGTCATTAGCTTGTATGCAAACATTAAATCAAAATAGACTCTACGAGATATAAGGTATGGCCAGCCAAAGTGAGTCAAATGATGTTCATAAGTGACTTCATGGAATGCAATTTCACTCTTAAATCATAGTAGCTTAATGAAGTTCCTCTGCATTCGGTCCATTCTATCTATATGGGAGGCATATTTTGGTGACCATACAACACAACAATACTCAAGAATTGAACGAAAAATAGGGACATAGAGAACCACAAGAGAACGTACACTAGAAAATGATTTAGTCGATCTTGAAACAAAACCAAGTAGCTTGTTTGCTCGAGCAATTATTGAATTGAAATGAGGGGTGAAAGATAATTCTATGGCGAAGTAAACGCCCAAATTTTTAAAAGAGGAACAGTTTCGAGAGAAGTCCCATCTAGGGTATATGTTAAATTCAAGGGTTGAGCTGCCTAGTAAATTTGACGTATTTGCACTTTGCAATGTTTAAAGTCAATCCATTAACCCTACACCAATCGTGGAACGAGTTCAAACTCTCTTGCAGAACAATCTGATCATCAATCATGCGAATGCATTTGAATATTATGCAGTCATCGGCAAGAATAAGGAACGAACAATCCCTAAACATCTCTTTAAAGTTATTAAAAAATAAAAGGAACAGAATTGCTCTAAGGTGAGTACCCTGACCAACTCCAGATGTGACATCAAAAGGATCATGATAGAAGCCATAACAAGTAACCAGTTGACATCGACCGGAGAGATAGTCCCTGAAACATTACAAGAGGGGGTCGTGAATACCATACAATCGATGCAACTTGAAGAACAGGTAGGAAATCATTACAAAATCGAAAGCTTTTCTAATGTGAATATATATGCAGTCAACTGCAAAATCACTCCCAATGGAGGCATTAATATAGTTCGTAAAATGGGAAAGATTAGGCTCAAAGGATTTGCCTCGCATGAAATCATGCTGCTCGTCCACTATCACTGACTACATGAGATGAAAGAATTTTGTCAAAAACTTTAGGAAAGAAACTATTAATACAAAAGGGGCGGTAATTAAGAATGTCAGATTTCGGACCTGTTTTATGGATAGGAAGCACATTGGAAAGTTTCCATATAGATATAATTGAAATCGAAAAGAAAGAAGAAGAGTGTGAACATGCCTCCAATTAATATCTGTAAATAATGAAATAAGTACGTAACAAATTATGTATTATGCACGATTTGCAAGTTGAACCGATATAACGAAAGCTGCGCTAAAAGAGTTCGTAATATTTCTGATAAATTCGTAAAATGTCCAAAACGCACAGAAGGTGAGGTTATATCGACGGAAAACTCATTCAGCGGATTTTGAGTCGATTTCGGGGAACCGGGATGTGCGAGTTGTGGATTCGCACATGTTCTTTTGAAAAGAGAGGATTTACAAAAATTTGAATTATTATTATAGTATTTACAATAAATTCTCGTATATATAATTTCGGTGTATGTGAGAAAAGCACAAGTGTGAGCTCAGGAAATGTAACAGGGGAACCATACTTTCTTGTATATGATTCAATAAACGAGTGAAAAAACCTGACGAAAAAACTCGTTTCCCTGTCGCTATTGCACTAGCAATAGCTTGTCTGTTTATATTAGTGTCGTGTGTACAAAAATAGTACCAAAGATTTTCTTGCTTAGCCGCTTCATTCTCTCTTGCATTCGTGGGTTTAATCAAAGTAATTTACGAGTAGAAAGCTTCTGTTCAGTTTATGTCCGATAAATTTGATCAGCTGGCTGGTGATAACAGATCTATGTTGAAGGAAGTGAAGAACTTGAGAGAGGAAAATTCAGCCTTAAAGAAGCAAGTGGATAAACTTGAGGACCGTATTACTTCCTTCGAACCAAGGGAGACCTCGGGGGAAGTGGAGAATTCTGGCTTCTCCAACCTGAACTTGGATAATGTGAACGATTTCAGACCTGTCATTATGGAAATTGCCAATGATCTTCTAGAGTGCGGTGTTAAAGACAGTGATCTCCTAAGCTGCCATAGAGTTGATAATAGGAAAGGTAGTGTGCTTGTGTTCAAGCGGTGCGAACATCCAAGATGGTCTGTTGAAGAAGAGAAAGGGTAAACGGATAGAATCTAATATGCTTGCCAGCCATGCTAATTCGAAGAAAAGTGCGCAAATTTTGTTGAATGACGAGTTAACCACTTATACGAGAAAATGGCCTATAAATTCAGGAAGGAAAAGGACTATAAATACCTCTGGGTGAAAAATGGTAAAATTTATCTGAAAAAGAACGATGATGATCAAGCTCTCCAAATAAAACATGAGAATTTTATGGCGAGTATTCAATTTACCAGGTTGGCTAGATATTATGATTCAATTTTTGATTTACCAGGAGGACAATTAGGTAAGTATAATATTACTACACTATACTTAAATGCGCAGTCGATTCGAAATAAGCTGGCTAACATAAGAGGTTCTCTTGGGGGCAACTGAGCCAGATATTCTAGTCGTCTCTGAAACCTGGTTAGCACCAAAGGATGAATTTTTTGAATTCCTTGGATATAACTCAGTCTATGTCAGTCAGAGTAAGCGTGGTGGAGGTGTTGGTATTCTCATAAAGAATATTATTTCTTGAGAGAAAATGCTAGGGTGCAGGAGATGTGCTCAATGGTCTTTATTCATGTTTTGGAGCTTAACTGTGTAATTGGAGAATATATAGACCGCAGGATTATAACATTGTTGTATTCCTTAGTAAGCTGGATGATTTGCTTGATGATCCTCATTGGACTGCCAAGAATTATTGGATATTTGGAGACCTTAACGTCGAAAATTTGACAATGAGCCCACAGAGATTGGCCATTAAATTAACTACAGTGGGTAACAATTTTCAGGTGCCGAATACCTTTATTCCGACCAGTCACCTCTGGTAGTTCTACGCCAATTGATTGTGCATTCAAAAATATCGATTTGTTCTCACAACTCGCTATTTTCCATGGTTATGTTGGAGATCATAGACATCAGATACTGTATGTTGATAGTCCGCAGAGGTCTAGACCCGAAGAACCTAGTGACAGCTGTTCGGTATATGATTGCCTTCCAGGAGAAACTTAATGATATTGAAAACAAGAATTGAAGTGATCCTGATGAGATGTATAATGAGATAATTAGAGCCTATACATGTTCACTGAGGAAAAAATACTGAAGAATAGATTCCGAAAAAATAGCGCACCTTGGTTCAATGCTGAGATTATTGAATTATTAAAGGCTAAAGATTTCTATTTAATGAGACATCTGCAATTTTCCAACAAAGAATACTCGAAACAATCTTATAGGGAGGCTCAGCATGCTCTGAGCTCCTCCAATGTATCAAGGAAGAAACACTATTTCAGGAGCGTATAGGAAACTCTGGCAGAGATCCTAGAAGGTTGTGGAAAACACTTAATGAACTGGTTAGGAGAAAAATCACAAAAAATTAACAAATTAAGAATCACTAATATCGATATTACTGAGCCCCAGAAAATTGCCGAACCTTTAAATGAATATTTCTCAACCATTGGTTCCAAATTGGCTGATTCACTGCCACTTTATGATAGTGTGCCCAGGGATGTTCCCTCTATGCCTCATACAATCACTGGTATATTTTCCTGGAGACCAACAGCTCCCGATGAAATGAGGAATATAAGATAAAGGTACAGGTATTGATGGAATGAGAGCTGCTATTACGAGGGAGTTTGTGCGGAGCTTCTCTGCATTGCCGAGTACCATGAAAAATATCTCTCTCAAAACAAATTCTGTACCAAGCTCACTTAAGATTGCAAAGGTATTACCAATTTTTAAGGGTGGTGATTCAACTTCATCAGGAAATTATAGACCCATTTCTCTGCTGTCTCCAACCTCAAAAGTTCTTGAACACTGTGCCAATAAGAGGTTGTGTGACTACTTGTACAGCATAGATTTCTGGTTTAAGCGTCAGTATGGATTCAGTAGAGGAAGCAGCACCATGGTTTCAACAGCAGACCTTATTTGTGATATTGTGGAGCATGTTGACAAGGGTTTTTCCTGTATTCTTCTCTCCCTCGATTTTAGAAAGGCTTTTGACATTGTGTGTCACAAGATTGTATTGCAAATCTTACAGATCGTCGGTATATGTGAAGGTCCTCTCGAGTGGTTTGAGATTATCTTGGGGGAAGAACGCTGTACATCAACCTGGGGGGATAGTGTAAGTGGTATGAAATATGTTGTTTGTGGAGTCCCACAGGGGTCGATTTTAGAACCATTCTCTTTTCTAATATGTATAAACTCGATTTCGAATTTGGGACTACATGGATACATTCAACTTCACGCTGATGATGATCCTTTATATTTTGGTAAAGTGGAATGTCCAATTTATTTTGTATGAAAAAAGAAATTCAGGGGACGCTTGGCTCCCTTCAGTCGAGACTTTGTACCAACACATTTAGATTATGGAGACAAAATACTTGAAACAGTAAATACAGCTACATTCCTTGGTTTTTTGTTGGACAATCGACTAGACTGGAGGACTCAGAAAGACTCTATCTGCAAAACTTCCTCAGTCATGTTACGCCTTGAGAATAAATACACAAAATACAGGACGCTAGGCAGCTCTCATTGCCTTCTATGCATATGTTCAATGAAAAATAAGATATGGAAGTCTTTTATGAGGTAACAGCGTGGAGGCCCAAAGGGAACTCATTTCGAAGAAGCGTTGCCTGAGAAAAATATTTCATCTAAACCACAGAGAAAGCTGCCGACTAGTCTTTATAAATAACAAATAACTAACGTCCCTCCATCCATATCTTTGAATCAGTTCTATTTGTCAAACAAAATCCAGACCTTTTTGAAAATCTGAAAGAACTTTCTCCTATGATACCAAGAACAAAGATCTGCTTGAACCAACACTGCATCGTAAATATCTCCAAAAAAATACACTGAATATCGTAAAAATCTTCAATAAACTTCCTATAGAAATGAGAAATCTACCTCTGAAAATACTCAAGTCTCGAATCAAAATTTTTTTGCTCTGAGGGCCTACTACAGCGTGGAAGAATATTTTTCAGACTCAATTTGAGTGTTTTGAATGTCATTTGATTCGGTTTCCCATCCTTTTTGGAGGTTTTGTTGTTTGAAAGAAAACCGAATTTTATATTACGTCTTTTCATTTTTGTTTTAGCACTTAGGCCAATTGGCCCATTGAGCTTTCCGTGTTGTGTTATTTTGTTATTTGTTTTGCGAAAACTTTCAATGAAGACTGGCCATCTGGATCATCAGGCCGCTGGGTGTTTTAGTGCCCAAGATGTTTAGTCTGATCCCCTTATAAGCCGGACATTTGAAGAGTATGTGTACTGGTTGTTTCATAATTTTGTAGGCAACCACGGTACTGTGAGGTTTCCGTTAGTCTCATGACGTGAAGGTGTTTGTTGAGTTAGTGTCTCATCAATAGGCCAACTCAACAGACGTTTTGTCAAGGGACAATAGCTCATATATCCTCTTCTTTGATTGCGACCCCTTTATGATTCTTTTTGATAGTCTCAATCCCGAGATGCCTGCCCAATAGTTCAGGGTCTCCGTGCTGTTCCAGTTTTGAATGAAAGAGAGCAGGTGGGTCCATGGGATGGTCAGAACTGGTGCGGGTTTCCCGCCTAACTGCTGTTTTTTTTGGCAAGGCTGTTTGCTATCTCATTTCCTTTGATGCCTGGGTGGGCAGGACACCAAAGCATTGTAACTCTGTAGCACTGAGTTGTTGAAGTGCTGTTCTGCATTTGTAAACTACTTTGGATGTAACCTTGGTATCCTTCAGATATCTAAGGGCGGTCTGGCTGTCAGAACATATGTAGATGTATGCGTTCCTATAGTTCCTGTGAAGGTTTTCCTGTAGGCAAGTAGAAGAATATAAATTCACAACAATCTTCCAGATTCTAACAAATCTTATTATAAATGCGATATTTATGAAAGTATATGTGTGAAGTTTTTGGGTGTTACAACATTCGAATCGTAAGAATCGGATGCATCTGATGAACTTTGAATTTTCCAAAAAAATTTTTATCTTGAGTGGATTGAGTTCGGTAGTTTGAACCAAATTGGGACAATAGCGATTAACCTTAAAATCTGATTCCTCATTACCGAACATAACACGCTCCGAATAGTTGGTGAGTGATAACAAATGTGCGATGTGCGGTGTGCTGAATTAATTCAGTGGCGTCAATAATCAGTAGGCAAACACAAGATAAAGTGTAGTAAGTGCCTCAAGGAGAAAAATAAATATGGAATCTTCAAACGTGATGTATTAAGTAATACTCTGTGCAAACACTGCGGAAATTTTTCCTCATCTGAAGAGAGATGCTTTACGTTAGCTAAACGACGAGTGATATCATATTCTCCACCCTGCACCGAAAAATTAGGCAATATTGATGATTCAGTGCAAAGAAATAGGAAACTCAAAACTGGAAAATGAGATCCTTAAAGAGCATGATGATAACAAAAACTATACTCAAATTTTAGAAGAAAATGATGCATTAAGAAAAACCATTAATGAAATGCAAACTGAATTTGATGTTCTGAAAGATAAGTTCGAAGCAGAGCTTTTTGAGGAAGTGTCTACAGATGAGGAATCAATACGTCTCAATGAAAAGTTACAGAAACGGGTAATGGAACTTGAGGAGGAATATGCTCGTCTACAAAATTGCTCAAGCAATCTGAAAGAGCGACAACAATCTATTGAAGATGAGAACGAACCACTCATACATGACAAATCTGTAAGTGTTAAGCAACTCAACTCCTCTACTGATGCACAAGAAATTGAGCATCCTAATCCACATTACCAAGATCTTATGCTTGTACTGAGGAATAAAACGAACCAAACATTCAAAAAATTGGTTGAAGTTTTGGATGAGAAAGTGCTGAAACTCAAAAATGAACTCAAATTATCAGTTAAACAACCTTCATATTCGGAAGTTACAAATCGAGTGAAGCCAAAACCGAAAGGGACTGGTAATGGACTCTTGAGTGCCCAACAGCAACACATGAAAAACATAATCAATCTAGGTGAGAAAAACTGCAACAACCTCAGTAAATCACCAGTCAAACAAGCTCTCCCTTATACTACTTTACGAGAGCAAAATAATGGAAATACGATGTCAACAACGTAAAATACGAAAATAGACCATCAGAACCTAAGTGAGGTACCCACAAATGAAGATTACAATTTCATGCAGGTCCTATGAAGAAAAAACGTAAGCAAGCTGGAATCTTGGGTACAGGTAAAACAAAAGAGATAAAGGCAATAAAGCAATATTCACATATTCATGTAAGCAATCACGAGCCTACCCTTAGGGAACAGCAATTAATACAGTATTTGACAAAGAATAATTTCAACGAAGTGAAATGCTCCAAACTCACATCCAACCGCCCAGATGATTAATCCTCGTTTAAGGTATCAGTGTATTCTGAAGACTTTGAGAGAGTTAAAGATAGCAACTTGTGGCCGGAAGGAACGAGAATCAATAATTTTATATTCCGAGTGGTGAAGCCTAAAGCAGTCGAACGAATTTGAATGTAAGTAGCAGATCTAACTTTGTTTCCCATAAGTTGATATACATTGTTCTCCTATCCATTGGCCTAAGTAGACTTGAAACATATGTAACTGGACACAATTGTCTGTTTTTTGCTACCACAGAGCACTGTAAATCAACCGATATATTGAATGCGCATGTTGTGAGTAACTATAAACTTCTATCACGGGGGGCGACCGTTAGTTCTACAACGCTCGTTGGAAATACACGGGAAGAAAAAACAAATACAAACACACCCGAAAGAGAAAAACGCTGGGGGAGACGCTTGCGTCTTTGCCAGCAGAGCCTGAGCAATCAAATACAACCGGGACCGTTGTGACTGGGGACCGGAAAGAACCTCCCACTGAGAGGGTTCCTCCAGGCTCCGGACATGGTGGACCCGGAAAAACTAACGACAGACCCCACAATAAGTCTGGTGCAGAAAAGAGGAAAAGAAGAGGGCTAGGGAAACTGAGATCCTTTCCGAACTCACAACACCTCTCTCAGCTGAGAAACCGGCCAAAAAAACCAACGTCTCCTACAGTGAAGCTGCGAGGGTGACCATCAGGGTGTTACTGGTTCCGGTGATATTCCTTGATAGGGCCCTTATAGAGGAGGAAGCTCAGGAGACTGAAAAGTCTCTCGGAAGAATCATGGATGCCTCTCCAAGTAAGGAGAGATATCCATTATTCGAAAATACCACACATGTGGCACCTGGTGTCCTATCAATTGTCTGCGAAGACGGTGGCCAGAAAGGGAGGAAACTCTGCATCAAATAGGGATGCAGAAGATGGGGTGCCGAAAGAACCATAGGTTCAGAACCTATGTACGTGAGAAGAATAGTAGGAGAGGCTATTCCGCCTGGCTCTGCCTTCCCGACAGATCAGAGTCTGTCGGAGAGGGGGCCGGAGCTGCGCTCAGACCTACCTTCCATACCTGGTCCTAAGCAGGCGCACGTGGTTCCCAGTTGGGTGCCGCTTGCAAGCCCTAGGAGATCAGGTATACCCACGGAGAAGAGTTCCCTGCCATCTTAAAATGCCAGGGGACACAATCAGGTGTACGCAAATACAAAGGACGGCCTGACCCCTAGGGCATACGTTCCCACCTCTAAAAATATTAGAACTCACATATTACCAAATTTCTGTTTCAGAGACCTGGTAGCAGTTAGAATCGATGGAAAAGGGTACACAAACAGTACCTCTGTGGTATGCTCAGCAAATTTTCCTACGACTCACGAACACCACCTTCAACAGAAGAACTACAGGAATTGGTGAACTACTGTAAACTACAAGACTAGCCACCCGTCGTTGGGTGTGATGCCAACGCTCAAGACACTTTATGGGGAAGCCAAGGCAGTAACATCAGAGGAGAAAAGTTGGTCGAATATCTCTACAGTACAAAACTCACACTTCTAAACAAAGGAAATGAACCAACTTTCGTGACATCGAATAGGAATGAAGTGCTGGACCTGACTTAATGCCGTGAGAAATTCACCCAAAGACTTCAAAATTGGAGAGTGGCAACAGAAGTAGTTTCCCTCTCTGACCGTGGACACATCTATTTCGACATCGCAAGTATACCGATACAACGGCTAGTGCCTTACAGGAACCCCAAAAAAACCGATTGGGACCGATATCAGGACCAATTATCGGAAATGGTGGGACCTTCAATTAAGACACCGAAGAACATCAAGTATCCGGAAACTGCCGTTGAGAAATTGTGAAACAGTATCACCTTGGCGTACAACAACAGTTGCCCTATACAATACAATAGAGGCAAGAGGAAAACCTTATCGTGGACAGCAGAACTCACTGCCCAAAGGATGAAAAGCAGACGCCTCCTAAATAAAGCGATGTGCACTACCACAAAAAGCGATTGGGACAACTACAAGGATGCCGAAAGAGCATACAAAGGGTTAAAAAAATCCGAAAAAGAAGAATGCCATTCCTACTGCGAAGAAATAGAGGGTGTACCGGAGGCAGACCGTCTTCATCGTTTCCTTTCTGCAGTGGGACCGACAGACATCCAAAGTCTTGATACACCGGAAGGAGTAAAAGCACAGACGAAGGATGAAATACTGAGGCACCTGTCGGAACTCCATTTCCCGGGTTTCCTCATCGACAACACAGCAATCCAGAAATGCAGTGGACATGCTGACAAAGCAAACTGGAACACAGCTTCAATGATAGTTACAGTATTGGGCAGGCATTTTCATCGTTTCCTTTCTGCAGTGGGACCGACAGAGTCTTGATACACCGGAAGGAGTAAAAGCACAGACGAAGGATGAAATACTGAGGCACCTGTCGGAACTCCATTTCCCAATGGGGTTTCCTCATCGACAACACAGCAATCCAGAAATGCAGTGGACATGCTGACAAAGCAAAAGCTTCAATGATAGTTACAGTAGAAAAGATTCGATGGGCAGTATATATATATATATATATATATATATATATATATATATATATATAACAAAAAGTTATATATATATATACTATATATATATATATATATATATATATATATATATATATATATATATATATATATATATATATATATATATATATATATATATATATATATATATATATATATATATATATATATATATATATATATATATATATATATATATATATATATATATATATATATATATATATATATAGACTAGGCACAATACTACATATATCCTCCACATAATCTCACACTAACAGAGAAAAACTGCACTTATATGTGTATTAAATTGTTCAATGCACTACCCATACATATACGAGAGATCACTGATTATCCGGTTTATCGCAGAGAAATCTACAGGATTTTAATTCAGATGGAACCGTAGCAGAGTTCCTGTGTATGAAACAAACTAGATGTTCATATTCTCATTTGTTTCTGACGCTATTCGTCTTCATTTTTACTTATGTGTTGAATTAATTAGTTAATGATTGTCGAAATAAAGATATATTAAAAAAATACACCAGAGAATAGCGAATACACCTGCTTGTGTTACGGTGAATTGGTCTTCTAGAGTAATGGTAATGTATGTCCTCTGGCTGTGGACGACAATTCCTGCACCTATCCCGGTTTTGGACCCGTCCATAAACCTAATGGGATGAGTAAGGCGTGGGGTGTGGTCCAAATTTCTGTTGGTGGAATGACGACCTTGAAGAGTTCGTCGAAGTGGTAGGTTGCTTTCATTTGATCTTGTCTTGTGAGGTCAGGTCAGGGTTCTCTAATTTTGTTCAGGGATGTGAAGTGTCCAAAAATTGGATTTCTGTCCCTCCACATACCTCCTTTCCCTTATCACTGTGAAGTGGAGGAATGCCCAGAAGTTACTTCATAGAGTCTGGGTGCGGTTCACCTGTTTCCAGATAAGATACAAAATAAAAAAATTCTAATATAAAGACCCTTATTTAACTAGGATCTCTGCAGAATTTCAGGCTGATTGCTTTTCTGGTTTGCAAGGAAAAATTTAAAAAATTAAATTTTATATCCTCTATCTTAGCAGCCTTATTTCCAGAAGTATAACATAAGAAAAAATTATTCAACAAATCTTTCTCTCTTTAGCTAAGGAATCATCTCCTGACCTAGTTCGGTGTGCTCAGGGAACAACGTGTATAAAATAGCCAACAAATATCAAAAACTCAGTTTGAAATTGCCACAAGTTGAAATTCAAAGGAAGCAAATTTACCTGCTTATATTTATTACTAAATAATCAGCAACTGGTCCAAATTTAAGAATTCCTGTTACATAGTCACCGACAGGATTCAATGACATCTTATTCTTTCCTAAGTTAACACCAAGAACACCATCAAACATGTTTTGTCTGATTTCATACATCCTTTGTAAAACTTTTTCATTACCATTACTGTTGAAACCATATCTGCAAATTCAATATGAAAAATCCTAACATAGTTGATCAAAATTTGAATCTCATAGAATGCCTGTTAATAACAGCACAATCATCCTTAATCCGAAGAACCCTGGGTTTCTCGTTTCCTAGTTGTGGTAAAGGTGTAACTGAACCTACAAATCCAAAACCCAACTGGTTCATGCCATAAACAACCTCAGCATTTTTATCATACCCAGCAGCTATACCAATAGGGTTATTGAAATTTTTTTGAAAGCTACCACTTTCTGAAACCAATATTAGTGTACTGAGAAATAATTGAAAATATTCTTACTAATGAATGTGGATCAACATATCCACTTTTTGACATTTTTGACACGACATCGTCGTGTACGGCGGTCTTTCAATCGTTAAACATCGGTTTCATCGTACCAAGGCCGATAACAAGAAGAGAAGAAGAATTGTTAAAATTGTGAGATTGTTCATGATAAATTAACAAAGCCTCGAATATTTTTCGAAGGTAAGTGAACGTAATTCAACAAATATACAATGCATCGTAATGTATATTTTCTTTGGAGAATCCACATATTTCATATTTACATTCTGTGTTCTAACCTATGTATTCCAATGAAAGAAAACAATAATAAATAAGGTATTTTGAACCGAATTTTGAGTTCATCTCTATTGAATTTTTGTTTCAGTTTATAAACGATGAAGTATATTTTTAATCTTCAATTATCCTAATGAATATGTAAATGGAATTCAATGTATTTGAAGTAAAGTTATTCAAGTTAAAATGTATGAAAGTGACTCTTTGAAAGTGAGTTTTTACTTTGTGTGCATATAAGTAGTTTCGTTTAACTGATATATTTATTGTTAGATTTCAATCCACTTGATAACAAGAAAGAATTACTTGGATCCACTGTGAAACGGTTGGAAATTCAAATGAAGAATAAGCAAAGACAATATTGGGCAATAACAAGAAAGTTTCAAGTAAATATAAACGTAATATTTCTCTATTCTTTGATAATGATCTTCGTAGAAAGACCAGTCTGTTTAATAATAGTTGCAATAGAGTCAGATCCCTAACTCTGTAGGAAACTGATCAGGTAAATTAGTTAGGAATTGCTGGTGCAGGTGTGTCTATATATATCATATATATATATATATATATATATATATATATATATATATATATATATATATATATATATATATATATATATATATATATATATATATATATATATATATATATATATATATATATAAAGAAAAAAGATCAAAGAACTTAAAATTGTTGTCCACCAGGATATATAATAACAAGTCCTATCATAAGACTATGCATGGTACATAAGGGAAGAATAGATCTGACTGCAATCTGCAATATTCAGAAGGGCTTGAGAAAGTTTCACAGCTCATAATGCTTGACATTTTAAAAACGATACTGTAAAAAAAGACTGCAAGAACTGAGAAAATTCTGAAGGACTTGCATCCCTGAAAAGTGTGTTTCTTAAATTATTTTTAAATTCATCCTCTCAGTTTGGTACCTAGAATTCTTTGGCAATAAAGTATATCTCCTAAAATTTGCTCTTTTACTGTTGTTTCCTCTATTCAGTATTGGAATTATAATGTCAATCCCGTGATTGTTATGGGCTGGCACATTTTCCAAAGTGCTGCCATCATAAATGAGGACAGGACTGAAATCTACCTTGAACATGTTCACAGTTAATAATTCACTGCTATTTTCCTTAGACTCTCCCAACTCTCCCATAATGTTCTTCTCAGTTCTCTGTTGAAAGCCTTCCCCAGATCAGAGAAAGCCTATAATGATGATATTATGGCCTTTAGTTTGTTCTTCTCTATTTGTTAGTCAATGGTGAAAATGTTATCCTGAACACTTCTTCGTTTCTTGAAGTGTTTTCCATGTTGGTTTCAATTATTTTCTAATTCAAAACAAACTTTATATTGAAGACGGAAAAATTTCGGGAGAAGTCAATCTTTCTCTCATACTGTTGTACATTATTAAGCTTTCGCTACTCTTTCTCCGTTCATAAATAACTCCTTTTTTCCTGAGACTCTCATACTACTCTTGTCAGTGTTCTGTCAAAAGCCTTCTCCAGATGAGGGAAACCATAAATATTTTCAGTCATATATTCAGTCTGTTGTTCTTTATAAGTTGGTTAATCGTGAAAATTAGTGTCTGAATATACTTCTTGAATATATATATATATATATATATATATATATATATATATATATATATATATATATATATATATATATATATATATATATATATTCAAGTTAAAATCTAATAATGTAGATTTTCTAAGTTACTTGTCATGAATACTTTTAACTTGTATATTGATGATTAATAAAGAGTATATTAATTAATTATATCAAGAATTCAAGAACTATGTGATAATAGATATCTTGTTTTTAGAGTTCTGAATACATAGACTTTGTTAGAATTTTCTTAATTATTTAGTAAACATGATATGGAGATGAATATGGATAACAAATTCAAGAAATTTTTCAATGAAACTACTAGCTACATTCTTTACAGAAGCAAGAAAAACTGATGAAAAATTAAAAATTTATTTCAAATTGATATTAGAATATACAGAAAAATTTTTGTGAAAAATTCACATACATCAAAATGCTTGACACAAATTTCAACTGAGAATGTATTCATTAAAAATTGATATTAAAACTGATATATGATGTACAAGTATATGCAAAAAAAAAGTACCTCCGAAATGGCCGAATATTCGCTCTTTGTTTTGGAAATCCCAAATTTCATTTTCTGGTCTCGTACCATAGGTTTCTCAGTTACTAAACTATTAAAGAGCTGCAAAAAATCTGAAAAAAATTTTATTTTGAAAGCAGAAGAATTACTCTGAGGAAAATTTAACATGGTATTTATTTCTTATTTCAGTGTCGAAGAGATTATTCTAGAATCTGTATTTGATGGATATAATAATTATCTCACAACATTCAGAAGATTTCAAGTTTCATTATCGGTGTTGAGAAATAGAGTTCAAATTGAGAAATGTTGAATTAGAAATTCAGTCTTAAACATGCACGAAATTCTCACCTCGTGACAATTATGAAACAATTCCAAGATGAATAAACACATATTTTTATCAATGCTTGTACAACGTGAAAATAAATAATGCCAATACTACTACTACCATTTCAAATTCCATTGAGGTACTCGAGCACTAACCTGTTTAGTTTTCATTCCTTGGGAAATTTCTATCTCATCCTGAAACGAAAAACGTTGCATATTCTTTTCACTTTCATAAAAACAAAATCTTACTAACCTAAATACAAAATAGCTCATTCCTCCTGCTCAAAAATTATGTTATTGAAATTGATTCCAGTCATGGAGAAACAGCAGTAACCCTGCTGCATAGATGTTAGTGAGGTTACGATAGACAGCTCATGTATATCTGCAAAATATTCATAATGTCAGATCAATGGTTTGCTACGATTACTACATGCATTAGAGAGTTTATATGTAAATACTTACTTTTCGAATAGCTTAATTTTCTAATAACATTGGAAAATACGGATGGTTTATATCGCTGGAATTGATATCGTAGGTAATGACAATAGGCCTTCACTCGTAGCGAAAATAAATGTACAAATCGATTTTCAAAGCTCATTTTCGTTTTTAAGCGTCCCTTTCGAGGACGTCGGACAATGTGGCCGACTGATTGGAATGTAAACAGCCCATTCAACTTTCGTCACGAACGCTGTGTGCATGGAAATAGAAGAAAATACGTATTTTATTTCAGTAAATAGGTTAAAATACGACGTAAATGAAAATTTAGACGAATTAACGCATCGTTTGAAAAGCGTGTTTCGTGAGAATATATGAATTTTCGTGCAAAAACGAACGATATACGAAATGTTTACTTACGTTTCGAAGGAGCTTTCCCCTATTCGTTCCAATTACGTTTTATCGCGATCGAATCAAAACCTTTTACGTTCTACGTAACCGGACAGGTTTCGAGATGATTTCGGTTTACCTTTATTGATGAGACGATTGATATTTTTCTAATTAAAGATGTGTTTCGATGATCTAAACCCTAGAATCTGAGTTTGAGAAACGTCGACGCTCGGGAATCGTCGTGTTCCCGACGTGTTTCGTTCCCTATTGATGGAAGAGGAAATGAGGACGGCAGGGGTATCGAGCAAATTTGTCGATTTTCCGGAATTAATTAAAACAACTGAAATGCCCTTTTGGCAAAAAATAACGACGTGAGAATAAAATTTCGTCTTTCTTCTCGGATTCCGTGGTATTTCCCCTCTTTTGTCGATAGTTTTAAACCTCAAACGGAAGCGTTTTGGCGACGACTTTCGATGGGCGTATCCGTTTTTTCGAAAATGTGGAAATATCTTCCGTGACTGAAAATGGACCTCTTTTCTGACGCGGATGTAGGTTTCCCGTGAAAATACGTAAAAAATATGTGGATCTTTTATTATATATATATATATATATATATATATATATATATATATATATATATATATATATATATATATATATATATATATATATATATATATATATATATATATATATATATATATATATATATATATATATATATATATATATATATATATATATATATATATATATATATATATATATATATATATATATATATATATATATATATATATATATATATATATATATATATATATATATATATATATATATATATATATCATATATTATTATATTAGTGACATCTGAACTTTTTTCGGTCGTCTTGGCGCCCACCGTGCATGTATTTGACGACAGCATTTTCAGTTGCTAGGTAATTCAAGACGACGGATGACGGAACGTTCAAGGAGCTTAGGCGTTTAAGGATAACAAGATAGTTCTGGGTGCAAGGTGGTTTCGTCGTGTGGATGTTCGGAGGCAAGATAGTTCTGGACGTTGGAAGGCGTAAGATAGTTCAGGGAGTTTATGCGCGAGGTTAGATAAGGTATTTCGGCAGGCTTCCAAATCATTTCCACATCACACCAAATTCTTGAAATGGTTGGATTTCATCAACCAGTTAATATGGCGTTTTGCCACAATTTATCGGGTCGTTTTCGAAGTTTGGAACGTGATTTTCGACATTTACACGTGATAAGTTAGTTTGAAGTGTTTCAATAAAACACAAAAGTAAATCGAGGATTCGCCTAAGGACAACGTGGGTACGTGCGTAACGTAAGGTTAGTTGGAGTAAAGTTAGTGGAGGACGGAAATTCATGAAATTGTTATTCCCAACTCCCCTGGTTCAATCCATTGTTTTATATTTTTTCTATTCGATCAATGATCAGTTATAAAAGAGACTTCTATCCTCAATACAAGTTGAAGTACATCCCATCCGGAAATTACCGATAGGAATACATCTATTACAGAGATAGTACTGCATAAGTAACTTATTGTTGATGCATTCATAGCCTACGAACTGTAAAGATGATAGTGTGTTTCTGTGTATGGAAATATGGAAACAATTGAATTCCCGCTAAAATTATTGAGTGAAGATAACTTTTCCCTTTCAACCGGAGCCTCTTTGAAAAAGGTTGTTTGTATTAGTGACTGTGAGCTCTGAGTGCAATTGGGTCGAATATTTTGTGATATTGAACATATTGAAATTGCATAAATTTATGCACTTGAACACATTTACACAAAAACACACACACACACACTCATATAACTATTATTTTAATATATTGACTTAATAATGTCTGAAAGCGAACCAAAGATTACCTAAAAAAGCCCAAAGAAAGATTGTTATAGTATTCATTATGAGCCATATGTTATATTACATACAAGATACAAATTGAAAGGTATCTTTATATTTGAATATATTGAGATATTTCAGGGCGATCGATGATGTATATATATTCATAATATTTTTTAGAGTGCCAAATGAACTTTTTCGGTCGTCTAGGCGCTCACCGTGTCTGTATTTTTAGGGCGCCGGAGCATTTTAGGCTACAGGTAGACACAGCATTTTCAGTTGCTAGTTAATACGATACGATGGATGATTGAACGCTCAGGGAACTTAAGCGTTTGAGGATTCTAGGAGCTCGAGCGCCGATGGAGTTTTGGGCACTAGGTGTTCGAGGCGTCTGGACGTTCAGGGGGTCTGACCGGTCGAGGCGCAGGGTGGTTTGAAGTACCCGAGTTTAAGGCACAAAGCAGTGTAGGGCGCTTGAGCGTTCATAACAAGGTAGTTCTGGATACAAGGGGGTTTACGTCGTCTGGATGTTCGGGCGCAAGTTAGTTCTGGACGTTTGAAGGCGTATGATAGTTCAGGGAGATTATGTGTGAGGTAGTTCGGGGCGCGTAGCCGTTTGAGGATGGGAGGTAGATCTGCCTGCCTAGGCGTTTGGATTGCAAGGTAGATCTGCCCACCTAGGTGTTTTGGGTGCAAGGTAGATCTGTCCGCCTAGGCGTTTGATATTCAAGGTGGATCTGCCCGCCTGCTAGTTTAATTCAAGGTTCTATAAAGTTTGCAAACAAAAAAGAAGGCCAACCGTTGACGTCTATGCTCTTGAGGTATTTCCAAGCATTCTTCCAAAATTATATTTATAGAAGTAGATTTCATATAACCTAACGGGATAATAATGATTTTGTGGCTCTACCCAGAAATATACTACCGTAGTCAAGGAAAGGTCTCAATATGGATCTATATAATGTTATCAAAGTTGATGGATTTGGACCCCACCAGCTCCTACACAGGGATTTAATGATGTTCATTCCTTCTAATACCTTATTTGATATGTTTACTATCTGAGCTGACCAATTCAGTTTGTTATTAACTTGAACGCCTAAATATTTTACAGTTGCCATCCATGGTAAACGTAGGTTCTCTATGTTAAGTGAGGGAATATTAATCCAATTTATTGTCTTATGATATCACGTGGCTTTTGACTTTTCAGATGAGATGTCCAATCCTTTTGTGTATGCCCATTGGCTTACTAGGTATAATGATTCTTGTATTCTGTTAAAAGCTACCCTAAATGACGTACCTGAGGCTATGATGGTTATATCGTCTGCATATTGAAGGATTTTGACGCCCTGAATATTGACTTTATCCGCAATGTCTTTTACAAAAATATTAAATAATACTGGACTAATATGAGAACCTTGTCCTTGCCCGATATTAGCTTGTTTAGGACCTATAACTTGCTTCAAATATGGATTTAATAAGAATAAATTTCTCTGTAACATGAGGTTTTTAATGACATTAATGATTTTTTTGGGTAAATTCATTTCCATAAGAACTGAGTCTAAGAGAAAGAAACTAACATTATCATATGCAGATTTTATGTCCAGAAAAACAATTTTTACATATTCATTTCTTGCAAATGCACGATATAGTGATGAAATCAGAAGAGGGAGAGCATCCGTAACGGACTTACCCTTACGAAAACCGAATTGAAAGTTGTTGTTCCTTGAGTTGATTTCAAATATTCTTTCAAGTCTGGTGGACAAGATAGATTCAAAGATTTTTACTGAGTATGAAGTGAGTGCTATAGGTCTGTAGCTTTCAGGGATGTTTTGTGATTTACCAGGTTTACATATTGGTACAACTTAAGTTTTACTAAAAGACCTTAGTCTTTTTAAAAAAACTTTATTTGACTATTAAGGGAGTAGACAATGTTAAGGTCTTGACATCCAAAACAATAATAATTTTCCATCTACAAAATGTGCATAATGTTAGATTTATCTTACTCGACTAATTCTGTGAAATGTATGTGATATGATACATGTTATCTAATGAGGCACGTTTTATGCATATCTTAAATAAGTTGGGTCAACGTAACTCTTCCCTTCCTAGGAGAAAAATTAGGGTTTCTATACCTTAATTTTCTAATTGAATTTCAGTTAAAGGATTTTGTATATTGCCACCTTTTTTTGCTCTTAGGCAGGGGCAACATTTGTTTAAAATTATATAAAATAAGAAAGTGAAAATTATAATATAAATCAATATAGTATACAAACAATATTATTATAATGAAATTTTGGGTTTTGAATTGATTCAATTTCATTTTTTGTGTGATCGAGTTGTAATTTCATAGTTTTCAAATTATTTAAATTTATAGTGTCCAAAAGCAGTGGGACTATAGCCTTGCTTGAGGTTTGACTTTTGTCAAATTGATTTGAGATTTTAATGTTTGGTAAACTGATAGATTTAATGAGCGGTACACTGTCGCGCACATTTTTCAACACGTAATTGTTCACTTTCAGATCACATGTCGCTGGCAGAGATATATCATACGTTCCGTGTAATACGATTTTTTCATCATTTTTGTCACATTTAACGGCTGCAGTTGTTGCGTTAGTTGCTATCACCATCCAATAGTTGCTTGTTAATTTTTGGATCTTGAGCTGCTTTAATTTGGTGATTAGTGGTTTGCAGTTCTTGTAGTTGTTGTTGAAACTAACCAGATCAACTTCACATGGATTATCTTGTGTGATTGGAAGCATTGTTTCTTCACATAGAAAATTCATTTGGGATACATCTCTGCACGGCTGATCCATAAGGGTATATTGGTTTTCACTTAGGGATAGGAATCTTGCCTTAGAAATGATTACTTTGAAGGAATTCTCGGTGGAAATGGGAAGTGGATATAGTTCAAAATAATTATAGTCGTTCAAGTCTACAATTGGAATTTCTACGATAAATTTTACTTGATTTTTAATAATATATCCCCTGACTTTTGTGTTAGCATAATATTGTATGATTCCTTTATTACTGAGCAGAAACGGCAAGCGACAGTTAACTAATTGCGTTCAGATTTTATTCAGTTCATTCTTTAATTCCGTGTGAGAAATTATAGAGGGGTGCAAAACTCTCAAATGTGCAAAAGAAATAGCAATTTCGATGTTGCTTAGTATTTGATTTATGATATCAACAGCTGTTGTCAAGTGCGTGAAAACGGCATTTAGAATAATAAATTTGAAATCGTCCCATGAATCCATTTCAGATGTTTTTGCCCACGAATTTATCTGGTTAATTCTGTTTTCTAGGAGTACTTGGTTATGTTGAAGTTTACTCATAGAGTTGTTAAATGCATTTATTGCTTTCTCTGTATGGCTAATTTGGGAGTTACCTACACCAATGAACTTTTGTTGATTGTTCTTGAGCTGTTCTATAGCTGCTTCGTATTTGTCCGCATCGTTTTGGTCAAGGTTGCCAGTGATTGACGTCCAAATGGTACCCAAACCGTTGATCTAACCTCTCTTCGTCCTTGATTCGGTTTTTATGATTATTTGATCAAATTTTTGAACAGTGTCTTCAATTTTGTATTCCAATACGTATTTATAATTATGAATTTCCCTTATATAACTTAGTCCGTAAGTTGAATTATGGAAAGAAGTGTTTATTTTATGATAACTAGAAGCTAACTTATTGAATTCAATACTTAAATTAGTTAAATCAAATATTTGGATTAGTGTCCAATACTTAATAACATTTTGTCTGTTCCTAATTTTAATGGCAACATTCCTGGATTGTCTTTTATTTCCGTGAGGTTTATTTCGGAACATTTGGTAAACAGACTGGCTGCGGCGAGGATTCCGAGGGTGATGAGCCTGGAACAAGGGGTTGCCTTAAATTTTTTAAATGTACTGTTCGGCCTATATTTTATTTTGATTTGTTACCACCTAGTTTTTGAATGAGTGCTTTATTCCCAGGTAATAACTTGGTTATGGTGAATGGTCCGTTGAATTTTTCACCGGTCTTGTTACGGGCATATTTGTAACTTTTCTCGTATACTGTCTGCCCTTCAATAAAAGGATTATTGGCGCTCCGATTCACTTTATGAACTACACTGGCTTTAATTGATGTTAAATTTTCGTTTATTTTATCATAAAGAAGTGCTAATTGTTCTTTGTGTTTTTGTAAGTAATCGCTATACATTTGTTTCTCATACAAAATGTCAAGAGGATCCCTTAATTTTGTATGACCGAAAGTCAATTCGAATAGAGTGAGTTTTGTAGCGGAATGAATAGTATTATTATAAGCTATGATTGCATATTTCATTATTATACTTATTGGATCTTTGAATTTGATTCTTAGAATTCGACAATGTTCTGAGATCGTTGAGTGAAATCTTTCGATAATTCCGTTAATGTCTGGGTGGTAAGGTGTAGTGAGATGTACTTTTATTTTATGTGTCTCTAATAACTCTTTGACTACATGCCCAAAAAACTCCATTCCCTGGTCTGAACTAATGAAAACCGGGGTTCCATAAAAACAGAAGTATTGTAGTAAGCCCTGGAATAAATCAACAGCATTTTTAGATTTCACTTCTATTGCCTGACCTAATTTAGTGAAAACATCTACAACTGTTAAAAATTTCGTATTTTCTAGGGTAAAAATGTCTAAATGAATTTTTTCAAAAGGTTTATAAGGCGTGTCCGTTAACATCATCTCTATTCTTGGTGGATTACGTTCGTATTTGCTCCGTTTACATATTTCACAATTTGCGATATAATTTGCAACGTGTTCTTGCATAAGTGGAAAATAAAATTTTCTTTGAAGTTGTCGAAGTGTTTCCGTTATCCCTCGGTGATTCGTCTTTCCTTCATGTTGATTTTGTATAGCTTCTTTTATGAGATCTCCATCTTCGAGAAATTCTCTTCGTTCGGTACAATAAATAATTTCAGGTCCGTCCCTGTTAAATATGTTATTTACTACAGTACTGAATGTTTTAAACAAATTCTCCGATGTAAAATGGAAATAATATCTCTTCTTATCTGCGGTGTATTCTTTCAGAAACATTTTGATTTCATTCTCATTGTTATCTCTACTAACTTGAACGTGGAATCTTTGAATTTTCCCTATTGTTTCTTTCTTTACAGGTTTTGGATTGTCGTAAACTTCGTGAATAAAATATGGATTTGGTTTTGAATCAATAACATCACTCGATATCTTTATAGGGGATGAGTCTTCAGTTGTTGAGTTAGACGAATGTATAGTTTGTTCATCTACATCCATTTCTGAGTCTCCTTTATCCTGATATAGTGGGTCTTTTCCCGCATGTGATCCGACAGTTGGCACATCCCGCCGTTTTTCTATTCGTTTCTTTTTTTCGTTTTGATTTTCGGGGTCCAGTGTTTTTAATAAGTCTCCCATGTCCGATTCCGACATTTCCGCTTCTGTAGCATCCTCTAATAGTTTTGCGATTTCTTCATCATCCACGTTGTTTGTTAATGATTCCCTTTCTAGAGCATTTAGTTTGATTCTTGACAATGCATCCGCATTTTTATTGATTGAACCCCTCCTGTATACTGATTCGTAATCATATTCCTCTAAGCGTATTTTTATCTTTGTAACTTTGAATTTGGCTCTTTTAATTTCGACGTATTTGTGATAGCTTGTCTGATGTGCTGTTTTAATAGTGAAAGGCATATACTGAACAAAATTTGTATAAAATTTATGAACTGTTTTTGGACTTATTAATGTTTTAGAACTACCTGAATCTATCTTAAATTTCAATTCAACTCGGGGAATTTTATGTATGGCAAACTGGACTTAGTTAGATTGGTTAAATTTATCAAGGGTGGTTCTCTGGTTCCAATACAAGCTGAAAATTTTCTGGATATTCTTCAAAATATTCGTTTCCTCCGAAACTATTTACTTTGCCTGTTTCTTGTGTTAAATATTCCGATGGTTCATCAAAATAATAATTTTCTTCACAAGAACAACCGGGATTAGGTACATGGTCTAAATTATTATCAACTTCTTGTTGAAACAGTTCTTCTGAAATAAATTTTGGTTGATTCGGATTTTGCGCCTGAGCTTGTGGTCTAAAGAACGTCTGGTGTTACCTGAAGACGTGTCCATAGGCTCTGTTCTATGTTGTCTAAAAAGGTTAGATCTATTATGTGCAAAACGTTGTGAATTATTAGAAAATGAACTGAAAGGTCTCCACACAGGCGTCGGATTGACTAAATTAAAAGTTCGCGGAGGTGGATTTGGGTTTACAGGTGTAGCATTTTGGTTACTTATTACCGGATATTGAACGGGCATTGGTATTCGCGGAGTATCAAAATGATTCACTAATGGTCGGTTATTTGTTGGTTTATAAACTAATTTTGATGAATGACTTCCTTGTCGAGCTAAATTATTTTTCGCGTATGAAAAGTTCTCCTCTTCTATTACGAAACTAATTGCTTGTTCTAAATTTTGAGGGTTTCTTAAACGAATTGGCAAATTTGACTGTAGTCCTCTAGGGAAAGCATTCAAAGCTTGACTCTCATAGATTTCCCTCTTAATCCTAGGAGTTTCCGCATTATTTTCTGTTAGAATTATTTTTGTTAAAAGTAAGCTAAGTAAATCTTGGCACCTATTTCCAAATATTACTGCACTTTCATTATTTTCTTGTCTAATGTGTAACATATCCGCTACTAAACAATTCTCATCTCTCTGGTCTGAGAAGAATTGTAAGAGCAGATTTTTAATACCTATCCAATTTCCTAAATTACCCCTACTTCCTACAATATTTAGTGCTCTACCTGTGAGTTTACTAATTATAGCCCTCAACAAAAATTCATTTTGTGGATTTGCCTGATTATTTCTGTCTGAAAAATTATTGATCAAGTACTCACTAGACTGAATGAAAATACCAAGAATCGCGGGATTTCCGTCAAATTCTGGAATTGAATCAATATGATATTTTTGAAGTTGTGGAACCGCCATTTCTTGTGTTATATTTACAACCGTTCTAATCGGACTCCTATCTCTAATATTATTCTGACTCATAGAAATTAAGTTCAAAATATTAAATCAATTATTGCTATGTTTATATACCGATGAATATCAAAAGACTTGAATTATTATAACTATTAAGAGAAAATGAGGATTGGAACAAGAAGAATGTGAAAACTTACAATATAACTTGCATTATAGATGTCTTCGTTTTTCTCTTTTTCTGCAATGGGAGATTTAGCGATTATAAGTAGCTGATTCGTCAGCAGAATCTACATACTAACTTATTATTTCTCTTCCCAAAAGCTGATGATCTTGTGTACTATCTTCTTAACTATGAGGGATTTCTGTCTCACTGGCGATGATGGCCACTGGTTTCACTTTGGTCGATTTTTGGAAGCCGAAGTTAGCGAATTTTCTGATATTCAGTTAATCGTTGAAACGAACACTATTTTTTCGCGATTTTTGTCGATTGATAGTGCTGAATATCCTACCGACTGCGCCACTTAAGTTTTACTAAAAGTCCTTAGTCTTTTTAAAAAAACTTTATTTGACTATTGAAGGAGTAGACAATGTTAAAGTCTTGACATCCAAAACAATAATAATTTTCCATCTACAAAATGTGCATAATGTTAGATTTATCTTACTCGACTAATTCTGTGAAATGTATGTGATATGATACATGTTATCTAATGAGGCACGTTTCATGCATATCTTAGATAAGTTGGGTCAACGTAACTCACAATCAGTGTGGATTTCATTGCTTGAGGAATAGATGCTGAAATTGAGATAGAGTTGAATAGATTTATTAATTTTTGTTCGGCTTCTATAGGAAGATTTTCAATTATAGAATATGTAATTCATCCCATCCCAGGACAGGGATCTCTCTTATGGAGAAGGTTCATCGAAACCTCGGAGAATGTGATAGTGGGGAATTCAGTGGGGTGAGTTTGGGTGTATTCTCTTGGACATGCTGCAATGATAGCCGGGCAGAGACGATCAGGAATATCAGAGCCACATGAAACTGTGCATTTGGAATTAGATTGAGAAGCTATACCACATTTAAATCTTTTTTATGTCTCTCCACATTTGCTTAGGGTGTTTTAGTGATAAATTAGCACGAAATGATTTGGAACTTTCTGCTCTTTTTTTAATTTTATGTTTAATTAATGCTCGAATCTTTCTTGCTTCTATAAAATTATCTACATACGCATTTCTTAGAAAATTTTGATTGGCTGTTTTTCTATTCTTGATAACCCCGGACAGGTCATCATCCCACCAGTAAATTTTGTATTTAGATATTTTGTATGGAATTTTTTAGGAATATATTTAAGGGATGTAGATACTACCATATCTTGAAATGCTTCAAGATTACCAATCTCTTGTAGATTGAGTTGATGAGATATATCTTCTTGAAATTGGGCCCAGTCTGTTTTTTTAACGTTAAATTTTATTGATATTTTTACATCACTAAGGTGACATGGTATAGGGTGGTTGGACCTATATTCCATTAATATGGGCAAATGGTCACTGAAACCAGGGTCAGGGGTTACTGACCAAGTCATATGAAGTTTGATGTTAAACGAGCACAAAGTAAGATCTGGTACAATTTTGTTTATACCTGGATGGGTGATTCTTGTTGAAGATCCATTGTTAAGTAGGCAGATATCATTGTCCAAAATGAACCTTTCCGTTTCGGTTTGTGGTGCCGGAAGCCCATATGAGATTTTGACAATTTATATCGCCTCCGAGAAGTAAAGGGGGGATTAACTGAATATATAAATCATTGAGGAAGTTCTCCTCCAAACTCACATCTGGGGGGGATTATGTGTTTACCACCATTAAATTCCCTATCTTTATTAACTGAAGTTGAAATTTTTCAGGGGAATTGAAGTATGGAAAATTGTAAAGAGAGAATTTTATTTTCAATAAGGATGGCAATGCCTCCCCCTCTATCATTTCCTTGAGGTACTCTGTCTTGTCTGATTATATTGTAACCTGTTAGTTTTATTTAATCTTATCATTGAGCCATGTTTCCGAAAGTAAGATTATTTGAGGATCATATTTTTTATCACAAAATCAAGATGTGTTATGTTTGATTTGATTTGAACGACAGTTCCACCAAAGTATTCTTAACATAGGGTTAAAATAAAAGGAGGAAAAAATATAACTGAAGACAGAACAGAACAAATATAGATAAATAAATAAATAAAAGATAAAACCTACGCAATAGTGAGATTCTGAGATTCTGATCTTCTTCATTGAGAGTTCCACAGTTACCTGGGAACTAATTTGAGGGTGGATCCCACTTATTGAATCTTCTACTATATTTTTTCTAATAAGAGAATTCGAAAAATTTGTTAATCCTTTTATTTTTCTACCAGACTCTGAACAACACCGAAATTTAAATTCATAGATTCTCTAATATAATGTCCTGTTCTAACTTTTGAATATCAGGTTGTGTATTTCTATTATTATTTAGTAACACTCTAGATGGATCATATACCGATGATGACCAATCAATAAGTTGAGTTTTATGAACGACCTTATCATACCCGTCCACCTGGGAAATGGGGGCCTTTCTCTTTTTTAGAGCTGTGACATAGCTATTTTTATTATCATTTGATTTTACGGATATGATTCTGCGATTATTAACACTGATTAAATTAGGTTGTGAGCGAGATAGGTCTTTAGGGGCCCTTGAAATTTGAGGGTATATTTGAGGTTGGGCTGAGGGACTGATATAGTCTTTTCTTACTTGTCTAACAGCCCCAAAATATAAAATATTTCCGATGACTCTAATATTATTAATTTGTTTCTGCCTCTCAAACTCGGGGCATTAACGGTTAATAGATGCATGAAGACCTGAACAATGAACACATTTTGGGTTAGACTTGTTTTCGCAGGTTTCCTCTTCATGGGGATCCTCACAGTTTCTGCATCTCTTATTGCCATTGCAGTTATTGAGAACATGGCCATAAGGCAAACATTTGTAGCACTGTACTACCGAAGGAATGTTTAGAGCCACTCTTCTAATGCATCCACAGATGCTTATGTTTTCAGGAATGGATTTTCCTTCAAAAGTTACTACCCATGATTTGGATGAACCATAAGTGGTAATATTGTTTTCTACTATTCTGCGTTTCAGTTGTCTTTCTCCTGATATTTTGACCCTAGATTCAGAGTTATCTATATTTTCCTCTTCAATATCATCCTCTATATCTTTTATCACTCCGCGGCTGGAAACGATCCGTGAAGGAATAAACACATCGTATTCGTCTTGTTTTAAACAGTTGTTTATCAAAAATTTGTTTGCATTTAAGGCTGTATTAAACTATATAGAGATATTATTCTTACCTTTACGTAAAACATTTTTGTAGCCTGAGAAACCAAGAGATAATAATTTTTTTCCTAAATTCATAGGGTGTAGATTTCCCAAGTTACCAGATTTGCTGTCGATTGCAAGACACTACACAATTTGTTATTCGAGGTGTGTTAATTATTGTTAATATGATAAGGAGTTTTTGAACATTTCAGAGAGGAAAAAGACGACCTGCATTCTGTTCGACTGTTAACCACTGAATCTAATAATAAGATAAATAGAAGGATAATAAATAAAAACAGCAGAGGCCAGAGCACAGAACAGACCCTGTTTTGTGGGGCAGAAGATAAATGAAATTAATGAAGAATGCCACAGACGTATTCATTCAGTTCATCCGTTTACGTTGAACCATAGACCAAGTATATAAGAACACTAAGCACCCCATAGAATAAAGTGAAGTTGCTATACCAGAAAGAATCGCGATCCTGGTCGGTAAGAACTGAAAGATTGAGATGAGGTTCATAGATGGTCCATAGATAGCTCTTGATAAAGCAGAATAGTTTAATTTTTTATTGTCAGTTACGACTATCAGATGGCTGCTAAAAATTTCAAACTTATCTCAGAATGATAATCCATTGGCGTACTTTTTTTTATACAGCGGATAGAACAGATTTCGATAGGTAAATACTCGATTCTTATTACAGAAAAAGAGATATGTCTTTTTTAAGAAAATAATAACAATAAGAAGTCAACTCTAAAAAATTCAAAATGGTTTCATTATGGGGATTGCGAATATTACAAGGTAAAAAATATCACTGTTTAAGATGGAAAAGTTTATTCAACATTTTAACTAATTCCAGCTTTCGCTTATCATCAGACAAGTAGCGACTTCATTCATCACTGCCAAATTTTTCTCACATTCCACGAACTATAACCACTTTTTTAATATATATCCCGTATTTTTGATGAAGAGTTTCTGGACCAATATTCCTATGAACTCTCTATTCTCAATTCATTGAAAGTTGTTGCTCCTTATGTTTGGCTACTTATTTAAAGAGCACTTTTAATTCTTCGAAAAATATAAATTCCATATTGTGTTCATTGTTAATTATTAATTATTAATAATTACATTCTAAAATGCTTCGAACTTCGTAGACAAACAACAACAAGAACAACAAAGAATATATGATTTCTGGGAAAACTATGACTTGACTGTCTTTTCTTATAGCTACAGAGCCTGCAATTAAAAGCAACCAGTGTTTTTGAAAAATTGAGATTTTCGGACGTTTTTCACAGCAATCTAAAGAAGGGATATTTTGTACTTGAGAACAGATATGCTGGCGATGATGGGAGCATTATATCGTTGATAAGGACCATAACAATATAAATCGGAATTTTTACAGCAATTGAAACAATAACAATAAGACAATTTCGATATAGGGAAAGTAACAGCAATGAATAGCTTTCCATCGAAATATTTTTTAATTACGTACTAGAGTGTTGTGAGCTTCTAGGTTCTCATAAGATATAATTTCAGTTTCTGAACTGTAAACTACTTCAAATGGATAAAATTATTCATTAAAACATACTACTTCGAAACGGTTAACCCTAAAGAAACTGTGGCCATGATACCCTGTATTGAAGCAAATCTTGGTAAGCCGAATATTTCGCCAACTTGAACAGGGGAGAGTTTCTTATATTTCATTTCTTTCCACAATATATAGTGCCACCCCGCCAACCCAGTGCAATGAAGAGGAGGTTTACTTCCCCTGGATACAAAAAACGGGCGGCAAACGATGATTTTTGTCCGTATCTCTGCTGCTGATGCATCCTTTCGGGCACCGCCATAGGCGTCAGACTAAACACACAGTGTTGTCAGATTGATTATGGATAAAAAATATAAATTATTTTATAGATGAGGAAAATTAGTGAAGTGCAATCTTCAACGTAGATATATGTTTCCTTTCAAATTTCATATTATACAAAAATGGATAATTTTGTGAATAATTCAAAGCCAATAAGATTTCACAGTCAAGTACCTGAAAATGCACATTTCAACATATCGTTTGTTAATTAAATAGAGTGGAGCTTTCATACGATTTTATGCTTGAGATTACAACGAATACGACTACCATTTGAGTTTCAAGATGCGATGAAATAATTGATTATTGAATTATTCTTGAATCGAGATGATTTCTATTAAATTTTCCATGTCTTTGTCTCAATTTAGAAAAAAATCAATTTCATCAAGAATGGAATGGAAGGCGAACAAAGTATTGGTAGAACAGGAACTGAAAAAATAGTACTCGGGACAAATCCGCAATCCTACGATTATCGTAGGATCATCTATGCTCGAATTTCCGAAATCACAACATACATTTGTGGTAAAAAAAATACGTCAATTCCCTCAACATTCAAATTCTTCTGAAAAGTAACGTACGAGAGTGAAGTTGTTGAATACCCTGAGAGCTTTGGAATATAGAGTTCGCAGATCTTTTGTAAATATAGATCCTAACATGCTGACAAAAGCAACTATCAAAGATTATGTTTCCGAATTGAGAACTGTTTAGAGAATGATGGGTGGAAGTTTGAATATTTGTGAAATTAAATTTTATCGAAGTTTCATTACGTGCAATCTTAGACATCATTTTATTCTCAGGCATCATTTGTTATGTACTTCGATTCACAATATTTAGTATCCTATTTTCCATAAGTTACAAAATTTAACTGTATCCTTTTAAATATTGGTCTGCTGATTGATTTATTTTATATATTTGAGTATATTTTGTTAAATCTACTTCAAGATCTTAATTTGAATTATTGACACTCTTATCATAAATTTATGAATAATTTCTGTCAATGACCCTGTATATTTTGATTTATTAATATATTATTAAACTAATATTCTTTGGTACCGTATTCTCTTACTCCTTAGGGATAGATCACAATCTGGCAACCTTGTTTACCGAAAACCTTAGCATTCGTATGCAACTGAATCGATCCAATAAAATTATTCTGTGTCTTCTAGATTTTCCATCTATATTCCAATGGGAAGGATATACATTGGGAAAGAGAATGTAACTTTTTAAGAGTTCGTATATTTCTTGAAGTTTGAAACGAGAATTAATATTTGCTCTGACTTTTGGGTAAATGTTTGTTTCTATCTGATTGATTTTGCCTAGAGCCGGTTTCTTTTACTGAAAGAGCTTTCCCAGTAATGGCGATGGTAAGAAATCCAATAACATCCAAGCAATCCTGTATAGGTGTTCAGTGAAATATTGTGAAAATAAATATCGCCGCGGGGGTTTCAAATGTTTCATTTTGCAGTTTTCCATTGGACTCACGACAAGGTGATTGGCCTCGGGCAATCGATCGACAGGATTTAGTTTCATTTGTTCCGCGTAAAGCCATCAGGTACAAAAGAATTGGTAGCATACACTTTGCGGATTCGTGTTGTACCGATCATTCGAAACGTCATTCATGCTCTCATACAGTACCAACTCTGCAACTCGATTTTATAGATATCGGCGCTGACTCTGATAAAAACAAAAAACATAATAACGTATCCCTGTGAGGCTGAAGTGACTGGAAAACTACTTTTTGACGAACACGGAAGTTCACTATCGACATATTTCTTCTCTATGGCAAACTTAGATTCTTCATGTTCCTCCCGCGGATTTTTCAATTCAAACGTAAATTAGCTGCGAAACAAAAATAAATAGATAAATTAAGGAAATTTATTGATGTCTTTCGTCAAAATAATCGTTGATTACGTCGCGGTCGCGCCAAAGACTAGATCATTCTGAAAGAACATAAGAGAAGAATGAAGCAACCATCAAGTGTCGAAACGTTCATAGATCTCCAAACGGAACATAAGCCACATACAGAGTATTTAGAAGAAGAAAAGAAATTTGCTCCCACAATTCTTTATAGAAGCCCGGGAATATAAAATTTCCTTCGAGTTCGTCAGGGATTCACTCTCCCGCATAAAGGTACAATCTCGAATTGATTCAATTCGATTAAATTAGAGACGGGTTTTCTCGATAGCGTTCACTTTCGAATATGTGCGTTTGAACTTTGACAGTTCTTCCGAAGCCGAAAAAAACTGTGTTATATTTTTTGATGAAATCGGTATAAAGAGGAGTATTAGTTACAATTCTAAATTGATTAGTTTCAGATTATGGAGAATTCGGTCGACAACAAAATCTTGGAAATCACGTTCTTGTTTTTATGATTCAAGGACTTTATGAGTATTACAAAATTCCGTTAAGTTATTTCGTCGTTTCCGAAAATATGGCGGGAAATGAAATAAAAACCATACTGATAACCCTTATTTCTAAATTGAAATCAATTGGAATATTGGTAAGGGCTATCACTTGTGATCAGGGTGCGACTATCAGAAAAGCTTATCGTGTTATAGGGGTTACCGTGGAACATCCTATTGTTAAAATACTCCTCTTTATTCCAATTTCATCAAAAAGTATAACACAGTTTTTTTCGGCTTCGTTAGAACTGTCAAAGTTCAAACGCACATATTCGAAAGTGAACGCTATCGAGAAAACCCGTCTCTAATTTAATCGAATTGAATCAATTCGAGATTGTGCCTTTATGCGGGAGAGTGAATCCCTGACGAACTCGAAGGAAATTTTATATTCCCGGGCTTCTATAAAAAATTGTGGGAGCAAATTTATTTTCTTCTTCTGAACACTCTGTATGCGGCTTATGTTCCGTTTGGAGATCTATGAACGTTTCGACACTTGATGGTTGCTTCATTCTTCTCTTATGTTCTTTCAGAATGATCTGGTCTTTGGCGCGACCGCGACGTAATCAACGATAATTTTGACGAAGGACATCAATAAATTTACTTAATTTATCTATTTGTTTCTCTTTCGCAGCTAATTTACGTTTAAATAGAAAAATCCGCGGGAGGAACATGAAGAATCTAAGTTTGCCATAGAGAAGAAATATATCGATAGTGAACTTCCGTGTTCGTCAAAAAGTAGTTTTCCAGTCACTTCAGCCTCACAGGGATACGTTATTATGTTTTTGTTTTTATCAGAGTCAGCGCCGATATCCATAAAATCGAGTTGCAGAGTTGGTATTGCATGAGAGCATGAATGACGTTTCGAATGATCGGTAAAACACGAATCCGCAAAGTGTATGCTACCAATTCTTTTGTACCTGATGGCTTCACGCGGAACAAATGAAACTAAATCCTGCCGATCGATTGCCCGAGGCCAATCACCTTGTCGTGAGTCCAATGGAAATCTGCAAAATGAAACATTTGAAACCCCCGCGGCGATATTTATTTTCACAATATATCACTGAACACCTATACAGGATTGCTTGGATGTTATTGGATTTTTTACCATCGCCATTACTGGGAAAGCTCTTTCAGTAAATTCAGTAACAGAACTTTTTAATCGACAGCGACCCTATATAAAAGAAACCTGCTCTAGGCAAAATCAATCAAATAGAAACAAACATTTACCCAAAAGTCAGAGCAAATATTAATTCTCGTTTCAAACTACAAGAAATATACGAACTCTTAAAAAGTTACATCCCCCTTCCCAATGTATATCCTACCCATTGAAATATAGATGGAAAATCCAGAAGACACAGAATAATTTTAATGGATCGATTCAGTTGCATACGAATGCAAAGGTTTTCGGTAAACAAGGTTTCCAGATTGTGATCCATCCCTAACGAGTAAGAGAATACGGTACCAAAGAATATTAGTTGAATAATAAATTAATAAATCAAAATATACTGGGTCATTGACAGAAATTATTCATAAATTTATGATCTGAGTGTCAATAATTCAAATTAAGATCTTGAAGTATATTTAACGAAATATACTCAAATATATAAAAAAATCAATCAGCAGACCAATATTTAAAAGGTTACAGTTAAATTTTGTAACTTATGGAAAATAGGATACTAGATATTGTGAATCGAAGTACATAACAAATGATGCTTGCTTTTTGGGCTTTGAATAAACGTTGATAGGCATTTTGTTTCTTTGGGAGTCTATAAAACAGGAAAGTGAAAACGTGGAATATATGTTAACGAATCGTTTCAATGAGGACCCATTGGCACTTTTTTTTCAGTCATTCGGTAAGCTGGAGGTTTGAATTCGAAATCCTACGGTTGAACAATTCATTGTCAAGACTTCACAACGAAGAGAAGCGGGTGCCAAAAAATTTGAATAGAGGCGGAAAGAAGTTTTTATAAAATTTCAATGCACTTTTGTGCACTGTGCATGTATATATATATATATATATATATATATATATATATATATATATATATATATATATATATATATATATATATATATATATATATATATATATATAAATGAGATAAAACACAAGGTTTAACTTTGATCTACACTTTATTTGAAAAATTCGACGACGTTTCGCTGACACAGCAGCTTTATCAAGAATGAAAAATAGAATGAAGAGTATGGTATTATAAACAAATCGTAGAACAAGTTGGATGAATAACAGGAAAATCCACACCGAGCCATTGTACAGTTAGTATGAAAGGTAATAAAAACTAATTGAACAAGTTAAGTAAGGGTGAGTAATTCAAATCTACCTGTTCATTCAAAAGCTTGTCCGAATGTTTGTATCTATTTATTTCTAATGCTTCTAGGAGATCTAATTTTGAACTTTTGATTTTATATGTAATATGTCAAAGTTTTATTGAATGAATGGTTTTCTTTTATTAGGTGGTTTGAATAATTTGAATCAGATTTATTTTTGTCGAAGCTACGTTTATGTTCAGATGTTCTTATGCCAAAACTCCTATAGGTCCTACCGATATAAATTTTATCACAAGAACCGCAATTGAGTTTATAGATTCCTGATTTACTTGATTTTTCAACACGAGATTTATTATTTTTAATATGTTTACCTAAGTTATTAGAAGTTTTGAAAGCTATATTAAGATTTTGTTTGACGAGAAAGGATTTAATATTTGTACTTGCAGAACCGCAGAATGTTAAACTGTTGAATATTTTATAGTCTTTATGAATAGGATATACTTCATTTATTGCTTTTGATAGAGTTTTTACGAATGATTAGGTCTATCATATCCGGATTATATGAATTATTAATGGCTATCTGTTTGATGATGTTTAACTCTTTATTATAATCTTCTACTGATAAAGGTAAATTGAGTAACCGATGTACCATGCTGTTCAAAGCTGCAACTTTGTGTTGAATGGGATGTAATGAGTAGTTATGTATAATTGTATCAGTATGTGTTGGTTTACGAAAGACCGAAAAAACATGATTATTATTTTGTTTTGTGATTTTTAAGTCCAAAAAATTTATGGAATCGTTCTGTTCAATTTCTATCGTGAATTTAATGTTCAAATGGATGGAATTAATGAAATTAACAAATAAGTCTAATTGACGAGTAGTTCCAATGAAACATACTAAGATGTCGTCAACATATCTATACCAATAAAGAAATTTGGAAATGAGTGGATGTGTATGAATTTTCTGTTCAATATTATTCATAAAAATCTCTGCTAAAAGTGGACTCAAAGGATTTCCCATGATCAAACCATTTTCACTACTGTAATAGATGTTGTTGAAAGAAAAATAATTTTGTTCAATGCAAACGTCCAACAGATTCAATATTTCTGATTTGATTATGTGGTTAACATGATTCGAATTCAACATGTTTTCGATTAATATTCTGACATCACCTGGAGGAACACTTGGGTATAAATTCTCAACATCAAACGAAATAAGTTTTGCGTTAGGTGGTAGGTTAACGTTTTTATGTTATTTATCAATTCGAATGAATTTTTATAGAAAATTTTGATTTGAATGAACAATAATTTTTAATAATATCTATAAGGTAGTGCGACAATTTCACGGCTGGGGCTGTAACGTAAGATACGACTGGTCTAACGGGGTTATTTACTTTATGCAATTTAATGAGTGAATACAGTTGAGGTGGTTGAGGGTTTGGTAAAATTAATTTGTATTTATCTATTGCTTTAATTAAAGATTTTGCGTCATTTATTGCAATTTTAATATTTTCTGGAATTTAATAGTTGGATCTTTGTTTAAAATTGTATAGTTTCCGGACGAAATGAAATTTAGAGTTTTAAATAGGTAGTCATTTTATTTAACGCAATAACAGTATTACCCTTATCTGCTTTTGTAAAAATTACTTCATTTAGTTGAGATTTTTGTTTGATGGCCTTTAAAATATTTTGTTCTTTACTCGGTTTAAAGTCAGCTAATGATTCATTTCTTATAATGTCAGATGCTAAATATTTAAGGTGAGTGTTATTAGGAATATTTTTCAGAGAAATTTCAGTATCTATGCCAAGTTCCTCTAAATCAGATTTTATCTTGTTTGATTTAATATTGTGTTTGAAACCTTTCTCCAAGAGATTAGTTTCATCAGTTGTGAAATTAGTACCAGAAAGGTTAACGAATCTATCAAAAATTGATGGTCAGAAAATTTAGGAACTTGACATAGATACTGAAATTTCTCTGAAAAATATTCCTAATAACACTCACCTTAAATATTTAGCATCTGACATTATAAAAATGAATCATTAGCTGACTTTAAACCGAGTAAAGAACAAAATATTTTAAAGGCCATCAAACAGAAATTCAACTAAATGAAGTAATTTTACAAAAGCAGATAAGGGTAATACTGTTATTGCGTTAAATAAAAATGACTACCTATTTAAAACTCTAAATTTCATTTCGTCCGAAACTATACAATTTTAAACAAAGATCCAACTATTAAATTCCAGAAAAATATTAAAATTGCAATAAATGACGCAAAATCTTTAATTAAAGCAATAGATAAATACAAATTAATTTTACCAAACCCTCAACCACCTCAACTGTATTCACTCATTAAATTGCATAAAGTAAATAACCCCGTTAGACCAGTCGTATCTTACGTTACAGCCCCAGCCGTGAAATTGTCGCACTACCTTATAGATATTATTAAAAATTATTGTTCATTCAAATCAAAATTTTCTATAAATAAATAGATACAAACATTCGGACAAGCTTTTGAATGAACAGGTAGATTTGAATTACTCACCCTTACTTAACTTGTTCAATTAGTTTTATTACCTTTCATACTAACTGTACAATGGCTCGGTGTGGATTTTCCTGTTATTCATCCAACTTGTTCTACGATTTGTTTATAATACCATACTCTTCATTCTATTTTTCATTCTTGATAAAGCTGCTGTGTCAGCGAAACGTCGTCGAATTTTTTCAAATAAAGTGTAGATCAAAGTTAAACCTTGTGTTTTTATCTCATTTATATCATGGATCTACATCAAGTAACGGCCTCCACAATATATATATATATATATATATATATATATATATATATATATATATATATATATATATATATATATATATATATATATATATATATTCCGTGATAATGAAACAGGCTCACGTAAAGCATCGGAATGTTCATTCAGCTTTTCTCGATTATCTGAACTCATTCGATACTACCGCCCATTCTTGGCTTGTTGAAGTATTGCAGATATACAACATTCACCCAGCCCTGGTACAGTTCTTGAAGACAACAATGACTCACTGGCGCACGTCTCTGCAGGTCAACATGAACAATTTGCCAACATTGGAACTCGAAACCAATCGATTTCAAACTGTTATCAAATTGGAATATCAGCTAGGTGGAAAATGCTTCTTCAAAAGCAAAATTTTGGGTTCAAATATGGAAACCGCCCAAATATTTGCTAAGATATAATCCCATTGTGGAATATAATACAGTTACTTATCCGAAATCTTTTTATGGAATAATGTACATATTTGATTAAGATTGTAAATACGAATTTATAACCACAAATGAATGCCAAGAACTTCAGTTGCAGGAAATTTTCAACCCTACACATTATCGCCATTCCTAGCTTTGTGTTCTTTCGTAGTCTCTGAGAGGAATTGGAACCTAATTTTAGAAATTTCACAGTTGGTTACTACTCATGAAAATACTAGTATTAATAAGTTTTCAGTTCAACTCTATGTTCATTATATTTATAATTTTGCCCATTATAAATAGCGGAACGCACACATATACCAAAAATGAACGTATTCAGACGATCCTGATAAATGGTGAATGCTTACAAAACTTTTAATAATTCTGTTGAAATATCTGGGAAACTGCAATTTCTTCTAATGAATCTGCATTTTTGATATGATGGCCAGTTGGCTTCGACAATAAATTCTGCAAAAAATTAAAACTTCAACCCCTTGCAATGAGTTAAAAATTCAATTTTTTCTCAGTTTTTTGTACATCGTACGCATTATGTAACCCATTGCATGCTTTGCGACACTGACTGGTAGAAAATGGAAAGTGCGAACATAGAACATGATAGCGTCAAATTGCTTGTCTAATTTCGTCTCTGTACAGATTTATATTTGTTACATTGGTTTACCGATTACTTCTTGTCAAGAATGTTGTCGAAATTGCATTTACCATTAATATAATGCACAGTAAATACCTAACTGATACAATATATGTAATTTATTCATTTTCATAATGTATAGATGATATTATAATAATATATTACCTTTAAATAATTATTTGAAAAATATCACAATTAAGTATTGAAATACTTCAAGAGTTGTTTTATTCAAATAAAATTAACCATTCTCATCGAAAATGCACTTAACTAATAATATGAATATTCTTGATGTTCTAATACAATTTTCTGGAGGTAAAGTCGGGCATTGCACTTTCGAAACTGAAAATTATTCTCAAAGCAATCTTTTGGTTTTGAATTCGAATTTTCAATTTCACATTCCTATTTTGAAAAAGCGTGTTACACTCTTTCATAAATTTAACTTAAAATAAGTGTAACTTGTAATGGAGTCATATTATAGATGTCTATTCTTCTTTCTTCCGATTGGAAAATTAAACATTCATAGATTGTCTGCATCTCTCTGAAAAGAGATGCCAAAGTAGGATGGATATTTATAATATTTCGTGTTTAAGTATATATGGGTTTGTGAACATATGTTGAAAGCTATTGATAAATAATTGAACATATTCTCCTTTTCTGTATTTTTCATTCAATCCTAGACTACTTAATGTAAAAAAGAGTAAAACCCTTTTTTCCTATTCATGCTTACGCTCATCTCAGCTGAATATCATAAGTTCTTTCGATTTCACGCGTCATCTACGTGCCATATAAGAATAATTCACTCATTATTTTGTCGTATCAATGCAGAACACTGCACCTATATAGATATAGTACCGCACATATAGTCTATTATCAAAGAGGGCGCCAGCAGACGGACTGTTTTGTACGTCAAAGTCACTTTACTGTGTGAAAATTTTACGTTGAAGTGGGTTCTTTTAGAGTATATAAATCATCTTTGTGTCAGCTAAATATCATAGGTTATTTCGATTTCACACGTCATCTATGTATCATATCAGAATAATTCCCTCAAAATATTGTCGTATTTGTGCAGAGCACTGCACTTATAAATATATTAACGCACATATATGCCATTATCAATTAGGGCGCCATAAGACGGTTTGTTTTGTACGTCAAATTCACAATACTGTGTGAAAACTTTTCATAGAAGTGGGTTCTTCATCTTTAGTTTATAAATCAGCTTTGGTTAAACTCAACCTGAACTTTTTCGAAATTATTTTCTTGCTTGCTTACTTGCTTCTTTTAACAATGTGCTCGGGAACTTAGCCCATTTACACAGCTGTACCTACAGTTTATAGTGGATTCCGAACCATTCTGCTAGACCGTGCGATGATTACTGACACCACAAGGATTACAAGTTATCTGGTCGTTGGAAGTTTATGCCTTTTTAGGCAAATATTTCAAATTCAGTACCTTTTTGTTCAAGGACAACATCCATAACCTGACCCCGGATTCGAACCAGGAACCTCGACTGAGCAGTTCCAATATGCTTGCGTACTAACCGTGCAGCTACCTTGGCGGTTAAATTATTTTCTTCTTCTTGAATCTTTCATCCATGTGCTCGGGTACTTTACCGATTTATACAGGTGGACCTAGTGTTTATAGTGAATAAATATTAATGATAACATCCATCTTCACTGATAACATTATAATGCTATCGTCTATGGACCATCATCAGCTGTATCCAAAAAGTTTTGTAAAGTTGTTCTATTTATGAATTTCCCAACTGACAGCCTCGATCATTTGTTATCCACATTTTGACCTGTTTTCTATAGCAACTTATAGATTTTATATCTTCGATATTCGGATGTGAGTAATTATATAATAGAGAGCCAAGATATGTGAATGATTTTAGTCCTACTGATTTCTTCATCTTACGTAAATTCATATTTTCCGTCCGTCCTCAAAATATGTTCACGTTTTTTGTCTAGAAAATACAGTGCCTTTTGAGATATACAAGGAGCGAGTTGGCAAAACTTTGTCTAGTTGTAAAAACGTCAGCTAGATTATATAAATATTCAGCTAGCAACCTAACTACTTTGTCATATAATATTCTACAGTTCTGTATGTTTAATTAACAGTTGAAAAGGATATCTTTTTCTTCTCATTCTCAGCACCCTTCTTCCCCACTGCTCCTTCGTGCAGATGGCTTTGGATGCCATGGTCATCACTGTGGTAATGTACCCAAACTCAGAGTTGCTGGTGGAAGTCTGCTGAATTCCTGGGAAGGCAGGAGTCTAGGAAGTCCTATACGCAGCAGCTTACTGTTGACAATTCAGTAATTGATTTGTTTGTCAGTAAGAAATCAACTAAGCAATTTGGTTTGGGAGTTTTACATTAAGCAAGAATGTGACACATATACAAAGCAAATAAATACTAGTCTGGCAAGGCATATTAACAAGGATTCTAGTGGAATTACAGTATTGAGCCGGTAGCTTGCAGATCTCAATTAACAGGCTCAGTATCTCGATATTTTGACAAAAACTGACATCATTTATATTGATAGGCCATGTAAATTTGTGCTTTAGTAAATCATTACACACTACGTTAGATTTAGAGTTATATTTCAGACACCCAAAAAAATAGGTGTTGCAAGACGCCTTCCTGTCCACGCTCGCAAAGAGTATTTATTCTGTTACTAATTCTAAATAGAAGTTTAGGGGATATACAGTGACCTGATATGAGTCATAAGACTTATATCACCATTATAAAATGGTTGCTACAAATTGTCTCGGCCAAGCCTGTTTGTGAAACCATGTTTTAACACTAACAGTACCCACAGGCTGTCTCATGATATAGGCAGTACCTTTATGTTTACCCCTCTCATTGGATTTCTTTCCTAGTTTTCCTAGAGAAATGCATTATACTCAGACCATAGTTCATGTGGTACACCCCTTCAGCTAGGGGGGTAGATAGTAGCCTGCCCTTATTCGTTACCATATCCGCTACGTCATTGTGATGAATGTAAGAATGGCTCGGAACCCAAATTAGCGCAATCGTAAAACCCTTAGCTCTTATATTGTGGATGTTATCTATTGTTTCTGTAGCAATAGGTGTCAATGTCATTCATCCTAAGCTTTTAAAATTATATAACAGAGCCTTACCATCAGCAAATTCAAACAACATATCTGGATCAATGATGTCATTGGGCAGAAGACAGTTTAAGTTAAAAAGGAGGTGGCTTAGTGCCGACCCCTGAGGTAGTCCCACTTTTACATTTTCCGGACCTAACCAACCTGATTTGAAAGAACTGCTGATATATTGATTCATGTTGTGAAACATACTGACGATGATGTTAAATAAATCCGCAGCTATCCCAGCTTGCACTAGGAGATTCCTAAGTTTATAAAGTTTAACACAGTCGTATGCATAGGAAATATCAATGAAGATCACCATTACTGATTCTCCAGTGGAAAAAGCTGAGTATGTGTACGCCGTGAATATAGTAAGGCAGTCCTAAACCGATTTGCCCCTCCTAAAACCAAATTAGTGAACCCGGGAATGCAATGACTTTTCCAATGTGAATTTTATTCTGTTCTTCACCATAGTCTCGAGTGTTTTAGCTAAACAAAATGCTAGTATGATGAACCTATAGATGTTAGGTAGTTTAGAAGCTTTATGGGGTTCTAGAAATGGCAGAGTTAGAAAGATTTTGAAAGAGGGTGGAACCACCCTCTTCCTTGGTATGTAATCAAACGTATCAACCAGTCTGCGTTTCGCTCTGAGAGAAAGAGAGAGCTCCAAGCATCGCATTAGCAATACAATCTTATCCCGGTGCAGATCCTTTTCTACCCTTGGGGGCAAAGAGTTGCTCCTCTAGGCTAAGTATAGGAGAGTTAGCCTCACTATTAGTCATAGGTTCAACAGAAACTCTCCTGGAGGCTTAGATGTTTAAGATTTCCTTGCACCAGAAGTCAGATATATTAAGGGTTATTGATCGAGTATACTGAAAATCTTTTGACTACCTTCCACAGGAATTTGACCCTATCCAACGATAAATTGTCATGAGATTTCCTGCAGATGTTCATCTTTTTTTACAAGGCATCTGGTTTTCACTATTGCTTTCTCGAAGGACAACAGATTTTTAAGGATGGGACATCTGCGGAAAATGGACAACTTTTCTCTTCTGGTGTTCACGGAGTCTGCTACCACTTCGTCCCACCCGTGGAGTCGATAAAGGCTCTAATTTCCGTATCAAATCCTCGATAAAGTGTGATCAATCGCGCTCTGAATGATGTCAGTAGGATCATCAGCTGATGGATTGTTCCTTATGCTTATGGTTTGTCTGATATGGGCTGCAAAGTCATCGCAGTTGACATCCCTGGTCTTGTGTTTACGCGAATTGAAGTTATTAATTTTAGGTTGATGGTAATTACTACCTACCAAAATAGAATATTTCAATTTTCGTTTGGTAGCTGGAGCAAGAATACTCGTTGAGAATCTGCCAGGATGATCTTGTCGCCATAATGCTCGAGCATAAATAAATATACAGGACACTGCGGCTAGTTCTTTGATCACTAATTCTGGTACAGGCATCATCATTGAGGATAACCAGATCCGAGGAATTTATAAGAGTGTCAACGGATAACCAATTATAACTAATGGAGCTAGATCCCCATAAAGGATTTTGGGCGTTGAGGTCCCCTGCTAAGAAAAGTGGGCGATGACATACATTGGATATTGTTTGAAGGTAGGTTGGACTAATTCGCACATCTGGCGGGATATATAAGTTTACCAAGGAAAAGGGCCTTATTTCCACACCCATTATTTGGGTTCTAGGAGGATTTCCGATCGAATTGGTTTGAATTTGTATATAGTTAATATTTTTTTAATGCATAGGGCTAGTCCACCATATCCATCAGCCCGATCTTCTCAGATGATATTAAAATTAGTGATCTCTAGTCTCTGCTGGGGTTTCAAAAATGTTTTATTGAGGAAGATAGTGTCCGGCTATATATCCCTAATAATGATCTTAAGTTCAAGAAAGTTAGCTAGAAGCGATCTTATGTTCCACTGTAAAATTTTAAATGTTATCGCTGGTTGAAATTGTTAAAAGCCGTAACTGTGGGATGAATTTAATGAAGTTAGGGGCCGACTTAGACCTTCATGCCCTATTGGCCTCGAACATCGGCATGCTGTAATAAGCCATGGTTTCTCTAATCTTCTTTCGTCTGAGATATTTAGGACAAATACAAGGCTCGCCACATGTGTCTCAGAACAGAAAACGCATTTGAGTTCGCCATCAAACGGTCTTTCGTCAGAGTGTTCACCATCACAACGCATACATCTAAACTTTCTTCTACAAAGAACATTAACATATCCAAACCTTAGGCATTTAATACACTGTACTACTGGTGATATATATATATATATATATATATATATATATATATATATATATATATATATATATATATATATATATATATATATATATATATATATATATATATATATATATATATATATATATATATATATATATATATATATATATATATATATATATATATATATATATATATATATATATATATATATATAAATAATGTTGCATCCATCTTTGTAGTATGAATATTTCAAAGTATTTGGGAATGATTGTCCCTTCTAAGGTAATGACACATGTGTCGATTCAAATACATCCTACTTCACCGTTTTTGGCAATTTTGCGATTGAACCTACGTATGTACCTTTACTACTTCAACATTAGATTGTGTGCATTGACTAAATGAAATTATATCCTCGTCTGTAATTTCCAGACCTATGTCCCTAACTATTCCCATGGTGGTAACCATACGTGCTGGTATATAGATTTCATATTTCTCATAATAAAATTTATTTCTTTGACTAATCGATTTCCATGATATGCTGCATCAAAATCTATCTCTATTATTTTAATTCCTTTTCTATTTATGTCTTTGATAGTATAACTTGAGTAGCAAGGATTATTGTGAATCATTTTACCAATTGAAGAAGGATTTAGGATGCCTATATTTTTATCTAATGATACTATAACCACCGTACAGAGGTATTTGTCTTTTGAAGAATAAAAAATGTATTATTCACTTTACATCCATTTTTATTTAAATAGTTATTTTTTTCTTGTAATAGGTTAATTTCATTAATTGGATGAGGATAACTGTTTAGTTGAGCATCTTTAATTAATTCTTTGAGTTTATGAGCTAATAAGGACACTTAATTTTGTTATAGCTTTCACTACCAGTTATCTTGCAGTTAGCCGCATTTCTTGCCAATGGGGACAAGCGGACATGCTATCCCAGGCTGTTAATGTTCATATTGTGTTTGTGACTATAACATAGTTGAGCAACGAGCAAGATTACCAAGTTAATTTGTCAGCAGAAAGATGGAAACTGTGAAACTACAATCAGCTAAAGACTGTCAACTAATACTTAGAAAGGAAACTTACAATTTGATATAGCACAGTTACCACAAGGTGGATGGGAACCAAGTTTTTGTAATGTTTACATATTCCCCGCATTGACAATTTGGGTTTTCTTTTATTTTAATCCTATGTAAATATTCAGGGGTCAGGCAATGGTTGGAACAAAACCTCATCATTGTTATGATGTTTTTTCTAGGAAGCTCATCATTAATGAGATAATATTTTTGCGTAGGGTTTCTATCCCCATTTCTCATGTGTGTGTACTTTTTCCCTTTTACGATGCCCATAACCTTCCACTTCCTTACCCATTGTTTTCTCTAATTATTTTTTAATGTTATTCTAATGTCATTTCGATCCCCATGTATTCCAAAAAATCATTATTATTAATTCTTCCCTGTTCTTATAGATCATCTGCTCCTTCATTTCCCATGATGGACGAATGACCTGGTAGGCAGACACAAATTACATTTAATCCTAAATCGGCTACTTTATATAAATATCTTTTGTTTTGGATATACATCATATCTACGTTATAGATCATGTTCAACTGTGAAAGTTTACTTATTGCGCTGAGAGAGTCGGAGATGATCACTGTGTTTCTAGGTTTTTTATGATAATAAGGAGGGCTTTACAAATGGCCATCACTTCTGCGGAAAAAATTGTTCAATGATCAGGAAGATTGGCTGTATACTCGATGTATACTCGATTTTTAACGTATCTATACAGAGGAATCCGTATAAATATAGTTGTAATCTTTGATATCAGCATCTTTGAAATAGTTGAAATCGGTTTGAGCTGTTCTTGACCCCTTTTGTAAATTTGTTATGATACTGTTCACTTGATGGTTGTGCTCTGTATATACTAATGAAGGATTTTGAGCACATCATTTCGATATATTTCTTCAATGAAAGAGTCCTATCTAATAGTACCCCATGATATTTCAACTCCTGTTTCCATTGAAAATATACGTTGTTAATGGAGAAGCGCGGCAATTCCGGTATTCTTCTTCTAGCGAATATCACAGCGGAGTTTTTCTCGATCGATAAAGTGAGATTATGATCCTTAAGTCAGAAGTCAACCTTGTCAAGAGCCCGCTTTAACTTTTCATACATTAAACCCAAAACTGTTCCGGTAATCATCAAATAGGTGTCATCGGCATGCTGTCCCAAAACTACCTTATCCTCTGTAACTTGGACATATCTTTGACATAGAGATTAAACAATGGTGCGCTAAGTTTTGATACCTGTGTTAGTCCACTATTTGTTAGCCAAGGTCTCAAGATTTTTCCTTCTTTATATTCTCTTACAAACAGCTGTTTATTAAAAGATGTCTTATGTAAAAGAGCTTCAATCATTTTTACCAGTTTTCTCGGTATTTCTGCATTGGGCAGATCTCCAACTATTATGTTGATTTTCACAGTATCATATGCCGACTTGATATCAAGATATCAAGATATTGTGAACTGTCGTCGAGTGAAGGAATTATAAAAACGTGTGACCATATAAGTAGGACTACTGTAGATCGATTTACCCATACGAAAACCATACGAAAACCATACATTAATTTGTTTGGTTCCATTAGTATTTCAAGTTTTCGCTCAATACGATTTTTGATTAAGGTTTTGGTAATTTCAATAACACATGGAGCTAAACCGATAGGTCTATTTGTGTGTAGATGTGTTCAAATGCATAAATTTATGCAATTTCAATATGTTCAATATCACAAAATAGTTTATTAATTCTGCCCAAATACACTCAGAGTAGGGTGTGTGTGATGGGTGCCTTTATGGATTTTAATTTTATATACTACGCGAAGGCTTTCTTCAGGGATTTGGAATTATACCCGTCTAAAATGTTGTGAGTTTCTTGGCACAATTTCAAAAACTTTTACACGAACTTATTTGGGAACTCAATCGTGTAAAATGTCTTTAATAAGAAATGCTGAGATTTTCTTGTTATCTCTTTAAATAATTCTAAAGGAATAAATAATAATAAAGGACAATAAGTTACTTATGCTGTACTATCTCTGTAATGGATGTAACTCGATCGGTAATTTCTGGATGGGATGTACCTCAACTTGTATCGAGGATAGAAGTCTCTTCTATAACTGATCATTGATCGAATAGTATAAATATAAAGCAAAGGATTGAATCAGGGGAGTTCGGCATAACAATTTCATGTAACTTTACTCCAACTAACCTTGCGTTATAAACAATTTTACGCTCGTACCCAGGTTGCCCTCAGACAAATCCTCGATTTACCTTTGTTTTTTATTGAAAAACTTCAAACTAACTTGTCACGTGTGAATGTCGAAAATAACGTTCGAAACTTCGAGAACGACCCGATAAGTTGTGGCAAAAAGCCATATTAACTGGTTGATGAAATCAAACCATTTCAAGAATTTAGTGTGATCTGGAAATGATTTGGAAGCTGACCGAAATGGTCTTAGCTACTAAGGTCGTGTTAAAGACGAAGTTACCGTTTCGTTGTAAGCATTATTCAATTTCAAATTGACAACAGAGTCTGGGTGGACTGTTCGAAAGCTGAGCCCATTCCGTATTACTCCATAGAGTAGGTAAAAGTTACCAAGAGCCAAATAAAATTTGAAGAAAGAAGAAGATCGAATTGACGACTGTTTATGCCATAACCTATATAAAATTGAAGTTGTTTTGCTTTGTATTCGCAAAGATTAATGAAAGATTCAAGATGAAGTAATGCATAAAGAAATATACAATAGAGAAAGGCATCAGAGATAAGTGAAATAAGCTTACTCAGAAGACAGGTACCATTGATATATTGCTATTAGTAATTTCTTGGACGTAAAGACAACCAAGCCCTGTTCAATTTTGAAAGTTGAAGTTGTCAGAACCGAACGAAAGAATTGTAAGTGATCAATATGAACTACGAAAATAGACATTTAAACATTTGACAAAGGCAAAATTCAAAACTGGGCTTCACATCAATTTAATCATCAAAGTTCTGAACAACTACAATCTTCAAAATAATGGCAAACTGAGATGAAGTGATGCAGGAAAATACCATCCAGAAAGACATCAGAGGTAATACAAATAAACATAGTTTAATATGGTTTCCATTAATTTTATGTTGCTGCAGGTCGTTTGTTGAACACAAAGAGCACTGAACGCTATTCGATCTGGAATGTCTTTAGACCTTTCTTCCTGGAGCAGTTATTTTGAATCTTAAATGTTTGAAGAAATTTTCATAGTGAAGCAAATTTCAAAATGAAACCCAAAAATTTAATGAGTTCATAGTAATAGGAATTTTAGATACTTTGAGTGAATGATATGCTGATAATGGAAAGTTTTTATGTCTCGAACTGTCTTTTTAATATATTATCCTTACCGTTTTGTATTGATACCTCGGTCTGATTGACTCTATATTTATATCTTGTTCTGATTATTTCTTACTTTTACTCCTATTCTGACTACTTTGTGTTCATATTGATGTATGTTTGCCATTTTGTTCGGATGTAGTTAGTGTATACACACAGTGTGTCTCAATTCAAGTTCAAATCTATTAATGTCGATTTTTGAGTGACTTGTCATAAATACTCTTTACTTGTATGTTGATGACTTATAAAGAATATATTAATTAATTATATCAAGAATTCAAGAACTATGTGATAAAAGATATCTTATTTTAAGAGTTCTGAATACATAGACTTTGTTAGTATACATGACATGGAAGATGAATATGGATAACAAATTCAAGAAATTTTTCGAAGAAACAACCTACTACATTCTTTACAGAAGCAAGAAAAACAGATGAAAGGTTAAAAATTTATTTCGAATTGATATTGAAATATACAGAATACTGTGAGTGAAATAACTTATTCTTGGTAATAAAACCTTAGCTTTATATAAATATGAAAAATTTTTGTGAAAAAATTTACACACTACATCAAAATGCTTGACACAAACTGAAATTAATAAAATATTCATTAGAGATTGATATTCAAACTGATATGTGATGTACCTCCGAAATTGCCGGATATTTACTCTCTGTTCTAGAAATCCCAAATTTCATTTTCTGGTCTCGTACCATCTGTTTCTCAGTTACTGAACTATTATAGAGCTGCCAAAAATCTGAAAAAAAAAATCAGAAGAATTATTCTGCGAAAAATTTAACATGTATTTTGTCTTTCTTATATCAGTGTGGAAGAGATAATTCTTGAATCTGTAATAGATGGATACAATAATTATCTCCCAACATTCAGAGCAGTTCAAGTTTCATTATCGGTGTTGTGAAATAGAGTTAAAATTGAGAAATGTTGAATAAGAACTTTAGTCTTAAACATGCACGAAATTCTCACCTCGTGACAATTACGAAACAGTTTCAAGATGAATAAACACATATTTTTATCAATGCTTGTACAATGTGAAAATAAATAAAGCTAATACTACTACCAACATTTCAAATTCCATTGAGGTACATACTTCAGCGCTTACCCGTTAAGTTTTCATTCCTTGACAAAATTTTATCCCGTCTTGTAATGATAAACGTTGCATTTTCGTACGATGAAATGTGTTTAACAAATATTCTTGGTAAATATCAAATCTCTCCTCAGAAATTGTTGCTGTGAAAGATTAAAACCAATGAGTAATGTAAGAGTCATAACGTATCTCAATGAGCACTTATTATAAAGATATTCTTTTCACTTTCATAAAAAACAAAACCTTACTAACCTTAATATAAAATAGGCCCATTCCTCCTGCTCGAAAAGTAAGTGGTTGAAATTTATTCCACTCATCAAGAAACAGCAGTAAGACTGTTGCACAGATTTTGTTAGTGAAGTTTCGATAAACATAGCTCATATATATCTGCAAAATATTCATAATGTCAGATTAATGGTTTGCTGCGATTACTACATGCAATAGACAGTTGATATGTAATTGTGAGAAAAAAGGAATGTACCAACCTGATATATTGCTGAGTACTATTCAATATTATCATATTACAATATAAAGGCCAACAGGATACATCTGGTTCTGTTACTATTGCATCTTTTGAATAACCAATTTCATTTATGTAATGTTAGGACTTAAGAGCTGCTTTCTGTTCATTGTTTTTCTTAGACCCGTGCACTCTTCTACCTTCAAAATAGAGCCTGTTACCACAAAATGAAGAAGTTTTTTGACCTTGCACTTGTGAACACTTTAGCCTGAAAAAAAACCACATTAGGTATTCGTTAGATTGCCTTCGATAAGCTGTACATTACTGATTTCATTGAGAATATCGAGATGATTCGTCTTCGGAGAAAACGACAAATAACGTACCTTCGGATACCAAATTATATTCTAGGTTGGCTTAACCTCTTGAGATATTCAGTTTCGCGTGCATATTAAAACTTGTTCCGCTCTGTATTGCACATTTCTCCGTTCTACTTAGTGGAATGAGTTGAAATTCTCGTGTTATTATTGACGAAAAAGATCGTGCTGTAATTACTTACTTTTCGAGTAGCTTATTTTTCTAATAACATTGGAAAATACGGATGGTTTATATCGCTGGAATTGGTATCGTAGGTAATAACAATAGGCCTTCACTCGTAGCGAAAATAAATGTACAAATCCATTTTCGAAGTTCATCTTCGTTTTCAAGCGTCCCTTTCGAGAACGTCGGACCATATGGCCGACTGACTGGAATGTAAACAACCTACTTCAACTTTCATCACGAACGCTGTGTGCATGGAAATAGAAGAAAATACGTATTTTAATCCAGCAAAAAGGTAAAAATACGACGTAAATGAAAATTTAGATGAATTAACGCATCGTTTGAAACGTTTGTTTTGTGAGAATATATGAATTTTCGTGCAAAAACGAACGAAATACGTAATGTTTACTTACGTTTCGAAGGAGCTTTACCCTATTCGTTCCAAATACGACGTTTTTCTCGCGATCGAATCGAAACCTTTTACATTCTACGTAACCGGATAGGTTTCGAGATGATGTCGATGTACCTTTATTGATGAGATGATTGATATATTTCCTAAATAAGATGTTATTCCACGATCCAAACCCTAGAATTTGAGTTTGAGAAAAGTCAACGTCATCATCGACGCTCGGTAATCGTCGTGTTCCCGACGTGTTTCGTTTCCTATTGGTGGAAAAGGAAATGAGGACGGCAGGGGTATCGAGCAAATTTGTCGTTTTTCCAGAATTAATTAAAAATACAGGAAAGCCCTTTTCGCGAAAAAGAAAGACGTGAGAATGAAATTTCGTCTGTCTTCTCGGATTTCGTGGTATTTCCCCTCCTTTGCCGATAGTTTTAAACATCGAACCGCAGCGTTTTCGGCGACGACTTTCGATGGGCGTGTCCGGTTTTTCGAAAATGTGGAAATATCTTCCGCGTCTGAAAATGGACCTCTTTTCTGACGCGGATTTATAAGGTTTCTCGTGGAAAATACGCGATAAAAATTTCGGAAAGCAAGATGGGAAAGACGAACGCTTCGTTCGGTAAAAAGTGCGGGATCGATTAGGCGAAGGAAAAAATTTGTATAGGTTGCTCGTTTGGGTAATTTCCTCCTTGCCGTTTCAAGAGAATCGTAACCTTTTTCTTTTCGGCGTTTTCGAAAGGTTTATCGGGGAATTTCGAAAGAAATTAAAATTAATGTCGATTTTTTGAGTGACTTGTCATGAATACTCTCAACTTGTATATTGATGACTAATAAAGAATATATTAATTAATTATATCAAGAATTCAAGAACTATGTGATAATAGATATCTTATTTTGAGAGTTCTGAATACATAGACTTTGTTAGTATACATGACATGGAAGATGAATATGGATAACAAATTCAAGAAATTTTTTCGAAGAAACAACCAACTACATTCTTTACAGAAGCAAGAAAAACAGATGAAAGGTTAAAAATTTATTTGAAATTGATATTGAAATATACAGAAAAATTCATTGTGAAAGAATTCACATACTTCATCAAAATGCTTGACACAACTTCCAATTGAGAAAATATTCATTAGAAATTTATATTAAAACTGATATATGATGTACAGGTATATGCAAAAAAAAGTACCTCCGAAATGGCTGAATATTTGCTCTTCGTTCTGGAAATCTCAAATTTCATTTTCTGGTCTCGTACCATAGGTTTCTCTGTTATTGAACTATTAAAGAGCTGCCAAATATCTGAAAAAAATTAAAATTTTATTTTGAAAGCAGAAGAATTATTCTGAGGAAAATTTAACATGATTTTTCTTTCTTATATCACTGTCGAAGAGATAATTCTTGAATCTGTAATTGATGGATACAATAATTATCTCCCAACATTTTCAGAGCATTTCAAGTTTCATTATCGGTGTTGCGAAATAGAGTTAAAATTGAGAAATGTTGAATAAGAAATTTAGTCTTAAACATGCACGAAATTCTCACCTCGTGACAATTACGAAACATTTTCAAGATGAATAAACACATATTTTCATCAATGCTTGTACAATGTAAAAATAAATAGAGCCAATACTACTACCAACATTTCAAATTCCATTGAAATACATACTTCAGCGCTTACCCGTTCAGTTTTCATTCTTCGGCAAAAGATTGTCTCATCTTGTAACGATAAACATTGCATTTTTGTACGATGAAATGTGTTCAACAATTTTTCTTGGTAAATATCAAATCTCTCCTCAGAAATTGTTGCTGTGAAAAATTTAAACCAATGAGTAATGTAAGAGTGATAACGTATCTCAATGAGCACTTATTATCAAGCATATTCTTCTCACTTTCATAAAAAACAAAGCCTTACTAACCTTAATATAAAATAGGCCCATTCCTCCTGCTCGAAAATTAAGTTGTTGAAATTTATTCCACTCATCAAGAAACAGCAGTAAGACTGTTGCATAGATGTTGTTAGTGAGGTTTCGATAAACATAGCTCATATATATCTGCAAAATATTCATAATGTTAGATTAATGGTTTGCTACGATTAACATGCAAGAGAGTTGATATGTAATTGTGAGAAAAAAAGAATGTACCAACCTGATATATTGCCGAGTACTATTCAATATTATCGTATAACAATATAAAGGCCAACAGGATACATCTGGTTCTGTTACTATTGCATCTTTTGAATAACCAATTTCATTTATGTAATGTTAGGACTTAAGAGCTGCTTTCTGTTCATTGTTTTTCTTAGACCCGTGCACTCTTCTACCTTCAAAATAGAGCCTGTTACCACAAAATGAAGAACTTTTTTGACCTTGCACTTGTGAACACTTTAGCCTGAAAAAAACCACATTAGGTATTCGTTAGATTGCCTTCGATAAGCTGTACACTACTGATTTCATTGAGAATATCGAGATGATTCGTCTTAGGAGAATACGACAAATAACGTGCCTTCAGATACCAAATTATATTCTTGGTTGGCTTAACCTCTTGAGATATTCAGTTTCGCGTGCATATTAAAACTTGTTCCGTTCTGTATTGCACATTTCTCCGTTCTACTTAGTGGAATGAGCTGAAAATTTTCGTGATATTATTGACGAAAAAGATCGTGCTGTAAATACTTACTTTTCGAGTAGCTTATTTTTCTAATAACATTGGAAAATACGGATGGTTTATATCGCTGGAATTGGTATCGTAGGTAATAACAATAGGCCTTCACTCGTAGCAAAAATAAATGTACAAATCCATTTTCGAAGTTCATTTTCGTTTTCAAGCGTCCCTTTCGAGAACGTCGGATAATATAGCCGACTGACTGGAATGTAAACAACCTACTTCAACTTTCATCACGAACGCTGTGTGCATGGAAATAGAAGAAAATACGTATTTTAATCCAGTAAATAGGTAAAAATACGACGTAAATGAAAATTTAGACGAATTAACGCATCGTTTGAAACGTTTGTTTCGTGAGAATATATGAATTTTCGTGCAAAAACGAACCAAATACGTAATGTTTACGTACGTTTCGTAGGAGTTCTCCCCTATTCGTTCCAAATACGACGTTTTTCTCGCGATCGAATCCAAACCTTTTACGTTCTACGTAACCGGATAGGTTTCGAGATGATTTCGATGTACCTTTATAGATGAGATAATTGATATATTTCTTAAATAAGATGTTATTCCACGATCCAAACCCTAGAATTTGAGTTGGAGAAACGTCAACGTCAACGTCGACGCTCGGTAATCGTCGTGTTCCCGACGCGTTTCGTTTCCTATTGGTGGAAAACGAAATGAGGACGGCAGGGGTATCGAGCAAATTTGTCGTTTTTCCGGAATTAATTAAAAATACTGGAAAGCCCTTTTCGCGAAAAAGAAAGACGTGAGAATAAAATTTCGTCTTTCTTCTCGGATTTCGTGGTGTTTCCCCTCTTTTGCCGATAGTTTTAAACCTCGAACCGAAGCGTTTTCGGCGACGACTTTCGATGGGCGTGTCCGTTTTTTCGAAAATGTGGAAATATCTTCCGCTTCTGAAAATGGACCTCTTTTCTGACGCGGATTTATAAGGTTTCCCGTGGAAAATACGAGATAAAAATTTCGGAAAGCAAGATGGGAAAGACGAACGCTTCGTTCGGTAAAAAGTGCGGGACCGATTAGGCGAAGGAAAAAATTTGTATAGCCTCCCCGTTTGGGTAATTTCCTCCCTGCCGTTTCGAGAAAACCGTGGACCTTTTTCTTTTCGGCGTTTTCGAAAGGTTTTTCTGTGAATTTCGAGATTATCGCCGTACGAATCGTCTTCCGAAAGACGAAATTTACCGATACCGAAGGAAGCCGGCACTCGACTTTTTCCGTTGTCGAGATCTGGCGATATCGCGAAAATTTTCGAAAATTCGTATCTCCGCCGTTCGGGGTCCCGCGGCCTCCCGATTTCGCACGCACCTTCGACCGACTACCTAGTTTCGTAAAAAAATTACTCGGCCCGGCCTCCGCCTCCCGATCGAGAGCTATTCGAAAAATCCCCGTCCCGGTTCAACCAAATTCCATCCCCTCCATTTTGACGGAAAAGTGCCTTACGCGTTTAGTATATATACATTATAGAACGCTATTTTGTAAACATATATATATATATATATATATATATATATATATATATATATATATATATATATATATATATATATATATAAAGCTATTAAGGGAGGTCTCAGTAGGGTTTTGAAGAGTGGCAAATTGCTCAGCCCGAAAATGTTCAGTTCATAAATTGAAAATGTGCTAGCTGAATATTTATATAATCTAGCTGACGTTTTTACAACTAGACAAAGTTTTGCCAACTCGCTCCTTGTATATCTCAAAAGACACTATATTTTTCCAGACAAAAAACGTGAATATATGTTGATAGCGGACGGAAATATAAATATACTTGAGCTGAATAAACCAGTAGGGCGAAAATCATTTACATATCTTTAGCCTCATTAAAAAACTACTTTTCACCAAATATCAGAGATATAATATCTCTAAATTGCTATAACAAACAATTCAAAATGTGGATGAAACATAGTCAAGGCAGTCGGTTGAAGAATTCATAAATAGAAATAACTTTGCATACCTTTTTGGAAAGAGTCTGCTATGTTATCAGTGTAGATTGATATTATTATTAATATTTCTTCACTATAAACTGTAGGTCTACCTGTGTAAATTGGGAAAGTAACCGAGCGCAAAGTTTAGAGAATAAAGAAGAAGAACATAATTTCGAAATATTTTAGGAAAGGTTTGAGGTATACTGAAGGAATACCAGGTTTATCTTTCTTCGTATACCTTCTGCCTTGTGCTGATGCCTTATTCACGAGCCTGTATTCAATAGTTCATATTCTAATTTTATTTAACCTTAGAGTAAGAGTTAAAACTCGGTAAGTAATCTTAATATAGCAAAGATGGTGGGTTGAACCGTTAATACATTTCACTAGTCCTCGTGTTAATACAATTTAAATATTTACATCATCAAATATAAATATATTGCCTAAATTTTCAAAGTTGTACAACCAATTCATATCAATTTTTCAGATTAAAAATGGAAAGTCTTGCAATGGAGTTGTCCAAAATAAACGCTATCAAGTTTGAAGATTACAAAACAAAAGTTGGTCTATATAATCCAGTTTATTTTGATTTGAGAGTAAGTATTAGTTATCCTGTTTTGATGGTTAGTTTATTTCATCTTATTAAAGTGCGAAAAAAGTATATTCCATAATTTATACAGGAATCGTTAGTACAACTCATGATGGAAATGATTGACATCAAGAATAGTAAGCTTGTGTGTGGGGTACCTTATACAGCCCTACCGATAGCCACCATCATATCACTCATAAGTATATTACCTATGGTGATGAGATGCAAGGAAGCAAAGTCATATGGAACAAAAGAATTAATCGAAGGGATATTTTCTGATGGAGATTCTTGCCTAATTATAGAAGATGTTGTTACTTCTGGAAGCAGTATTTTAGGTATTTTACCAGTAATGATAGGGGGTTCTCCTGCATTATCCTGCATTGTACGCTGACCGCCCGCGCATCGTGTACCGAGTTGACGAGAAATGTTTCCGAACGATTTGAATTTCGAGCCAGTGTAGCCAGATCCCTTTTTTGGTGTTCATTTCAATTTCACGTTCAAATAAGTCTATAAATGTTTGATCTCCGGGTAATTATTTAGTACAATGGTGATAGTCAAAATTCACTGAAAAAGTTTCCATACTAATTTTGGGTCAAAGAATCCAAATCTGGAATCATTTTGCCTCTGAAGGCTATCGTTTAGGAAAATCAAAAATTCCTTGAAAGTCCTCTTGTCTAAGTCATTCAAACTCTATAGTTGCTTCATTAAAATGCCTTGTTACTATTATATATATATATATATATATATATATATATATATATATATATATATATATATATATATATATATATATATATATATATATATATATATATATATATATATACCATTAATTAGAATTCTACGTTTAAATATACACTAATTTTTTATTGAAATGCATTTCCAATCGAATGAATATTCTCATGACAGTAACCCGCCATGTTCACTTTCCAGATATGATTGCCCCTTAATTCTCAATATTTGGCAACAATTTCACATTTACAGTCAAAGAACTACGTGACTTCATCCCGTTCATAGTGACGTACTCGCCATCTCACGTCATTACAGAGAGGGATATTTTTTCAGATGGAATGGTTTTAGGTAAAATTAGGTCAGTTAGGTTACGTTTGGAAATGTTCTTATTTGAATTTCGGTCTCAGTAATGAACGAGAGAGATAGATTCTATCTCTTTCTTGCGTTTTGAGCCGTACATTGTATAACATGTATCGTGGAATCATTATAAATATGGCGAGTTAATTGTCTAGAAAAAAACATTCGAATTAAAAAGCATTTTAATATGAATTTATGTACATTTGAGCGTAGAATTACTGATTAATGGTACATGTGTGTATATTTCATCCATTGTGATAGTAACAAGGCATTTTAATGAAGCAATTATAGAGTTTGAATGATATAGACAAGAGGACTTTCAAGGAAATTTTGATTTTCTTCCTAACGATAGCCTCCAGAGGCAAAATGATTTCAGATTTGGATTCTGGGACCCAAAATTAGTAAGTAAACACTTTTACAGTGAAATTTGACTACCGACACTATACGAAATAATTACCTTCAGTTACTTTTTTGAATAGATTGCAGTGGATGAACCGAAGGTTTTCTTTCTATTCGGCTTGACATAAACAGAAACCCATGTTCCTTCCGCTCCCGAGAAATTATGCGAGTGTTTTGCTATCGGTTTCATGTCAAAAGTATATCTGATATCTTTTGCTATTTCATTTTCAACGAAAGGTAGTCAAATCTCCGACGTGAGATAAATCGTGGCAACACTGGTTTGAAATTCAAATCGTTGGGGAAACATTTCTCGTCAACTCGGTTCAAGATGCGCAGGCGGTCTGCGTACAATGTGGGATTACCTAATAGGGTTCTCAAGAAATTCTTTACTATAGTAAATAACACATCATTTAATTTCCAGAAACTGTGGAAGATCTGAAAGCTTCAGGTATTGTCTGTAGTGAGGCTATAGTTTTGCTCGATAGAGAACAAGGTGGTAAAGCCTTTCTAGCTGAAAATGGAATTAAAAGGCACTCGATCTTAACTATAACAGAACTGATGAGATTTTTGTTCAAAAGAGGATTTATCACAGCAGAAATAAAAGCAACAGTGAATGATCATATTGCATGCAAAAAAATGAAATCTGAAAACGTGACTATTTCAATGAAAGAAGCTTTAACTGATCAGTGAATGTCTAATTTTTTCAAGACTGTTTTATTTCTTAAATGATTTCAATTCTTTCAGATCGTTTGAAGTAGTCTTACATAGATCGTCTGCAATATGCCAAAAATAAGGTTGCAAAAGAACTCCTTTTTATAATGGCGAAAAAGCAAACAAACTTATGTGTAGCTTCTGACATAACCATTGCTGCTGATATCCTGAATCTAGCAGAAAAGGTAGGACCTTACATCTGTTGCCTCAAAACACACATAGACATCATTGAAGACTTCCACCCAAATTTTGTGAGGCGTTTACCAGAAATTGCAGAAATGTACGAGTTTATCTTGATGGAAGATAGAAAATTTTCTGATATCGGCAAAACTGTGCAAATGCAGTATAGCAAGGGTGTTTTCAAATTAGTTCTTGGGCTACTCTTGGAGCAGTTCGATCTATCTTTGGAGAAAGAGTTCTGGATGCCATAAATGAGGTTGATTTGGATATAAGAAAAGACGTTTTTCTCTTAGCTGAAGCAAATGCTTCAGGGACACTTATAGACGAGAAATATACAAGGGAGACTTTGAAAATTGCCTCGGAGTATGATGATCTTATTGTGAGAATTGTAGGTCAAAGTCCTCTTTTCAGAGATAAGCCCGGTTCTCTTCAGTTAACACCGGAAGTGCGAGTGGGTGAAACTGAAGATAATCTGGGGCAACAGTACAATTCACTGGAGAAGGTAATTGTTGAAAAAGGTGGGAATATAGCAGTAGTAGGCAGGGAAATTACACAATCCCAAGACATGAGGAATGAAGCTAAGAAATATAAGGATTTGTTATGGGCTGCATATTTAAAGAGAATCTCATGAGAACAATTAGTTAACAATTTCAACATCCCATATAAATTATAGTTCATTGATCTGATGAATAACGACTGCATGATCTGTGAAATATTTTCGATTTCATTTTCATGTACAATACCTATGTTTTTAAAATCTTCATACATATATGCCAATGTCAATGTTGTATTTCAAAAGTATGTATTTTATGAATAAATATTATTTGTTTAGAAAAAGAAGTATTATTATAAATTTAGGAAATGAGTATATAAAGACTTTTATATATATATATATATATATATATATATATATATATATATATATATATATATATATATATATATATATATATATATATATATATGAGCAATATTTGACTTCCCCAAAGCACCTATTTTCAAAAACAATTTGAAATTTGATAATGATGAAATTCGGTAAAACACAAAAAAAAAATCCTGAACTAATATTTTCGAAACGATATGGAAGCACTTATATTTTTCAGTATCCAGAAGGTCCACCTCTCATATTAATGACACTTTGGTATCGTCGCGGCATGCTTATTAAATTGTCCATTACATTTTAGCCTAAGTCATTCAAAGCCCCGTGAGGTTGTTCTGTATAAGAACGAGGTCAGTTCTTCCACCAAGGCGTATACCTCCCCAAAACATCACTGATCCGCCTTCCTGTCTAACAACTTTTCGAGCATGCTGGAGACGGTTTTGCTTTCCAGGTTCCCTCCATATTCGAATTGTTCCGAAGCGGGATAATAACTAAATCTAGATTCACCACTGAAGAGAACTGTGGCCCACCTCTCTTAATTCCAGTTTAGGTGTTCTTGGCACCAAGCTAAACGAGCAGCGCGATTTCCATGTGTCAGTTGTGGAACTCTTAAAGGGCGTCTGGAGTGGAGTTGACCTTCTTGCAGTAGATTTCTCACAGTTTGGTCAGAAATTTGTACATTATGAACTCGTGATAGCTCTCGAGCTGATTGAGATGCTGTGGTAGTACGATCTCTACTGGCTTGTAAAACCAAAAATCGGTCTTGGGCGACTGTAGTTATCCTGAAATCCTGTATGGCGTTCTTCTACGCTACCTGTTTCATTAAAACGCTACCATAAACGGTTTATGACACTTGGGCTACTTCCCAGAACCCTGGATACATCCCGTTGTGAGCTCTCAGCTTGGAGCATGCCAACGGCTCGTAACATCCCTTAGTTAGTCAAATGTCGTCTTTCCATGGTCGAATCACAAAACTCGAATCTTTTATTTGTGCTTACAACAGCAACGAAGTGCCAACTAACTAACTTTGCCATTTTCTAGTTAAAATTCGTCTAAATATTAGAGAAATCGAGGGAATTTCTCTTTAGAATCTCAAAATAAGGAAAAGAAACACATTTCATATAGTTAAATCAAAAAATTTAAACGCACAATCATGATTTTAACTCAAACTTTTATTCCAATTCCAACAAATGAACATATAAATTCATGTTCACACTTCTTCTTCTCCATCTTCATCTTGCTGTGAATTCCAGCAAATGTCTCCTAATAGAGAATCAATTTTTTCCACTATACCAGTGCTCAAGCCTAGCCGTCACCTGATGAAACCGTTCACCATGCTCATCTGATTCACATGGTAATTGTTCGGCAAACTTGTATGCATGGTTATGTAAAAAATGAATTTTCAGAGACATTTTTACACCGATGTTACGGAAAGCAAGGAGCATATTTTCAACATGTATGCGCTTGTTTTCGTCACGATAAAATCCGAGTACATTTTCGATGACTCCTTTAACGCAATCCGAAGCAACGAGCTGCAAATTCGACAAACTGTTTTTGAATTGTTGGTCTCTCATCCAGCGTCGGATATCAGGTCCATTGGGTATGCCTGTAATAAAATATTTCGAAAAAATATTGAATAAGTTAGGTTGATTGGTACGTATATAGTTTCACACAAACCTTCTTTTATTATCATTTCACTGAATCTATTGAAAATTCGCTTCAAGACATTGATGAAATTTTTAACAATCCCAAGCTTGATATGCAGAGGTGGAAGCAACACTTTTTCGATTGGCATAAGTGGAATTTCAACGACGTTTTATCGACGCAATCTGAACTCTTGTCTCATAGGCCAGCTTTTATTGGAATATTGGTCGCCGTCATATCAAGTATCCCATTAACATATAAAACACATGTTTTTCGTATATCCCGTCTGCATTTCTCTGAAACAAGTTATTACCTTCAAATCTGCACAAATCTTCCAATGATGGTCTTCATATTTTACCAAATTGAAGATTTTTTCAATGATTCGTAATTTTCTTTCGTTTTTTTGCTGATGACAATCGGGACACTTTTTTCCGAGTTTGTGACATGAAGCAAAACCGCCTTGAGACTATTTTTTGGACGAACCGATAAAAAGACGCCAGTCTTCTGGTTTATACTCATGATGCATTTTTTGTACCACAACCTTGATATCAGTGCAGTACGCGAATGAATTGTCTTCGATGGATTTGAATAAAGCATTGAACTATCTATGACGACCGATTGCTCCATATACTTTCACACCAAGTACTAAGACATTCTTTTTTTCAATTCCTGAGTCAAAATAATAGACTGACGCTGCTATAATTTCAATCGACGAATAATTTTATCCAGATCTTTTGGAGAAAATTCGGCATGATTACATGGTGGAGATACATTTGATGGTACATAAGCCGATGCAGACGTTTCGCCAATAGTATCAAAAGTAGATGGAATGTACTCTTCTGTCAGACTGGTTCTTTTCGATATTGGAATGAATTCCGAATGTGGTAACGGCAACTAAACAAACCGAGTTCAAGTTTACGTTTTTTAGCTCTGTTGAATCCGACAATTTCATTAACACAAGTAAAACAGTCATCTGGATTATGTTCTTAAGGATTTGCAAAATTACTGGAATGCCGAAAGTCATAGATTGGAATTCACCTGTAATAAAAATAGCTTCAATGATATAATTCTGAAATAAATGATGAATCATTTCATTATACCTCTTTTCCATCCACTCAATCTCATGGCACAATCAGTAAAAACGAGTTTTGGAGCCCAGTTCACATCTTTGATTACAGTTTGGTTGAAATATTGTGTGTACAATTCAGCAAACCCTTCAGAAGTTGAGCGCTTGCTTGTCATTTTAGTGAACTTTGCTCAAATGTAGCAAAATTCATTGAATTTACTACAATAATTCATTTTTGATATTTTTACCAAATATATAACTTATGTAGGCAAAGAAACTTCAACAAGAAATGTCAAATTAAGAAATATCAGAACTAAGACTAAGAAATGGCACACAAATACATAGCAAAATACGTAGTAACATCAGTGACAATACTAATAAATACGTATTAACAGTGACGTCTGTGAGAAATTTGAATTAAAATCATGATTGGGCGTTTAAATTTTTCGATTTAACTATGGGACATGTGTTTTCTTTTCTTATTTTAAGGTTTCAAGGCAAAATTCCCTTGATTTTTCTATTATTTAGATGAAAATTAACGAAAAAAATGGCAAAGAAATGGAGTTTTATGGACATTTTGTTAAGAGACGGTGTTTGAATGAGGTTTTTTATGTTGGCATATTCAAAAATGTTGTAGGCCATAACAATAGTTGAAACTTTGCCGAAGACAGTAGAGCAATATTCCAAACGGTTCAGGAGTTACAAGCATATAATGTACGGAAGTCATAAGCGACGAACCCTACTAAAATCAGCTAACTTCAACGGCAAATATCTTCTAAACAAGAGCTAACTTTCAAAAACGGTGATCACCACTGGATTCAGCGTACCCGATATAGGTTTACTAGGTATGTCTCCCGCGTGTAAGAATTTTGAAGTGTCATTTTCACGCACTGTGAATTATCAACTTTTCGAAAAAATGTTATGGGACATTTTTTGTTGAGAATGACTTGTACTATTACCTACTGAAGTTTTGCATCTTTTATAGTTGACACCCTGTATATTTGGATATATATATATATATATATATATATATATATATATATATATATATATATATATATATATATATATATATATATATATATATATATATATATATATATATATATATATATATATATATATATATATATCACAGAAGAGAAACAGGCCATTAAAAGATTAAGATCCGATAAACAGTTTATAATACTACCTGCTGATGAAGGAAACACTACAGTTATCATGAACACAAAGGATTACGAAGATAAAATGACAAAGATCCTGAATGACGAGTGCTATAAAGAAACAAACACCGACCCTAGCACCTATCTAGAAAAGAAAACAAGGAAACTGATAGAAAGCTCGTCAATTCCTATGGAGATCAAAAAGGACCTGATTTCCAGAGAAAAATCCACTAGAATTCCCAAACTGTATGGTTTGCCAAAAATCCACAAAACCAAAATCCCGTTGAGACCCATTGTTAGCGCAGTCAATTCACCGACACACAACTTAACCCGATATCTTGCTAAACAATCTCAGCCGGAAGTAGAGACAACGGAATCATATGTCAAAAATTCTAAACATTTCATAGAACTCACAAGAAATATCATTCTGGTCCCCACAGATATTATGCCAAGTCTAGACATGGTGTCTTTATTTGCAAACGTTCCCAGGGAAGAGGCGTTAGAGGGACTCAAGGAAAATTTCCATGAAAACATTGTACATATTCATCTTATAAATACAAAAGTTACAAGCAAACATCGGGAGCACACAGGCATTTCCTTTGTCACCAGCTATTGCTAATGTATTTGTGGCAAATTTCAAGAATCAATCATAACAAAAATTCCATCCAAAACCCAAGATATAGGTGAGATACGTCAACGACATTTTTATCATAGGGCCCACGGTGAAGAATCCCTAAGCACGTTCACTGCTCACCTGAACTCAATCAATGCGAACGTAACCCTCACAATTGAAAATTAATCAAACAGACAGTTGCCATATCAGGATTTTTTCTTAACAAAGTCACAAAGTGGACATTGATAATTCTCAGTATGCAGAAAATCAACCCACAGAAATAGATACTTACATGCCTCATCACACCATCATCCAGCTCAATTAAAATCAGTGGTCAAAGCGCTCATAAGCAGATCGGTAGCACTCACAGATGACAACCACAGAAAAGAAGAGTTATCTACAATAACGAATGCTCTTGAAAATAACAGATATAACAAAAACACAATTAAAGCAGCTATAAGGGACATTCTCACTGGCCGAAACACGATATGCACAAAAGAACAAAAGAACAAAACTATTTTACCATATATCAAAGGAGTAACACATATAATAGGAAGAACATTGAGGAAATACAAAATTAGAACGGCATACAAACGATATTTAACTATCGGAAAAATTATTAGAAACCTGAAAGACAACATTCCTTCAGAAAATCAGGGAGTTTACTCAATTCTATGCGGCGATTGTGGCGAGATATACATCGTCTAAACTAATAGACTAAAAGAATAAAAGAATAAAAGGAAGAATAGGGAAACATAAAAAAGCACTAAAAATTAAATCCATCTCATCCGCCATTTATCTACATAAATTACATGTAGGTCATAAAATAGTTGTTGATGGAGGAGATAAAATTAGAACCACCGACACACATATATATATATATATATATATATATATATATATATATATATATATATATATATATATATATATATATATATATATATATATATATATATGTATACAAGAAAACGTTTAGTCGCAAATGAAACTTTGACTCAAAATTGATAAATTGAAGAATTGAAAAATTGAAAAATTGAAAATTCTATTCAAATTTGAAAGTTTTCATGATCTGAAATACAAATGTACGTATATGTGTATGAGAAAACCGTTTAGTCTATAATGAAACTTTGCGAGTGAAATCTAACTAACGGTTTGATTGCATGAAAATATATCTGATATGGGCAACTCGTCGGGGTATATATATATATATATATATATATATATATATATATATATATATATATATATATATATATATATATATATATATATATATATATATATATATATATCGGGGTTTTACCCCGACGAGTTGCCCATATCAGATATATTTTCATGCAATCAAACTGATTTCATGAAGAAATATGAATCCACCACCCAGTAATTAATACCATTACCAGGCGATGATTATAATCAAAACATATCCTGGAATAATTATATATTAAAATAACGTTAAATGTTATGAGAATATATCAATCTACCAGAATATATACATACTATAGCATCATTAGACAATGATATTAATGTACCAACGAGTAGTGTCAGAGGCTTTCTCCCCGGAAAAATCCAGTGTACGGACCTTAGTCAAGTAACACTGAATGCTACTCATTAATAGTTTCCTTTGTGTGAAGTGGTGACCGATCGAATAGAATACTGCTCTGAATATAAATATGACAAAATTGTCAGTTAATTATATTACATTTATATAAACAAATAAATAAAATATGAAATGAGATTCTGAGCAGAATAAACTAAAGAGAAAACCTATGACTCTACCTCATTATTATTTTCGGAAAGAAACCTACGAAGAATATTACAAGACTTGATGACTGTAATCTTTTGTAACTGTTCGAACAAATTTTTCTTCAGATCCAAAATCTCAATACTATTGTGAAGATTTCTAGGAATAACACCTGTTGTGGAAATAATAATCGGTAGAATAAATATTTTCTTCATTTTCCACATTTTTTAATCTCGTCGCCAAGCATCATATATTTATAAATTTTCTCATTGTATTTATTTTGTATATTATGTGTGTCGGGTATAGCAATATCAATTATATATGTTACTTGATTTTGTTTATCATTAAGAATGATATCTGGTCTATTGTGTTTTACAGCTCTGTTGCAAAGAATTGTTTTATCAAAATAAAGTTTATATTTGTCATTTTCACAAATAATCTCAGGTTCATATTTGTGAAATTTTTTTCTTTTGGGAATTAGGTCATGTTTAATTCCTAGATTAAAATGAATAATATTAGCGACGGCATTATGTCTTTTCAAATAATCTGTTGAAGCAAGGACTGGGCAAGATGATAATATATGAAAAACTGTTTCTGAAGAACAGAAACATCTACGGCAAGAATCATCTATATTTTGTTTGATGATGTGTTTTCTATATTTCCTCGTGAAAACAACCTGATCCTTGATTGCAATTGCCAAGCCTCCTGTTCAGCAAACAATTCTCCAGATATTAACCATTTATTCGATGCGATTTCATCAATATAATCATTTTTCAATTCTTTAGGGTGCTTTCCGTGTAATTCCTTCTGCATCCAACTTTCTCTTTTAGAATTGTCATCAAATATATAAAAATCTACCTTTTGCATTGTCAAGTTCAGAGGTGTAAGATTATAATGTGAAGCAACAACAATGTCATGTAATTTAGACGTTCTCTGTTTATCATGAAAATGGGAACGTAGATGGAAAATCTGTTTACTATGAAGATTATTCAAATCAGTTAATCCACGACCTCCAAGATGTCTAAGTAGTGTAACTCTCTGAACAGCTTACTTTGGGTGGTGCTTATGATATTTACAGAGCATTTTCCTCGTTTGACATTGTAATTCATTTCGATCAGTTTTAGACCATTTAATAATTCCAAAAGAAGATGTAAGAATAGGAACTGCATGGGAGTTGATAGCTCTGAAATGACTCTTGATGATATATCTAAGTCTTTTGTAATATGAACTTCTAATAATTTCTTTAGTGCTGCTATGGTTAATTGTCTTCTCTTGGCAAAATCCAAGATATTTGTATGTATCTCCTTGATGCATTGGCTCGATTTCGATATTGGAAATCTTTGTATAATCAGAGGTGATCTTTCCTTTTCCTTTTTCAATAGAAAGATTCTTACATTTTAGAGGCCCAAATTTCATATGAATATCATTGGAATAGTTGAAAGTTTTCTCAAGTAGACTTTTGAAATGAGATCTGGTTCCGGCATTAAATTTAATATCATTTAAATAAATTAAATGACTCTTTATTTTGAAGCCGAGACTAGTATCATTTAATTCATGAGATAATGGATTGAGGCAAAGACAAAACCAAAGATCACTTAAAGAATCACCTTGAAAAATGCCTCTTTTGATTGGAATTACTTCGGATTTTAACGATTGTTTTGAAATATTTAAATGAAGATTGGTTCTCCAATTTTTCATTACAAATTCAAGAAAAAGACGAAGTGTCTTATCAATTTTATAAATTTCCAAAATTTCTCGAAGCCATGAATGGGGAGAACTATCAAAAGCCTTTTGGTTATCAATGAAGGCTGTATGAATATTTCTCTTCTTAGTTTGAGCTTGATTTAAAGCAACAGAATCCATTACAAGTTGCTCTTTAGTACCAAGGTGTTTTTTTCTACATCCTTTTAGTTGTTCGGAAAGAATATTATTACTCTCCAAATGTGCATAAATTTTTAGGGTAATACATGCAGTTAGAATTTTATATATTGTTGGAAGGCAAGTAATTGGTCTATATTGAGACGGATTGAGTATTATCACTTTTCGGTTATAAATAAGTAAATCCTTGTGTGAAAAATAAAGGAGTAGCTGAGAGGTTCTTTATTACAAATGAAAAATATTCAGCCAATTTTTCATGAACGCAAGAGAATTTCTTGAACCAAAAGTTATGAATACCATCAACACCTGGAGATTTCCAATTTTTTGTGTGTTTAATAACTGATGTTATATCTTCGTTTGAAAATTTTTCAAATTGCATGCATTCTTTTTCAGAAAATCGAGACCTTTGATTTAAAATCCAACTTGCATTGGAATTGTGTTGCCTTGGCACAGCCCAAATTGAAGACCAATAATCAGTTAGAATATCAATTTTAGGAACCCCATTTCCAAGAATATTTTCATTTGAACCTGAAATAAATTTGTAAAAATGTTTTTCATTGTTTTTGAATTGTTTGTTTTGGAATTTTCTATTTGAATTCATTTTATATTCACGTAGTCTAATGGAGTATAATGAAAGTGTTTGTTTTAAATTATCGATGTATTCTATCAGTTGTCCATTATTTATCTCATTATTTGTATGGGTTTTATATTTGAGGAATATTTTTCCAATATGTGCCATAATTTTTTTGATCGATTACCTCTGGAATATTGAGTCAATCTTCCTAAATCACATCTGATAGAAGAAATTTTACCTTCTAACCTTTTTTGCCATGAAGGTTTTTCTTGATATTATAATTAGATCCAAAATTTTCTAATTTGTATCCAGATTGTTTAACTACTGTAATAGCGGCACAACATATAATCAGATGAAGTGTATAAATATTCATTACTTTAACAAGTTGCTTTGGAAGAATATTCTCATTAAGCTCGTTTATACAATCGAAAATTTTCTTTGAATAATGAATTTTAGGAAGTTTAAGTCTTATAGTTGGGTCAATATATTCAAATAAATTCATTTGATTGAGAAATAAACTTTCTATATCTTTGTTATCAATATTTTTAGATGAATTTTCTGATTTATTTTCGATGCTTTTCATGAATGTGACTAGGTTTTCATCTGAAATTTCAGAATTTAAATGTTCTTCTTGCTTAATGTTGTTTTTAATTGATTTTAATTCTGATTCAGATATAAAGTTTCTAATTTCAATATACCGTCTTTGACTCGCAATGCTTTGTTCTGAAATACAGCAATTGGGGAATTTTTCTTTAAACATATTATATAGTTTAGACATGTACCCTTTTTATTTGTTCCATTATTTGTTATTTTGTAATAACAAAACATAATGAATTTATTCATTTCACACGTCCATTTCATGCGTTTTATTTTTTATTAGTTTTGTGAAGATCTGAATTAGGTGATGAAGTTATGATAAGATTAGAGGAACAAGGTGATTCTACATGATTATGAAAACAGTCATCAAATCTTTTGTTGTTTGAAGAATAGACAGAACAAGTAGAAATATCAGATCCCTTAGATTTACTTCGTGTATGATATGAATGTATAGTTTTTAAAATATTATCCCTACTTTCATTTAAGTTGTTTACCTTGTCATCATATTCATAATAAACTGGCCCAGAAATAATTTTCTTTGCAACGTTACCTGAATCAGATGATATCAGAGAATCAGATGGTCCTGCATCTAAACGATCTTGAATGCAGATTTTAAAGTTCTTCTCCAAGAAATATCTATTATATGAATCAGAAGGATATTTTGGTGGATTATATTCATCATCATAGTCATATGAAGAATTCATTTTTAGGAATTCGAATATTCGACAGTTGTCAATGATATATTTCATAAAACGTTTTCCTGAAAAATTATATTAATTAATAAAGGTAGGAAATTTTATTTGTATTTACTTTCAAAATTCAAAATTTTAGCAGTGATGTTCATTTATGGAATAATTGTCACGTCGTAACAATATATATATATATATATATATATATATATATATATATATATATATATATATATATATATATATATATATATATATATATATATATATATATATATATATATATATATATATATATATATATATATATATATATATATATATATATATATATATATATATATATATATATATATATATATATATATATATATATATATATATATATGGGGGTTTTACCCCGACGAGTTGCCCATATATCTGTTCATGCAATCAAACTGATTTCATGAAAAATATAAATCCACCACCCGGTAATTAATACCATTGCCAGGCAATGAATATAATCAGAACATATCCTGGAGTAATTATATATTAGGATAACGTTAAATGTTATGAGAATCTATCAATCTACCAGAATATATACATACTATAGCATCATCAGACAATGATATCAATGTACCAACGAGTAGTGTCAGAGGCTTTCTCCCGGAAAAATCCAGTGTACGGACCTTAGTCAAGTAACACTGAATGTTACTCATTAATAGTTTCCTTTGTGTGAAGTGGAGAACGATCGAATAGAATACTGCTCTGAATATAAATATGACAAAATTGTCAGTTAATCATATTACATTTATATAAACAAATAAATAAAATATGAAATGAGATTCTGAGCAGTATAAGCTAAAGAGAAAACCTATGACTCTACCTCATTATTATTTTCGGAAAGAAACCTACGAAGAATATTACAAGATTTGATGACTGTTATCTTTTGTAACTGTTCAAACAAATTTTTCTTCAGACCCAAAATCTCAATACTTTTGTGAAGATTTCTAGGAATAACGCCTGTTGTAGAAATAATAATCGGTAGAATAAATATTTTCTTCATTTTCCACATTTTTTAATCTCGTCGCCAAGCATCATATATTTAGAAATTTTTTCATTGTATTTATTTTGCATATTATGTGTGTCGGGTATAGCAATATCAATTATATATGTCATTTGATTCTGTTTATCATTAAGAACGATATCTGGTCTATTGTGTTTTACAGCTCTGTTGCACAGAGTTGTTTTATCAAAATAAAGTTTATATTTGTCATTTTCACAAATAATCTCAGGTTCATATTTTGAAATTTTTTCTTTTGGGAATTAGTAAAATTTAAAAGTTTGAAAAAATCCTTATTATGAAAGTTTACTATTTATATATATATATATATATATATATATATATATATATATATATATATATATATATATATATATATATATATATATATATATATATATATATATATATATATATATATATATATATATATATATATATATATATATATATATATATATATATATATATATATATATATATATATATATATATATATATATATATATATATATATATATATATATATATATATATATATATATATATATATATATATATATATATATATATATATATATATATATATATATATATATATATATATATATATATATATATATATATATATATATATATATATATATATATATATATATATATATATATATATATATATATAAATAGTAAACTTTCATAATAAGGATTTTTTCAAACTTTTAAATTCTCATAATCGACAACACGTATACAGGTATATGTCCCTGTGCAATTTTGAACACCGTTCGTTTATAATCTAACTAGCGAGATACTTCACGTTTTGCTTCTCGACTGTAAACACGCTCGTAGTGAGGGTTCCAAACTAACACGTGTCTGTCTCAAAGTTGCAATGACCTAACGTACTGGTAAGTTGAGCACTGATTGTGCTTCAATTTGGCTTTGTAATTAGCTTATTTTCGGGATAGTACACCTTGATTATTAAATAATTAAAATTCTTTAATCCCAATAATGAATGATCCGAGGGGGGAGACCGCCCTGATAAACTTACAGATATGAATAACCATAACGAAACAACAAAAAAACAGAAATTCTAGATATTTCCTACACAAGTACTGATATTGGAGCATACACTGTCTACTTAGGAACAACTGATAAAGTCAGATTCAATATAGGTTAATTTAACAGTATAAAAATTGCTCGCGATATTTTCAACTTAAAATTAAACGATGTCAAAAAAATCAGAAATGAAGGTCTCAATAGAATACCAATTGAATTTGTTTCTGCTCAAGCAGCTAACTCATTAAGAGATAATAAGGTACTTATAGATAAGGGGTATAAGATTTATATTCCATTCAATTTGGCACCTACAAAGGAATATGCAGACAAATAGACAGTGATCTGTCAGATGAAAAAATATTTAATCACAAGTACAAGTCAAGGAATCTAAATTATTACAGCAGAAAGGCTAAATCGCGAAAATATTAATTACAATAAAGTAACTTATGAACCAACAGGAACAGTCTCAACCATTAAAGGAGTAATTTAACCAAAATCAATTAAATTTTATGATTTAGAACGATCGGTAGAAGTGTCTATCTCTCCCGGTATCCAATGTTTTGAATATTCAAGATATGGGCACACAAAAACAATTGTAAGGGAAAAGAAAAATGTTTTAATTGTATAGAAGAAAGTGAGCACTTAATAGATCAGTCAGACAATTCCTCTTGCTCGTATAAAACGTAATGCCTTTTTTGTAAAGAGTGTCATAAATCATTATCAAAAACATGCCCAGAGTATAATAGGCAAAAAAAACATAAAAGAAGTAATAACCTTTGAGAATTAAACTTTTTTTGAAGCCAATGACTTTTGCAAAAAATCATATGTAACAAAAGGGGAATTCATATACAATCCTATTGACTTTCCTTCACAATCAAAACACAGCAAACCATCAGAGAACTCCTACTCAGAGAAATAGTTACTTTGCAGATGATGCAAACCAAACGCTCATACTCACAGGCAGTGTCAGTTTCCAACACAAATAACATAAAGAGGATAATTCTCAAGGGTTAACACGAAAAAGCTCATGAAGAATGTTTAACATCACCCATATCAAAGTCCATCAGACAAAACACATCAGATTCATCAAATGCAAAAAAAAACATTAACTAAAGCAACATTTTCACAACATAGGCCTCAACAACCTTCACAAAATACCCCATGCCTAACAGCGCACATCACAGCTCACCTTAAATTAATTTAGAAAAATGTATTAATTACATATTGAACACTTCAGATGAAAGTTTTAACACAATTTAGAATCTTATCCCAAGGAGATCCAGAACCTGAAATGGATCTGGATAACGATTCTGACTTTTATTAAAAAACATGTCGAATGCAAATAAAATACCACAATGTCAAACAAAATGAAAATAATTCAATGGAATATAAGAATCATCAACGCAATAAGAGAAGATCTAACTGAATTTCTTAGTGAAGAAAATCCCGATGTTATTTGTCCTAATAAAACTTGGCTAAAACCAACTCAAAATTTTCATTTGATATCTTACAGCATTATGAGACAAGATAGGGATGACGGTTATGGGGGAGTTGCCACAAGGAAAGACATATCCTTTGATAAAATTAAAAATCTCCACCTGAGAATATTAAGTATGTAATGATGAAAATAAAAGACGTTTTCTTGGTTAATGTTTATAATCACGATAACACAAAAATCACATGCGTGATTTCAGAAAACTTTATATAAGATACCCCCTAAAATAATATAATAATTTCAGGAGACCTAAACTCCTATCATCCATTATGGGATAAATCTACAACTAATAGGGGAAGTAAGGTTATAGCCGACTTTATTGTGGACAATGAATTTGTAGATATGAACGATGGGTCTATGACACTGTTACAAAACCCAAATAAAAATGTAAGTGCCATAGATTCAACAATGGTCAACAAGTCAACAATTAGCAGCAAAATCAACTTGGAGTGTCATACAAGATTGCGGAAACAGTAACCATTATCCAACATGAGTAGAATATAACATTAAAGTTTCAGATGAAGCCACCAGTTCTGTAGGATCGTATCAATCTAGAAATCTTAATAAAGCTGATTGGCAAATCTATTATGATAGTATTACAAAACTACTCACGAACAAAAATTTAAATATCACATACGAGGAATTAATTCAAATCATTAATTCAGCAGCCGATGAAATTACACCCTCAAAAATAAGTGGTATTGTAGGTAAGATAGGTTCTGCATGGTATGATGAAGAGTGTAAGGCTTGGACCAAAGAGAGAAGAGAGTCAATTGAAAATTGCAACACATATCCAACTCAAGAAAACTTCATTCAAGCAAAAAAGAACAACAGCTCTAACAAGAAAAATACTGAGGGAAAAGAAACAAAATAAATTTGAAATCTTTTGCGAAACACTTAGTAGACGATCTAACTCTAAATATAATAAAAAACAAGTACTGTGTTTTAAGGAATTTTACTTAATAATTGCGATTCGTAACGCGTTTCACTACACCTTAGCTTCTTCAGACGAATGATTATCTAATCAACCTAAATCTAACCTAACCCAAAACAGTATACATCACCGATCATCGGAGGCCCAACACCTCATTACGAAGTCCAGATTCGGGCTTCGCAAAGAAAACGTATATATCTCTGGATCTAATAAGAGAGTTGTGTAAATTGACCACTACAATGAGATAAGTATATTTCACTGGGCTTGATATTGATGTGTCATCACTACAGTATATACTGATTTAGTTCATAAGAGTATCAGAGTATCAACCAGAGGGCGCATGGTTCGTTGCGAGTATATAATATATACAAATTCAATTAATTTCACGGGCTATACGAGCCAAGTAGTGTTACCTATTTTGTGAAGCCCGAAATCTGACAACAATGATCTGTTGTCAAAATGAGTTCTTTCCTCTCTAAGCATAGGAAAAAGGCTGTTGATACAAATGGAATTAGCCTATGCATCGACCATTTCGTTGCTTCTTGTGAGTTGTGAATCAAACCACACTCGTTTTCAGAGTGGGTAGTGCACAAAGGTAGAAGTAGAAACGGTTGGTTCATTGGAAAACATTTCGTTTTCGAGACAGGTTCGGTCATATGGACGCACAAAAGAATATTTGATAATTTTTCGACTAGAGCTCAGTGTTTAGTTGGATAAAAATTAACATAGAATATTCGCGAGGTGTAGATGATCATCATTTTGTCGAAAAAAAAAAATAATTGGGTTCTACCAAATCAGTAACTGTTACTATCCGTTAAAGAGATCAAACATAAAAAGAATGATGCTGGTCTATTCTGGATATTGTTAGTGGAAATTGAATTTAATAGATTTCTTCGCAGTGTGAAGAACGAAAAATTTAATGTTTTCAAACACATTTCATTGTCAAACTAGGTAATCCGATTTTGTCACATCACATATTTGTGTATTTGAAGTAAATGTTCTCACGAATCATGCTGAACGTTTTCCAATAATGAAAATGTTTTGTTAACAACTTATTTGAGTATATCGCGTTAAGTACGATGAGAAACAGATTGATTTCAATCTAAAGGGATGTAACTCAACATTCACTTAAAATTTCTTTACAGAAAAATGTGTGTAACTCTTCTCACCATTGTCTACTTGGCTCATCTCGTACATGGAATCAACTTACTTCCATGTACTGAGCAACCTACACCAGCAGATATGCAATTAGCAGATGATATTATTCAAGAGTGGGAGAGTGGGGCGCCCCCAGAGAAGGTGGCTGGATGACATAAAGTAAAAAGTAGGAAGAGGATGGTATAATATAGCACAGGACAGAGGACAGAGAGAGATGGAAGCTAGAAGGGGCGGCCTATGTTCAGGAGTGGACAGAAAAGAGCTGATAAAGAAGAAGAAGAAGATTATTCAAGATGCCACTCCCCTAGGTTACTCTTTGGTTCAGGTGGAACCCATGGTATCTACTTGAAGAAACCCTCATCGATGGATGGCGTTTTTTACTAGAAATGACAACCATTACAGTTGTGGCTGTTTTGGGCTATTCTACTGAATATTCAATATTTTATCAAAAAGAGTGATCGCTTCTTATTCATTTTATTTTTGAATTTAATACTTTGAAAATTTTTTCAGTTGCGAATGTCGCATTTCAATTTGTGTATACTGAATATTCACGCTATTCTTGAAGGAGGAGGTCGAAATGATATTCGAGTAATTGTTAATTTTTATATTTGATGATATTTACTTTGAACATGTTTACAATCTTCGAAATAGATGAAAGAGTATGTGTTTTATATTCCAGATTTCATTCAACTTTTATATCATTGTTTGAGTTGTTATAATATGTTTCTTTGCACTCCTACAAATGTATATTTTAAAAATTCATGAATTATATTATTTTGACGGAAATCTTTTCTCTTCACTATTTTCAGTGTTAATTGATTCAAACGCTGAAAATTACATTTGAAGAAACGGAACCTTCACTGACATGCATTTCAGAAAGTTTTCACCCCATCATTAAAGAAGATTGAGAGTCTCCGAAACGTATACGTAGGTAAATCACATTTTTATATTGTAGGGTATATAGCATGAAAGTAGTAAACAATGCAATAAGGCAACACAGAAAATTAAGAATATTGTAAGGAAAAAAAGTGGATAGGTGCTTGTGAATATTCTGAGGTTGAGATATAAACTCAGTTTACCAATTTTACTTCGATAATCCAATTGAAGATGAGTCAGAATTTTACTTATTGATGAGTTATCCAAAAATTTCTGAAATTTTGATTTGCAAAAGACAAAAATATTTACAATATTGATACTACTTGGAAACTTCATCTTCATATTATAGTCACAAATATATGGAAAATGAAAATGAAAACACGATTTTCATCCGATTCTCATCATATTTAGCATAGTAATTTCTTTGATTTGAAATATAGGTACCAGATTTTTTAGCCGAGAATTTGCAATTCAATGTTGAGAAGTTAAGTAAAAAAGTTTTTTTTTCAAAAAGGAGGTAAATTCCTGATTAAGAGGGAGCGAGGAGGAAGATCACTACGATGATGAGTTTTCGTAGTTTGGTCTTATTTGTGAAATCAGCTAAGGATGAACGCAGAAAAAATATTCTATCAAATTTTTACGAGAAGGTCTTTACTGGATTTGAAGGACGGACTCCGTTCATCGTGGCTTTAAATCTAATTAAATGAAAATAATTTCGTAGTCAAGCAATTTATTGGAATGAACATTGTATGTATTTATTCATTTCTGAAAGCATTATAAACAAATGTTTTACACATACCCAGTCTTTATTTTTCAATTTCTCCTTATTTTTATTTAAGAGTATATTCGTGTTTTTAGGAGTTATATTCTTATTTATATGTGTATCAAAATGAATTTTCACTATTCTTTTTCGAGTTCTGTCCAACGGACACGACCATTATTCTTAAATTGAGAAGTTTTCACATCCTCTGCAAATAAAAGATTTGATTATAATTTATGAAACTCAATTTTTTCAAGTTTTTACTACCTTGTTCTGTAGTAACGATTTCCTTTCGGAATTTTGTAGAAGTCATCAGGGATGGATTTTATTGCGCCGCATTTTGTTGCCAGTTTTCTAATCACATGATAGCCAGACATCCAACTTCTTTCAGACTTTGGATTAGCAAATAAATATGGGTTGGTTTACGGAACTATGTCAACTCAATGTCTGATTTCTAATAACTGATAAACTTTTGAGTGAGCGAAGATAAAAGAATAGGTACCAGTTTGGAACCTTTTCCCCCTGTTACTACTCTTTTGAACTTTTTACTAATTATTTTCTCTACTAATGTAAAACTTTCTCCGAAAGCTTCTTGAATCGAATAACTTTTTTTTTTTGTGTAAGTTTCAATCTTTAAATACTGGACATCTCCTATTCGTTTACGATTGAACATCACAGTCTGAGCGAGAACGCATTCCGTTAACGTTCTATAATTCATTGGAGTCCATTTGCCTTGCCGCAATTCAATGTAGATAGAATTGGCCAAGTCAGTGACATAGGCTCTGAAGTTTTCAATGTCTTCTGCTAAAGGGAGTAGATTAGGTTTCTGCTATTGTTTTTCTTTGAGGACTTTCAGTGCCATGCTGGAGGTTTCATTGCACCAGTGATTTTAGATCAGTTTTGTGAGATCTTTAATTTCTTCCTTTTTCAAATTTCCGTCCTCCAATTTAATTTTTTGTAAAACTCGCTTTCAATCACGATTTTGAGAGCATTATCGCACAAAAGTTTCAAGTTGGTGCCCATATGGAGAGCTAAAGATGATGATTTATAACTTTTTTTCATTGAGTCATATCCACTGACCACTTTCGTGGCAGGTATAATATCTTGAAACATTCCTGGCTTTATTGCATCGAAAAGCATGTGCACAGAACTGCTTATATCTTTCAAAGCAATCAGCATTTTAGCAATTTCCCTCATTTTGTTCGAAATTGTTGTACAGATTTGCTGCCTCTTGTATTTTTTCAGAAGTGTTTCTCCATACAGACATATGAGGGGGTCGCTTTTGGCTGTATAACTAATATCATCTGCTCTCATCAGTCCGAATTCCTCTTCTTTTATTCTAGACGATTGCAAGAAATCTTGATTTTTAGATATCAAGGTAGCTAAAAATGTCTGACTTCTAGCCAAACAGTTCCTACTAGCTCGTTCTGCAGTAGCTGGTCTTTGTTTGCATATTTATATTTTTACGTCTTTATAAAGGAAGTTTTTGCTATACTGACCCAAACAATAGGTACAAACGAAATGTTTCGTAACTGAATTATCAATTTGCTTTGATCTCCTGACAGGATTTTCGATATTCTTCTCTGTTCTCATATAAAGATATCCTTGTTTTCGCATAGAGGAAACCAATGCCAAGCGTTCCTTATATTTAGGAGATAATTTCAATATTTTATGCACACAAGGATCCTTTTTATGATGCCTAAACAGATGTCTGGTAAAATGTGTCATTACGTCGTCGAAGCATATGGGGCAGATAGTTGGTCGTTCTCTGGCGGAATTTTTTGTACGCAGTGGCCTAATACCCTGAAAAAAACAAGAATTTTGATTAGAAATGCATAATTATTTATAATTCAAATTTATGAACTCAAATAAGAAAATTACTTGTTCAACGCACTATTGGATTTCTTCAGTATCTTCTTTATTATGGGTCGTTCCATCCTTCTTTCCCATATCGCTGATATTTGTGCTCTAAAATATATTTGTAAGGAAATTGAAGTTATATAATTACAGCAGAATTTGTTCTCACAGATTCTTGGAAAGATTCGTTCTCACGAGGGAGAGATAAATGTTTCGTAAGCGGTAGAGGTTTTTGTTCACATAGGCTAGTCAGAATATCACCCTGAAAATCTTTCCAGAATATGTTACAACCTCACAAAAAAAGTTGTTGCTGATTTTTTACCTCTAGATGGAATCTTTCTTCACTAGTTTCAGAAGACGATGAAAATGGTTCATATTCTGAACCAGATGGTACTAATGGTTCATTCATATAGTTAACATCTAAATCTTTCGAACCTGTGGTGCAATCACAATCAAATCTATTCGAAATATTTTTAACGCAGTCTGTTTTGATATTGTACTGAATGATTCCAAATAATGCAAAACATTACTACTTGATTTTTCAGGGCATGAATTCTAAAATTATGGAAATGTTGCAAGAGAGTTGTAACCACTAACATTTTTATTATATTTCCTACTTTCAATTCAGATAGTAGATTAGCAGATTGATCCTGAAGGCTCTGATTTCTAGAAAACTTTTTTTTTCGAAAGTACTTGGAGACATCCTAAAAATCATTTCCCTATTATTTTCAGCGCAGGTTGTTCTTTAGTGTACTACCTTGAGGAGAGAATCGAGTTTGGATTCAAACTCGTCATGTGGATCTAATATTTCACGTTCCGAAGACCTTAAAGATTCAGAGACGCATGTAATTGAACTAATCGAGCTACGAACTGATTCAGTAGATTTCTTGGAAATCTCGCTGCTAAGTTTATCAGAAAATAACGAGTCACGTTGAAAAACTTCTATCGTGTCTCCAACATAGCCTACAATTATTATATCATTCAAGTTTATACCCGATGGTACTATTTCACTATAAAACTTCTTCACAGTGTGTATCAAAACAAGTTTCTCTCGATTAGATCGATGAAAGACAATATACAAAAAGCAATACATTTCTCGCATCATGAATGTTCTTCTTATCTTTTTGAAGAATATAAAAAATAATCGAAGTGGGTTGAACCCCTCTTGAAGTAAACTGAGTAGAATAACTTCTACATAATATAACCACTTAGCAAGCTATTTTTAATAAACTAATCATGTCCTTTGCAAATCACACGTGAATATGAGTAGGAATGATATGGATTTAATTCCATAATGGGCCGTAGTTAATTCAGCAATTTAAGCGCCGCGACTAAACATTCATATTCAACAGAAAATAGTCCCTATCAGTTCCTATATTTTTGAAATATCTATGAAAAAATATATTTGTCGATTCGAAAGTAACATATCTAAACGGCTTGTTCGGATACTTCTCACTTTTTTCGAGATGACATCTCAACTGTGAGAGTGTCACTGGGCAGTAGGATCATATTGAAAATATGAAAAAATAAAAGGCGGTTGATTGTTGATATCCAGGATACCAAAATGAACGAGGACAATGAAAAATATACAACTGTTGTTTTGAAAACAGCTGATTTTTAGTATTCAAATGTATGTCTTCGAAAAGATGTTTGAATTGAAAAAACGAATGTAGTATCAAAATGACAGGTTTATAAATTAACTAAAATGACTGAATAAAAGAATAATTAAAGAAAAAATTAAATTTATGACAGCATTTTTCAAAAATTACTAACCAATTTTGTTTTGCTTGCTCAACTTCACAATGAAATCACTACGATTCATTTTCGTTTCGAAGTCTATACCACAAAAGGTAGTCACGAAAATGAATAGCTATTTCTAGTATAAAACGCCAAGGCAATCGGCCAGACAGCGCAAAACGGTTATATCTCCTGATATAATTCTTCATATGAGATCGCGCTGTTCTTATTCCGCAAAATTTATTTTATATATACAAAATGGCTTCATAGCATCTAAGCTAACCTAACCCCTTCCGTCCTTTGGACGGGCTTCGACTAATCTATTATACATAGTGGGCCTGGTAGTTTCCGTCGTAGCTATATATATATATATATATATATATATATATATATATATATATATATATATATATATATATATATATATATATATATATATATATATATATATATATATATATATATATGCTGCAGTTGCAGTCTTCTTGCGGTCCAGAGACTGTGTGATCCTCCTGACTAAGTTATTGAGTGCCAGATCGGTGGATTTACCTTTTAGATAGGCGTATTGATGTTCACTCGGAGGCCTCAGCGATAACACCTCGGCCCTGATGTATCCATCTAACACCTTCTCCAGGGTTTTCAAAACAAAATACATTAGACTAATCGGTCTAAGCTACTTTGGTTGTGAGTTCGATTTACCTCAGGGATGTAAGCAAACCTGACTCTTCGCCTGCTGGCCGGGACAACATTCCAGGCAAGACTCGACCGGAAGAGCCTTATGAGGTATGGGAGAAAGATATCCACCTGTTGTAATAAGGCAGGTATGATGCAATCCTCTCCAGGAGCTTTGAATGTCTTAAATGAGCGAATCACCCACCTGATTGCTCCGGGTTTGATGATCGTTCTTGCGTTCTTCCACTCGTCCTTTTTTGGCCATTTTACAAAGCCCTTCGGGGCGAAGGTGTCACAGCTTTCACTGATATCAAGAACGCGACAATTTGGGAAGTGAGTTTCAGTAAGAATCTTCAACGTCCCTTTACAGAGCCGGTGTATGGTCCATCAGGACCCTCCACAGATCCGATGGGGAGCGCTGGGAATTTTATTGAGAAATAAATAAGTATTAACGGGATTGCAAATATGATAGGTGGAAAACTATTTGTGATTGTGATCAAAATGCTAAAGTTTTGTGAAACGGTCTCAATGTAGTCCCGAGCACGTGGATGTTGAAGAAGAGGTCTATGAGACTTAACGTGTTCTGTGTCCAGATTTCAATTCAAAACAAAAATGATCTTCAATTGCAAACAATTTCCGCTAGAGGGAAAAAAGGAGATAAACATAAATTAATATTTATTTATAAATAAAATGGTGTGAATATGTCGTTTTTTGATTTCAATAAACTAACGTCTATTGTAGAGAAGAAGTTTTGCGCCCTGTCTAATAGTGAAAAATGGAATTCCCGAAACCCTAAAATTCAATAATGTTTCGAAAGAATATGTCCCACCCAGAATGCAAGGAAAACGAACTAGAGAGAAATCTGCAGATCAAAGAAATAAACTCCGCAAAGCCTTATCTCAAATACAAATAGGCCGAATAATTTTTGACACAGACCATGGAGGTTTGTGATACAATATTTCGAGATTGCACCACAATTTAGTTTATTCCTCAGGAAGAAATTATCAAAAAATTGTCTAAGCTTTTCAAATGTCCTATTACAAATCATGAAGGAAGCAATTCTACAAAACCTTGGGCATTCGAAGAATACGAATGAAAAGAGCTTTATATGATCCTCTATCATCAAATGCTCTAGTTTTATATAGTCCACCTGAATTCACTGAACATAAAAACTGAAAAATGATGCGTAAGTTTAGCTTTGAAACATTCATTATAATACAATAATTATTATCACGTTTTAGGGATATTCTGGTGCATGTTGTGGTAGACCCATTATTAGGAAATATTTCGAGACCTCATCATAATGAATATCTATTATTTTTTCATTAGAGATCAGGTAGCTCGAAACGTTCACTTTTTGTTATGTCTAGGGAGTTAAATTTATGTATGACTGTGTTACTGGTGTCCAAATTCCTGGTTGATTTGGCTGTATAATGGCTGACGAGGTGGAATTGGGGAAAACATTGCAATGCATAACATTATTGTGGACTTTAATTCGTCAAGGACCAGAATGTAAACCTTTAATTGAAAAAGCCATAATAGTATGTCCAAGCTCATTAGTTAAAAACTGCAGCAATGAAATTGATAAAGTGAGTATTGAAAATTATGAAACTCATTGTTAATATTCTAGGATTTTACCTGTATTTATTTCTTCATTCTCTTTCAAAACGTAATATTGAAATTGAAAAATTAAAATTCTCAAATTATTCATATACATAAATGTGAACATCCTTATTGCATTCCACCATTTTATACAAATCTCAACATGGACACCATGGATTTATCTGTTAACTCATTAGTGAAATATAACGCATATATGGAGGATGTCTTTAACAGTATTATTACTTGTCAGATAATAAAATCATTGGTAATATATATACCTTGCTGTCAATGACTGAATATTTTCAATAAATGGAACCAAGCAAACTGTATGGATCAGCATTTAGGATCTTTATGTGTAATAGGTATTTTGATTCTTTCTTTGAATACATTACCCAAGAAAAAAAATATTTGTAAAATGGCCCTCGACCTTCCTCATCGGAATTTACTGGTTAAAATGAATGTCTCTTTGCAGTGCTGACAGATGTTATCTTAGATGAGGTATTGTAACTGTGATCTACTGAAAGAACTATCATGTTTTATGACTATTTTTATATAAGACTATTAATCGCTGCCGCTGTTCTGTTCTCTACCATTTATTGATTTGCATACACATAGTTTCAGTTAATTTCTGTATGTCAATTATTGCAACGATTCAACATTATAAACACCTATGGCATTCAATATTTCTTACAAGAAACCCGATAATCAAATTAATTGAAGGCAATTCACCTTATAATGCTTAATTCTTTCCTAGAGTTATTACATCAGGTGTCTTCAATTCTGCTAAGAAATCGAAAAATTTTAAACAACTACACAATTTTTTTTATTATTGTATCAGATGTTGGGTGTTTATTTGCTCTGGTGATTTTTCCGTAAATTTTATGGTTTTTTGAGTCGAAATCAAATTGTGAGTTTTCGAAAAGTTGTGAAACGAGAAAGCTGATCTATTGATGGAGGTGGTGCTGATTATATGATTCTTATTGAATCTTAATTTTCGAAATTGATTGTCGATATTCGGATCGACCGGCTTATTCTGTGGAGGACGATCACCGCCAGGTGTTGAGTTTTCGACCTTTCGCAATTGATAGCAAACTCAAGAATCCTTTCGGCAGTCAGGACCGTATTGAGTAAAGATTTGATTTTATGCTTAGTTCTAAATTTGCGGATTGTTCCTTGAAGATGTCTTCCAGTTGAAGACAGTGTTAAAGAGAAGTTGTGTAAAAAAGGCTTTAAGGTTCAATGCAGCGATATGCGATTCTTGGTTCCACAAGTGGTGCATTCAGGTTGATAGCCATGTTCGAGGACTTAAGGGCAGGTAAAGGCAACTGGACGCGCCTATACTGTATACCAAACTAGGGTAGCGCTGATGCAGGCCGCAGCTCCGGGCCTAGTGTGGTTACTCTGGAGGATATCATGTCAAAACTTGATGAAACAATACTGCCCAAACTTATTAGAATGGAAGAGAAATACAATAAGTTGATGAAAGAGTTTGTATTGCAGGTTAATGAAAATCGAACCATAAAATCCAAGTTAGTGCTTGTTGAAAAGGAACTGTTGGAAATGAAAAATGGAAATGAGGTGAATCCAGAAAACATCCTTAAAAAGGTTCATTAGCGGTCTGTTAAATGTAATAATGTCATTATTCTTGACTTGGTTGAATCTAACAGTGAGGATATAATATATTATTTATTAAATATCCCTTAAAACAGTAATAAACTGGTATCAAGGTATAAGGAACAAATACAAAAACTACACAAAATACAAAAGCAAGAGTAACCACTACACAGCCGTGGTCAACAAGCAATTTTTCAGGACTCTTGAATATTTCAATGTTTCTTGATTTTCTGATGTCTTCTGCTAATGTATTAAATGTTTGTATGCTTCAATTATTTAATTGACGAGGCTTTCACGTGATAGAATGATAGAAATCCATTTTCACAAATACAAGTACACGATGATTTCTACTAAAATATATTATTAAATGCTCGACGCGTTTCGATACACAGTATCTTTGTCAAGAGCGAATGAATACTACAAATATATTTTACTAACAAATTTTTATATATACTAAAGAGGCAATCCACTCAGAGCTATCCGTACTTGGACTAATGTTTAGGAAATAAATGTAATAAAGATGAGATATTTATGTCTACCTGATCATTAAGAACTTCCGGTGAATACCTAAATCTGTTAATTTCAAGTACTTCTAGAAGGTTGAGTTTTATACCTCTATTCTCAGAATGTAGGACTTTAAATTCTGAATTTAAATGATCCAGTATAGTCTGAGAAGTTTTGCTGATTCTTGTCGCATTCTCCTTTTTAATTTGATTTTGATTATCAAAATGATTAGCACTAAGTACATTTTAATATTCTCTTACTGACGCTTTTTCGCTTAGCTGATCCAAATTATCATATCCCATGATAATGGAATCCCTTGTCTGTATTTCCATGATTCTGTCCATTAGAGTAATAAGATCTTTTTTATTTCCATTTGGATGATTAAAAATACTACATAGGGTACAGCCAGTATCAATCAGATCCACAGACAAGATATTACAGTCTCCAGGAGTCAGCTGACTTGTACAATTAGACACAAAACGTATGCCATTTCTGATGTAGATGCTGGTCTCACCTCCTCGGGTGAGTCTACAGTCACGTACGGCAGAATATGACTCAATTCAAAAATTCTCTGTTTCATTTTCATCTAGCTAAATTTCAGTTAGAACTGTAATGTTGACTTCCTCAGATTCACCTATTATGATATCATTCAATTCATCTAGTTTATTTCTAATACTTCAAATATTTGCATACATAATATCAAAATTGTTTGGCCTAGCATGCGATTGCGAGGACTCGTTCTCAATTGTGCCCTTCTTGTAGGTTGATGCCTATGTTGGATGTATAACTGTTACATCACGCAATTCATACACGTCTTTATGCATTAATTGCTAATCAACCCTGTTTACCATTCGCTTCTTATTCTCTCGTTTGCGAATATATATTTCGCAATTTCTGTCAAATGTATGATCAATTTCCTCTTTTAGTGGAAAATTCTCTTGTTCTAATGTTCTCTGTTCTTCCTTCAGCTAAATGAGCTCTTGATTCTGTTGATCCAATAATTTACCATCTTCTGCCATTTTACTTTCCAATATATGATTGATTTTCTTCGAGGTGTTGTTCTCCATGTTCAACTTCATTTCCTGGGGCTGTTTCTGACTTTTCTGTTTTCGATCAATTTATTCTTGGTTAACCTTTTTCAAACTTGCTAATTCTCTTTTTAATTTTCTATTAGCACTAATCAGATCATCCATCCTAGAGTTCTCATGGATGTCAGGACACTTGGAGCAATAAAATTTTAATATTCTACTACTCAATGCCAAACATCTTTGTTCCGTGGTAGACATATTCTCACAATCTCTGCAGTAAACATGCTTACATCCATCACAAGGAAGATGTTATTTTTGTTTCCCTTTGCATTGGGATCGCCCATGGTCTTGCATTTCCTGCACTCCATTTCAACTTTTTGTGGATCTAAAGGTGTGTGGCAACCTTCAGTCGCTAACTCGATTTCAAGATCAAGCAGATGTCTGGAATGATTTTGTTTTTTTTTTTTGTTATTATTAACTGATACTCTTTGTTATTTATTTTCTTCTGAGCTTTTCAGAAAATTTTATGTTTTCAGAATTTTATGGAAAATATGAACTCAATTCTAGCACTAAAACATAGGTCTTTACTCTACCCACATATTGGTATAAGTTTCAGTATTTAATTCGTAGTTTTAACAAAATTGTTGCCAAATGACTTAGGAGCACTCAAACACACATGAACATACATATATATATATATATATATATATATATATATATATATATATATATATATATATATATATATATTTATATCCCATAATATTCGGGAGAGGATTAAGCTGGATGTCCATTTGGTAAAAGAGTTGTTGGCTGCTGCTTATATTGCGCCGGAACAGGTTTCTAAAGTTCTACGTTTGGACAAAAAAGGAAAGGTACCGAAAAATCGACCAACTTAGGTAGTTTCCACTTATTCTGCAGCTGCGTCAAAGGCACTAAAACTTAGATCAAATATAATAAAGGCTTGCAAAAGTAAAATATCCCTTCAGTCGGACCAGACAGAAATTCAGCGTAACAATTATAGAGCTCTTCGTGGTCAATTGGATCAGCAAAAGCAGACTGGAGAGAGAAATTTGTCCATATGATTTTTTAATGGGATTCCAACTATAATGACCAATAGTCAAAAAACTAAATCTCCCCCATCTGATCTTTCTGTATACCATCAAAATGTGGATGGTTTAACACTTTCAGTCCCAATGGGATATATAGGTCCCAGAAGATATAAAAAAAATTCCAGTGGAAAACGTACTCTTATAATTCAAAACGATCGATATCTCTCTGGTACCATACATCGTATCGCACTTTTCTCCAATAAAAAATAGTTCGCCCGTATTTTCTTTTGTTGTTTACTCGACACTCAAGCTTTGGTTGGATCACGTGCTGTGTGTTTACATGTTATTTTCATCGTTTTTTCCCGCAAGTATTTCACAAAAATGTCCAGGTAAGTAGATGAATAGTTCATTATCACCTTCAGATAGTCCTTTGTTTGTGCATGGAAGATTGTGAGGAGTTTTTCTCAAAAATCTTCTCGTTGGGATGTATATGTCCCAATGGTATTTTGCTTTGGAATTTATTTATTCCAGTGGTATTATATATTTAATACTATAATTTTTTTTCAATTCATAAATAAATAGCTGACATAGAGACAGTTGATTGAGTACGCAGAAAAATGTTTTGATATCGAGGAGGACGATGAGAAGCCATTTATGGAGAGTTGTTCAGAGTATGAGCAATCTTCGTATCTGTCATCAGAATCTTCGAGTGACGAATTTTCGGGACCATCAACAAGTAAAAAGAGAAAAGGTAATAAAATCCAGAGTTCCAAAAATAAGAAAAGGACAAGTGAATCCAATGAGGATTCATCCTCTACTGAAAGTTTGTCTGATGAAAATGACAATACTCAGCCAACGAATGTTCCCACAGTAGTTTAGGACACACGGAAACCTGTTCGTAACCATTTTGTGCCAAGAATGAAGATACCGAATGAAAAACGCTGAACAGAACAGCAACTGTACTTGATGTTTTCTTCAAGCTTTTTCCCAAGGGTCTCTTCATTTGGATAGCCCAAAAAACGAATCAGTCAGAAAAATAAACAATACAGAAAACTGATCAGTATGAAATAATGATTGTTATTGGTTGTTTTCTCATTATGTTCTACAATAAAGTGCCAGCATAACAAATTATTGGTCCACTGATTCTTCACTTGGCAACACGATGATCAAACAAACTGTTTCTAGGAATCGATTTAATCTATTGTCTTCCAAACTCTATTTCAACTCGCCACACAAACCAGAAGGTGCCCACGAAATTTTTGTGTGTTAGTGTCTTGGCTGAGCCTTTTAGTAAACTCTTCAATATGGGACAGTTTCCGTCAGTTTGGAAGCGAAGCTTGATCGTCCCCATTTTCAAATCAGGACAGAAATCAGATGTGAGAAATTACAGAGGAGTCGCTATACAATCAACCATTCCTGAACTACTGGATGGCTTGGTGTGTAGCTCTCTGTCGTGAAAATGCAATGAAGCATTTATAAGCAAGCAGTATGGTTTTAGATGTGAACGTTTCAGCATCAAAAACTTGATTTTATACATTGAGATATTTTGGATTCGTTGGAACGAGGCTTTCAGTTGGATTCAGTGTATACAGATTTTTCAATCTATTGATTAAATTAGAAGCATTTAGGATTTCAGCGGCGCTTCTGGGATGGCTAAGAAGTTTTTTGTACGGAAGATCACCTATTGTGAAAAACAAACAATTGTTATCAAGGGAGTTTTGCGTCTGGTGTCCCCCAGGGTCCTCACCATGATCCTATTCTTTTTATATATTTATTAATGATGTCAAGTCTATTTTACATGCGAAATTTATGAAGCTCTTGCTTTTCGCTGGTGATATGAAGATTTTTTCCGCAGTTCGAGATGACTCTGACGCTGCAATTTTACAGGCTCAGATTGGCCCATTCTCAGAATGTGCCCTAATGAACGCTTTGGGCTTGGCTGTGAAAAAGTGCCAAGTTATCAGCTTTCAGAGATCAAGTTCTCATCTATTGAGGGAATACAGCAAAAAGACCAGACTTTGAAGAGAGTGTCCACTGTGCGGGAAGATTGTGAGGAGTTTTTCTCAAAAATCTTCTCGTTGGGATGTATATGTCCCAATGGTATTTTGCTTTGGTATTTATTTATTCCAGTGGTATTATATATTTAATACTATAATTTTTTTTCAATTCATAAATAAATAGCTGACATAGAGACAGTTGTTTGAGTACGCAGAAAAATGTTTTGATATCGAGGAGGAGGATGAGAAGCCATTTATGGAGAGTTGTTCAGAGTATGAGCAATCTTCGGAGCTATCATCAGAATCATCGAGTGACGAATTCTCGGGGCCGTCAACAAGGAAAAAGAGAAAAGGTAATAGAATTGAGAGTTCCAAAAATAAGAAAAGGACAGGTGAATCCAATGAGGATTCATCCTCTACTGAAAGTTTGTCTGATGAAAATGACAATACTCAGCCAACGAATGTTCCCTTAGTAGTTTTGGACACACAGAAACCTGTTGGTAACAATTTTGTGCCAAGAATGAAGATGCCGAATGAAAACGCTGAACAGAACAGCAACTGAACTTGATGTTTTGTTCAAGCTATTCCCAAGGGTCTCTTCATTTGGATAGCCCAAAAAACGAACGAAAGACTAAAGATACTTCAGTCAGAAAAAAAAACAATACAGAAAACTATTCAGTATGAAATAATGATTGTTATTGGTTGTTTTCTCATTATGTTCTTCAATAAAATGCCAGCACAACGTCATTATTGGTCTACTAATTCTTCACTTGGCAACACGATGATCAAACAATCTGTTTCTAGCAATCGATTTCATCTAACCAAACTCTATTTCAACTCGCCACAAAAACCAGAAGGTGCCCATAAAATTTTTTATATGGAAGTTCTTTCATGTTTGAAACAAAGTTTCGTTCAATGGTGAAGTGAAAGTACTTTCCTGAGTATCGATGAGGCGATGGCAAAGTTTAAAGGGAGAAGCTGCCTCAAGCAATACTTTCCTCTGTAACCCATAAAAAGAGGTGTAATGCAATGGGTTAGATGTGATTCGAAAACTGGCTACACATATGATTTGAATATATACTCAGGGTGGGAAGAAAACCGAAATGAAAAATCAACTTCAGGGGAAGATGTTGAGAAATTAGCCGCGACGATACGAGATCCAGAAATCACTCTATGCTTTGATCGAGTTTTCGCAAATACTCAACTGATGATGCTACCTTTTGCTGCAGTGGGAACGTCGATTGCGGGAAGAAAAAATATGCCAAAATTTGAAATCGATAAGAATCATGAAGCAGGAGAAGCTGAGTTTTTGTGCAATCAGTATGGCACCTGCGTAAACTCCTGGAAGGACACGAAAGATATTAACGTTCTTCCAAATTGTCACACTGATGAAATGACCATAGCGAACAGACAAACAAAGAATGGTATACAAACAGAAATTCCTTGTTCGAAAATGATCGAGTTCTATGACAAGTACATAGTCATCTTGGGTGACTATAACGTGCCTAGTGTGGCATGGATGGATAATAAGTTTGTGTTGTGCAGTGACGATCACCCGGCTTCTGGCTTTGATGATGTTAATCTATCACAACTAAGTAGAGTGATCAACTCTCGCGATATTCTGTTGGACCTTGTTTATTCCCACGATGACTCTCTTAGCTTTGCACCCCCTTTCGAGCTGTTTCAGGATAACAGTGTTCATCATACCGTGATCCATTATGATATTCATACGCCGACAGCACGGAGTTCTTTGTCAGCAAGAGGATAAGTTTGATTTTCGCAAGGGAGATTACAGAGGGCTTACTGAATTTTTGTCCTATTTGAATGGAACTTTGATGACAGGAATATCGAAGTGTCGGTGTCAAAATTTCACGATAATGTTTATGAAGGCCTTAATCGGTTTGTACCAATGAAGCCTTCTTTCGAAGTATCCTAGGTGGTATAATTGAAAACTTATTAGTCTTATTAGCGCTCATAAGCTATTTAAATTTTCAAGACATCGCGTAGATTACGATGATTTCAAAACTATGCGATTAAATTGCCGTACTTTGAGTAATATTTTGTATAGTTATTATTTGAAAAATGTTGAACGGAGTATTAATATAGATCCTCAGAAGTTTTGGAGGCATATTTGCTCACTGAAGGAGGATAATGATCACTAAATCAATTGCAGCTAGAAGGTGTCTCTGGTTGGGATGGTCAGGCGACCGTTAATCTCTTTGCTTATTTTTTCTCGGAAGTATATAGTAATGAAATGTTGGTTCCTACAAGATTTGAGTTGGCTCATACCATTCACGCGTCGTTCATCAGATTCTCGCCTAGAGAGATTTTTGAGGTCATTTGTAGTGCGGAGCCAAAGTTGAGCTGTGGACCAGATAGGATCCCCTGTTTCTTTTTGAAACAGTGTGTTAGTGTCTTGGCTGAGCCTTTTAGTAAACTCTTCAAAATATCCTAATATGAGACCGTTTCCGTCAGTTTGGAAGCGAAGCTTGATCGTCCCCATTTTCAAATCAGGACAGAAATCAGATGTGAGAAATTACAGAGGAGTTGCTACACAATCAATCATTCCTAAACTACTGGATGGCTTGGTGTGTGGCTCTCTATCCTGAAAAATGCAATGAAGCATTAATAAGCGGGCAGCATGGTTTTAGAAGGGGACGTTTCAGCATCACAAACTTGATTTTATACATTGAGGATATTGTGGATTCGTTTGAACGAGGCTTTCAGTTGGATTCAGTGTATACAGATTTTTCGAAAGCATTCGATAAAGTTAACCTTAATCTATTGATTGCTGAATTAGAAGAATTTGGGATTTCAGGGGCGCTTCTGGGATGGCTAAGAAGTTTTTTGTACTGAAGATCACTTATTGTGAAATACAAACAACTGTTTTCAAGGGAGTTTTTCGTCTGGTGTCCCACAGGGTCCTCACCTTGATCCTATTCTTTTTAATATATTTATTAATGATGACAAGTCAATTTTCTCTGCGAAATTTATGAAGTTCTTGCTATTCGCTGGTGACATGAAGATTTCTTCGGCTGTCGAGATGACTCTGACGCTGCAATTTTGCAGGCTCAGATTGGCCCATTCTCAGAATGTGCCTTAAAGAACGCTTTCGGCTTGGCTGTGAAAAAGTGCCAAGTTATCAGCTTTCACAGATCAAGTTCTCATCTATTGGGGAAATACAGCAAAAACGGCCAGACTTTGAAGAGAGTGTCCACTATGCGGGATCTTGGTCCTTGACTCCAAACTTGATTTTGATGATCATCCACGTAGCATTACGGCCAAGGCCTACCGAATGCTTGGTTTAGTGGTCAGAAACGGTAGGGATTTCTCAGCTGAGAAAATGAAGACATTATACTGATCGTTGGTCAGATCTAACTTGGAGTACGGATCATGTGTTTGGTCACCATATTATTTTTGTGATGTGAATAATTTTGAGAAGGTCCAATGTAAGCTTCGACGGTATAAACACCTCAAAAAAATCCAGGGAACACTCACCGATATCTTTAAAATATGAATTTGATGATTCGAATTCAAAGAAATTTTTCGGTTTTTGTTGGGATGTATGGTATATAATGTATTCTCAAGAAAACAAACTAATATTTGACTTCTCCAAAGCACCTATTATGAAAAAAATTGACGAAATTTGGTTAAACACAAAAATTCTGAACTAATATTTTCGAAACAATATGAAATCAGTTATATTTTTCAGTACTCAGAAGGTCTACCTCTGTTATTGATGACACTTTGTCATCGTCACGGCATGCTCAATATTAAATCGTCTATTACATTTTGGCCTAAATCATTCCAAGCCCCCTGAACTGCTTATCGAAGCTCCTGTTCATGATGGAAGACGTTTTGACGAAGGAGATTTCTTTTTAGGGTGTCCCACACATGCTCGATGGGATTCAGATCTGAGGAGCAGGATGGCCACGGTAGAAGATCGATATCATTCTCTTCTAGAACGTTCAAGACAACTCTTGCACGACAGGGAGGGGCAGTATCTTGTTGGAAGAGTGGATTTTGACCCATTGTTTGAAGATACGGTATCACCACAGGTAAAACTATCTCATTTGCGTAAGAATTTCCCGTGAGGTTGTTCTGTATGAAAACGAGGTCAGTTCTTCCACCAAGGCGTATACCTCCCCAAAACATCACTGATTCGCCTCCCTGTATAACATTTTCTAGAGCATGCTGGAGACGGTTTCACTTTCCAGGTTCCCTCCATATTCGAAATCTTCCCGAATCGGGATACTAACTAAATCTAAATTCATCACTGAAGAGAACTGTGGTCCACCTCTCTTGATTCCAGTTTACGCGTTCTTGGCAACAAGCTAAACGAGCAGCGCGATTTCCATGGATCAGTTGTGGAACTCATAAGGGACGTCTGGAGTGGAGTTTACCTTCGTGCAGTCGATTTCTCACCATTTGATCGGAAATTTGTACATTATGAACTCGTGATAGCTCTGGAGCTAATTGCGATGCTGTGTTAGTACGATCTCTTCTGGCTTGTACAACCAAAAATCGGTCTTGAGCGACTGTAGTGATCCTGAAAGCCTGTATGGCGTTTTTCTACGCTTCTCGTTTCATTGAAACGCGACCATAAATGGTTTATGACACTTGGGCAACTTCCCAGAACCCTGAATACTTCCCGTTGTGAGCTCCCAGCTTGGAGCATGCCAACAGCTCGTAAAATCTCTTCTCTAGTCAAATGTCATCTTTTCATGGTCGAATCACGAAACTTGAATCTTTTTTTTGTGCTTATAACAGAAACAAAGTGGCAACTAACTGATTTCAAACACTGAATACATGAAATGATCATAAACCACCGTCGCATCTGCTGCATTTTTAGCTTTCCATAAAAAAAATTGATATCTGTTGCGGCACTTTACATAATTTGGTGAGAAATTGATGCAGGTGTTCATTTCTTAAGAAATTAACCATATTGATCGTTCTGCATACGATATATCGATATTCAGAAGTGTTCCCAAGACTTTTTTGAGGTGTTTATATCTTATACGTCACAAATAAATGTCTTGAGGTTGTGCGGAATTCATTTGGTCTCGATACTTTGAAGAATAGACGAATTGTATTGGACTTGTGTTTATTTTATAAGATTTCGTATGGGCATGTTGATCGTTCGGAATTATTAGGATCCATCAATTTCAATTTACCCGGAAGGCTAACTAGATTTACACCTTTATTTCGTTGCAAACTATGTAGACATAATTACGGTTCTAATTTTTTCCTTTATCGTTGTATTTCTTTTGTAAATAGTTTTGGAAGGTAGTTAGATATTTTTCGTATTCTATTCACAGTTTTAGGACTAATGTGAGAAATTTGTTAGGACAATTTGAATGATTAATTTACTTTTCTTTTCAAGCTATACGGCCTGTTATAATTTGTAAATCTTTATTGTATTATTTTTTCAAATAAGGATTTCCCGTATATTATTGTACACAAATTTGATGTATTCTTTTGTGTATAATAAATTATTATTATTACACTATTTTTATAATAATTTTGCTTTTTGTTTGAATGAGATTGTTAATAATTCTGCAGGATACATAAACTTATGTGATGAGGTATAACATATTTCATCAAAGGAAATTTTACTTGTGAAATATTCATTTTGAGTGCTCGGCCTGTTACCTTCCTAGAAGTCTTTTTACTTGGTAAATATCATACTATCACATTTTCGAAGTTAATTTTCAGGAATGTTTCAGCGAATTTAGTTTCAATTTATTTGTTTACGAAAAATTGCAGAAATGTATGAGTTTATCTTGATGGAAGATAGAAAATTTGCTGATATCGGTAAAACTGCAAATACAGTATAGTAAGGGTGTTTTCAATATTATTCTTGGGGTACTCTAATAACAGTTCACTCTTTGGAAAAGGAGATCTGGATGGCATAAATGGCATAGATTCAGATAGAAGAAAAGGAAGTTTTCCCTTAGCTGAAACAAGTGCTTCAAGGACACTTATAGATAGACAAGAAATATACAGGGGAGACTTTGAAAATTGCCTCTGAATATGATGATTTAATTGTGGGAATTGTATGTCAAAATCCTCTTTTCAGAGATAAGCCAGGTTTTTTCAGTTAACACCTGGAGTGAAATGAAAGATAATCTGGGGCAACAGTACAATTCACCTGATGACGTAATCAAAGTATGAAATAGGAAATTGCTAAATAATTATGACAACAAAAAAATTATTCTTCAACTGCCCTAATTCTGTCTTCAGAGTAATGGGACCCCTAGATTGAGAGCAAGACTAATTGGATGTCTGTGAAATTTTGGGAGATATTTTTCCATATCTGTGGAATGGCTGCTTCAAGCTATTGGGGAAGGGTTCAGAAAGGTTTTGTAGGGTGGCAAATTGCCTCTGCATCTCAGTCCAAAAATGTTCAGTTCATAAACTGAAAATGTGCTACAGTACTAGGTTAATTATGAAATATTGCCGGTCTTTTAAATTTCTTAAAATGTTTCCTAACATCTTCCAAGACTGTTGTGGTGGTGGTGAGTTTTCTGGAAGCTCAATTAGTTTAGATATATATATATATATATATATATATATATATATATATATATATATATATCTCATTTCATATTTTATTTATTTGTTTACATAAATGTAATATAATTAACTGACAATTTTGTCATATTTATATTCAGAGCAGTATTCTATTCGATCGTTCACCACTTCACACGAAGGAAACGATTAATGAGTAACATTCAGTGTTACTTGACTAAGGTTCGTAAACTGGAAAGCCTATGACACTACTCGTTGGTACATTGATATCATTGTCTGATGATGTTATAGTATGTATATATTCTGGTAGATATATATATATATATATATATATATATATATATATATATATATATATATATATATATATATATATATATATATATATATATATATATATATATATATATATATATATATATATATATATATATATTCTCATAACATTTAACGTTATCCTAATATATAATTATTCCAGGATATGTTTTGATTATAATCATTGCCTGGCAATGGTATTAATTACCGGGTGGTGGATTTATATTTTTCATGAAATCAGTTTGATTGCATGAACAGATATATGGGCAACTCGTCGGGGTAAAACCCCTATATATATATATATATACATATGTATGTTAAACTTTAAATTTTCACGGAAGTATCTATGATTTGATGTGTTACGAGTTTTTTTCCGTGGTCCGTTTTGAAAGAGTAGAAAGAATATTTGGAGGTTTTTAGGAAGTGCATTGAATATTTTCATTGCGTTGTAACGGCAATTCTTTTCAGTCAAAAAGCCACGTCAATCGGATATGTGTAAGGGAAAACCCGTCTTGTATGGATTTCATTTTTACATTCTTCAAAATAATGAGGATGCTTAAATATAAATTGCAAAATTTTGTAGATGTACATACCATAAAATGTAAGCAAATCTTTTGAACATACCACGATATGACTCTACTACTGAGTTCAGTAACACTCTCAAAGCAGCCATTCGGACTATAAATATAGAATCAGGGAAGGTAGAGCCCCCATATAATTAAATCTTAAAAAAACACCGACTGAAAATTAGAAAAGTATATGATCTCAAGAACCTCCAATGAAAACTGAGTTTTTAGTACTCTGAGTAAGAACAGAACAGCATTCAACTATTAGACAAGATTTTGAATAAGAATTTCCTAGCTTAATAGAGAATCCACTTGGATGCCAAGAAAACTTACAGTGTCACTAATTTTCAAATTTACATCATCAACCTTGAATCCTGATGGAGGCACAAAGCGTGATTTACTATGAGAAAAAACGATGCATTCAGTTTTGTTCTTGTTGTGATAAGTTGATTCTCAATACACCAATCCTGAAATGTATTGAGAGCTAGAACTGAGTATTCATAAAGACCAAAAACACTGGAAGCAGAAAACATGTAGTTTACATATTCAGCATATACAACAGGCTGAACTCTGTCATTATGTGGCTTAGAAAAGGAATCTGGAACATCATCTATATATATATCTTATATAAATCTTGGGGTACCTCAAGGAAGCATATTAGGCCCTTTCTTTTTTGCTATATATATATATATATATATATATATATATATATATATATATATATATATATATATATATATATATATATATATAGCAAAAAAGAAAGGGCCTTATATATATATATATATATATATATATATATATATATATATATATATATAAAAAGAAAGGGCCTAATATGCTTCCTTGAGGTACCCCAAGATTTACCAGCACTTCAGAAGAACAACAACAACTGTAGCCATCTTGTGTCAACAAGACTTTTTGTCGTCCATTTTTTTAGACAACTCTCAACCAACCTCTGCTGATTGTCCCGAATGCCACTCAGCTCCAGCTTTCTTAGAAGAAGCTTGTGGTTGACACAGTCAAAGGCCTTCGAAAGGTCTTTTAAGAGAGCAATAGGCAATTCTTCCCGCTCAAGTGCGACAATGATGTTGTGGACAAATTCAAAGACAGCTGTATCTGTGCCTTTGTTCTAAGTGAAACCTTGTTGATGTTTGGATATCACCTCAAACTTTTTGAAAAAATTAATCAGGAATTAAGTACACTTGTTAAAAGGAGGGGAAAATATATCAGAAATCACTTCAAGAGAGAATATTGTAGAAAACTGTTTATTAGCAAAAAATCATAGTTGAAATTAGACTTATTATAAAAGGGAGAAAACTCGTAGCATTCGAGAACCTTTACGAAAATCTATCATTCAAAGACGGCAGGAAGGCATGGAGATTGATAAATTCAACGGAAATAAAATAAATATAACCGAGGATAAACTAATCTCACGATATCCTGTTACAACCTATGGAAAAATTAACAGCTCAGGACAATGACAGCAACAGAATTAAAAAATGAAATACATACGTCACACATCGGTATACAAGAACTTGACATGGCCCTAAAATTCAAGAACGATACAGCTCCTCGCATGAATCACTGACTTACCGTTTATACAAAAATCTACCGAATCTACCTTAACACAACTTCGTAGACATCATAAACAAATGACTGGACGACTCAAATAAAATACAAAATTTTATGAAAATGTTGATACCATTTGTTAAGCCAGGTGGCAAAGCTAACGATATATCCTCAATCAGACCCATCGGTTTAGCTCTATATGTTGTTGAAATTATCGAAACCTTAATCGAAAATCGTATTGAGAGAAATCTTGAATTACTTATAGAACCAAACAAATTAATGCATGATTTTCGTAGGGGTAAATCGATCTACGACAGTCTTACTTACATAGTCACACGTATTTATAATACCTTCGCTCGAAAACAGTTCACAATAGTCATATTTTTTTGATATCAAGTCTGCATATTATAATGTGAAAATCAACATGTTAGTTGAAGATTTACTTAATGCAGATATACCGACCAAACTGGAAAATGATTGAAGCTATTTTATGCCATAAACAGCTGTCTGTAAGAGAAACATGTCCAAGTTACAGAGTATGAGATAATTTTGGGACAGCATATCGATGACAACTATTTGATGATTACCGGAACAGATTTGGGTTAAATGTATGGAAAAATAAGACTCTTGACAGGGTTGGCTCTTAGCTTGAGGATCGTAATCTCACTTTATCGATCGAAAAAACCTCCGCTGTGATATTCGCTAGAAGAAGAAAACCGGAATTGCCGCGTTTCTCCATTAACAAAGTATCTTTTCAAAGGAAACAGGAGTTCAAATATCTTGGGGTACTATTGGATAGAAATCTTTCATGGAAGAAATATATCAAAATGATGTGCTCAAAATCCTTAAGGAGAGTAGATATGTTGAGGCGTTGGCGTAGAACATGGTGGGGGACCCACCCTCGAATGTTACTAACCTTCTATAACGCACTCATTCGACCCTGTACCGATTTCGGAGCAATACTTTATGGTGAATGTGATAAAACAATATTACATAATTTACAGAGGACACAATATACAGCATTAAGAACAGTATGTGGATTTGCGAAGTAAACACCGACAAACGTACTGTTGGGGGCAGTGGAAAATCCCTTTAGAAGATAAAAGATAAACACTAGCACAAAATTTCATATGGAGAGGTACAGGTGGACTAATAATCCCATATTACAAGAAATCAAAAATTAGACTTCTTCGAAGGTTTTTGAGACAGTAATGTTTGTCATTCCTTTAACGTGTTCTAATTCCGCCTTTCGGCCAATGACACATCGGGGAATTCTGTCACATCACTAATCCGGGAATTTTGCCGAACCCCTCTCGTGTCGAGGGAAGGGATCTTTAATGTCCAACACATTTCTGGTAGAGAGCCAACGGCTTTAGAATGTTAGACCCAAATCTTGATGGATTTACAAACCGGAATCATTACTATTCTTCAAATTAGTATATACAGACCATACATATCAAGTGAACAGTTTCATAACAAATTCACAAAAGGGGTCAAGAACAGCCCAAACAGATTTCAATTATTTCAAAGATGCTCATTCTGAAGATTACAACTATATTCATACGGACTCCTCTGTATACCCAGAAACGAAATCAGTCGGAATAGTTATATTCTTACACACCTTAAATACAAGGTATACAGCCAAACTTCCTGATCATTAGACAATATTTTCCGCAGTAATTATGGTCATTTGCAAAGCCCTATTAATTATCATAAAAAAGAAACTAGAAACACAGTGATCTTCTCCGACTCTCTCTGCGCAATAAGTAAACTTTCACAGTGGAACATGATCTCTAACATAGATATGATGTCTATCCAAAACAAAAGATATTTATATAAAGTAGCCGATTCAGGATTGAATGTAATTTATGTCTGCCTAGCAGGTCATTCTTCTATCATAGGAAATGAAAGAGCAGATGATCGGGTAAAACGGGGAAAAATTAATAATAATAATTTTTTGAAATACATTTGGGATCAACATGACATTAGAATAACTTGACAAAAATAAATTAAAAAAAAAACAATGGGAAATGGAAGGTTATAGGCTTTGAAAAACGTACATACACATAAGAAATAGGGATAAAAACCCTACGCAAAAATATTTTCTCTTTGATCATGCACTTCCTAGAAAAAACATCACAAAAATTATGAGATTACATTCCAACCATTTCCTGACCCCTGAATATTTACTTAGGATTAAGATAAAAGAAAACCCAAATTGTCAATGTGGGGAATATGGAGACATTACAAATATCCTTTTCATGAGAGCAATACCGTTGAGTTAAAAAAAACTTGGTTCCCATTCATCTTGTGTTAACTGTGCCATAGCCAATTGTAAAATTCCGCTCTAAGTATTAGTCAGAGTTTTTAGCTGATTGTAGTTTCTATCTTTCTTGGTAATTTTGCACGTTGCTCTACTAGGTTCGAGTCACAAACACAATAGGAACCTGAACAGCCCGGGATGGCATTACCGCTTGTCCCCCTGGAAAGAAATGCGGCTAACCGCAAGATAATTGGTAGTGGAAACTATAGCAGAATTAATGTTTCCTGATTATCATTATGCAAAGTGAATAATACATTTTTTTATTTTTCAGAAGACAAATGCCTCTTTACGGTGGTTAAAGAATCATTTTATAAAAATATAGGCAACCTCAATCCTTCTTCATTTGGTAAAATGATCCACAATGACCCTTGATACTGAAGTTATACTATACAAAGGCATACATAGAAAAGGCAGTGAAAGAGTAGGGAGAGACTTTATGCAGCAACTCATGCAAATCGATTCGTCGAAGAAAATAAATTTGATTATGAGAAACATGAAATCTATATACTAGCACGTATGGTTACCACCATGGGAATAGTTATGGACATAGCTCAGGAAATTACAGACGAGGATATAATTTCATTTGTACTAAGTGCACGACCTGATGTCGAAGTAGTAAACGTACATACGTAGGTTTAATCGCTAAATTGTCGAAAATGGTGAATTAGAATGTATAAAGACCCACACATGTAACATAACGTTCGAAGGGACTATCCTTCCTATTTACTGACCAGATTCTAAATTTGGTAGGTATTCATTATAATCAACCTAATATTAATAACTTCAATACGCGTAAAAATAAGACTAGGATGTCAATTGGGATGACTTCTCAGACCATATCAGACAAACCATAAACATAAGCAACAATCCATCAGCTGATGATGTCCTTTACCCAGGATTCGACACGGAAATTACAACGCTTATCGACACTACTGGTGAGACGAAGATTTAACTGACTCCGTGAACACCAGAACAGGAAAGTTTTCCGTTTTCCGCAGATATGCCACCCTTTCAGGATATTTTGTGAGAATTTATCGTTGGATAGGACCAAACTCACGTGGAAAGTAGTCTTAAGATTTTCAGGATATTCGATCCATAACCCTTCACACCATATATCTAATTCTTGCTGCAAAAATCCTATGACTGATAGTGAGGCTAACTCTCCTCTACCAAGCCTAACAGAACTACTCCTTGGGCCCAAGGGTAGAAAAGGATCTGCACCACGATTAGATGGTATTGATAATGCGATGCTTGGGGCTCTTTCTCTCTCTCTCTCGGAGCCAAATACAGACTGGTTGATACGTTTAATGACATGCTAAAGAAAGGGGTGTTTCCACCCTCTTTCAAAAAACTTCTTAATTCTGCCATTTCTAAAACCTCATGAACCTTCTGACCTGTCTAACAGCTATAGGCCCATCGCACTAGCATCTTGTCTAGCTAAAACACTCAAGGCAATGGTAAAGAACAGAATAGAATTCATATTGGATAAGGCAATGTGTTCCCAGTTTCACTCATTTGGTTTTAGGAGGGGAAAATCTGTTCATGACTGCCTTACTATATTCACGGCGTACACATAGTGGCTTTCGCCACTAGAGAATTAATAATGATGATCTTCATCGATATTTCCTGTGCATAAGACTATGTTAACCTTAGGAATCTTCTAGTGGAGGTTGGGGTAGCTATTCAGTATGTTTCACAACAGGAATCTATATATCAGCAATTCTTCTTAATCAGGTTGGTTATGTCCAGAAAATGTGAAAGTGGGCATACCTCAGGGGTCGGTACTAAGCCCCCTCATTTTTAACTTAAACTGTCTACTGTCCAATATTATCATTGATCTAGATATGCTATTGATTGAATTTGCTGATGATGATGCTCTGTTATGTAAAGTTAAAATCCTAGAACATTGAAGATGAACAGAATTCTAACCAGTCTGAAGCAATAATTTGAACAAAGGACTTTGTTCCGAGAAGAAACAGAAGCTATGCTCATGGTTAAACACTCTCCACCTCCTCAAATTTCGCCTATCATCCTGAAAAACTCCCCACTGCAATGGGTTGCGGGTATAAAATACGTAGGAGTTCATATAAATCACAAACTTAACTGGAAAACTGACGCTGCACATATGTGCAGGAAAGAGAAGAAATGAGTGAACATACTTAAAGCGCTATGCAGACCCCATTGGGACTCAAATCTCTCTACCTATTGATCAATATTCACCATGGACCGATCAGACCTTATCTCGACTATGGCAGCATTTCATCGGGCAGGAGTGCTAAATCCCCATAGCATGAATTAGATAAGTTTCATTATGCTAGTGTCCGCACGGCCATAGGAGCGATGAAATTCACTATCACTTTTATTCTACTAGCAGAAAACGATCCTGGCTGGCATTCGAATACATTTCGAAGTTTCTAAGATACGCTGAAAGCCCTCTATGCAACATCATTGAGGATCCTACAGCCTTAGATGGTCTTGAGTACGCGGTTCATGCCCCCCATTTCATAAGGGTCCAACTGAGCTCGAAGGAGACAGACCTAATTGAAAGAAATTATTTTCTTCCTTTCTTCACAATTAATTACCTTCTTAAATGTGAACCGATACAGGTGTATAATACTGACTCCCCAATTTTTTCTTGTCTAATGGCAACTCAGTCAACTCCCATTGAAATGAAAAATTAAACGGATATGCTCCTGTGATGCTTCTATTTCGAGGTCTCCTGACTCAGTTGGATATTGGGTTTGGGTTGATGAGCATAATCTTAAGATCTAAGGTCACCTACCTAACCACATAAGGATAGCTGAAATGTTTTTTATAGACAATGCCACTAAAATCATTATATCTAGAAATAATCCAGCTCCGGTGATTATCTATGACTCCATATATATCCTAGAAAAACTTAAAAACAATTTTGTTTCAGCGAATCTAGATCCTATTACTGCAGAAACAATAAATAACATCAATAATATGAGCGCTAAGGGTTTTAGGATAGCGCTAATTTGGATTCCGAGCCATTCTTACATACACCACAATGACGTGGCTGATATGGTAGCAATTGAGGCAACTACCTACCTAGCTGGGAGGACCACAGGATTTATGGTCTGATTATAATGCTTATATATCTTAGGGAAAACTGGAAAAGACATCCAAGAAGAGGGGTGAACATAAATTACTGCCTACATCATGAGACGATTTGTAACAACCAATATAAGACTTAGATCAGGTCACTGTTTATCCTCTAAACATCTTTTTAGAATTGATATCAAAATAAACAATCTTTGCGTGTGTGGATAGGAAAGTCTTGCAACTTCTATTTTTTGAGTGTCTGAAAAATAACTATAATTCTAGCGTATTGTGTAATAATTTATTAAAGTACAAATTTACATGTCCTATCAATATCAATGATGTCAATATTAGTGAAAATCTCGAGATAATGAACCTTTCAATTGAGTATCTGTAAGCTACCAGATTACCATTAATTTTACTAGAGCCCTAGCTAATATGCCTTGCCTGACAAGTATTTATTTGCTTTGTAAATGTATCAAATCCATGCTTAAAGTAAAACTGCCAAACCAAGCTACTTAGTAGATTTCGTAGTGTCCCAACATATTGTGACATCCAAATCAATTACCAAACTGCCAACAGTTAGCTGCTGAGTATAGGACTCTCTAGACTCCTGCCCTCCCCGGAAATCAGCAGACACTCACCAGCAACTTAGAGTTAGGGTACATTACCACAGGATAGGGCCTATGCCATCTCCATAAGGGAGCAACTGGGGTAGCAGGGTGCTGAGAATGAGAAGAATTTTATATCCTTTTCAACTGTCAATTAAACATAGGGAACAATAGAATATTAAATGACAAATTAGATAGGTTGAAATAGGAATGTACTAATAATGTAAATGATGTCATATGTAATGAATCATCAGGAGTTATTCAAGTTCTGACAGAATATTTGAAGTCATCTGAAATTATAATCAATTGAGTTTCAAATATACGTTCATATAATATGTGAAAAAAATTATTTATATACATAAAAAGGAAAAGGAAATAAAAATGAAAATGCAATTTGTGTTTGCTAACTTACCTATATATGTTAATATGTCATTATCCGGATACAAATTAAATTATCACTTTCCATAGGAGTAATGGGGAGGGGAATAATGAGAGACTGGTTACAAACCCAAGAGTTAAGCCCATAGCCTCGTAATTGGGTCTGGAAAAAAGAAGAAGAAATGTGCTAGCTGAAGATTTTTAATAATTTTTATAATATAGCTGACGTTTTTTCCACCCGGCAAATTTTTGCCAACTCGCTCTTTGTATGTATATCTTAAACAGCTTACTCTTCCAAATAAAAAACGTGAATATATTTCGAAGACGGACGGAAATATGAATATACCTATGATGAATAAATCAGTAGGTCTAACATCATTTACATATCTTGAGTCTCTATTATATAACTACTCATCTCCGAATATCGGAGATATAATATCTCTGAATTTTTATAGAAAACAAGTCAAAATGAGGATAAAAATTTTCGATGCAGTCAGTGAAAGAATTCATAAATAGAAATAACTATACATAACTTTTTGTATAGAACTGATCATGGTCCATAGACGATAACATAATGTTATCAGTGTAGATGCATGTTATTATTAATATTTATTCTTTAAAAACACTAGGTCCACCTATGTAAATGGGCAAAGTACCCGAGCGCATGGTTGAAAGATTAAAGGAGAACAAAATAATTTCGAAAACGTTTAGGTTGATTTTAACGTAAACCAATAAACCATAGGAATCCGAGTTATCTATTCCTTTCTTCATCTATCCATTAGGGCACCTTCTTCTCCAGCCTTTGCCCTCTGCTATTGCGTTATCCACGAGAGTTTATTCAATAGATTATATTATTCTTTTTAATTTAACATTAATTAAAATCTAAAACTCAGAAATAATCTTAATCTAGCATTGAGTCTGGATTGACGTACTTCATTTCACTAGTCCTCGTGTTAGGTTTATGGTATTTTATCAGTAATAATTAAGTTCTTAAAAAATTTGTTACTATAGTGAGCAATACATCATTAGGTTTCCAGAAACTGTGAAAGATTTGAAAGCTTCAAACATTGTCTGCAGTGATGCTGTAGTTTAACTGGATAGAAAACAGGGTGGTGAAATCTTTTTAGCTAAAAACGGAATTAAAATGCACTTGCTCTCAACTACAAAAGAGCTGATGACAATATTGTTCTAAGGAGGGTTTATCACAGCAGAAATAAAAGCAGCAGTGGATAATTATATTGCTGCCAATGAAGTGAAATCTGAAAATGTGACTATTTTCCTGAAAGAAGGTATAACTTCTTAGCAAATATGTCATAATTTTTCAAAATTGTTTTATTTCTTAAATGGTTTCAGATCGTTTGAAGTTGTCTTATATAGTTCATCTGCAATATGCCCAAAATAAGGTTGCTAAAGACCTACTTTCTATAATTGCCAAAAAACGAACAAACTTATTTGTAGCTGCTGACCTAACCATTGCTGTTGATATCCTGAATCTAGCAGAACAGGTAGGACCATACATTTGTTGCCAAATCAAAACACCCATTGACATTGAAGACTTCCATCCAAATTTTGAGAAATGTTTATGAGAAATTGCAGAAATGTACGAGTTTATATTAATGAATGAAAGGAAACATCCAGGAATACAAATTTGAGGAATTGTTTCATATAGTGTCGATAGTCAAAATTCACTGAGAAAGTTTTAACTTACGACGTACAGCTCAAAACGATGCAAGAAAGAGATATAATCTATCTTTCTTATTCATAAGACCGAAATTCAAATGGGAATATTTCCAAACCTAACCTAACTAACCTAATTTTACCTAAAACCTAACTTACTAACCTATTCAATTCAAAATTATAAATTTAAATTAGGTTTGTGGTTCGGTTTGGTTAGTTAGGTTTCGTTTGAAAAGATTTCCATTTGAATATCCCTCTGTGTTATGACAGGAGATGGTGAGTATGTCACTATTGACGGGTTCATGTCACGTAGGTCTTGGACTGAAAATGTGTGAAGCTGTTGCCTAATATTGAAGTTTGGGGGCAATCATATCTGGAGAGTAATTATGCCGAGATAACTGTCAAGAAAATAAACATTCGAATGGATAAGCATTTTGACCAGAATTAATGAATATTTGAGCATATAGAGACTAACTAATGGTACATGTTTGTATATAATATCCATTGTAATAGTAAAAAGGCATTTCAATGAAGCAATTATAGAGTTTGCATGATATAAACAAGAGGACGTTCAAGGAAATTTTGGTTTCTGATTTTTCCTAAACGATAGCCAGGCGGGGTAAAATGATTTCAGAATTGGATTTTGGGGCCCAAAGTTAGAGAGTATACACTTCAGTGAATTTGGACTATCGACAATATATCAAACAATTAACAAAATTTTTCATAATTCAAGGATTGCATAACTAAATTTCGAATCAATACAATAATAAAATTATACGCTATGTACTACAAAGATGATCAAACTTGAACCATTACCTCCCCTCCTAGTAAATTCAGTCAATCTCTTCTTGAATATTTCTACAGATTGCGCTCTTTTTACATCGTCGTGTAGCAAATTGTAATCCCTGATACCCTTATGGCATAAGCAATTCATTGTACTTGTGTAATTACACTTTAGCAAGTAAACGTAATAATTTCTTCTGGTTGTATAATTGTGGATCTCAAAGTGAAAATTGACATTTTGGTTGAAATAATCAGGTTAGATTATAGTTAGACTTATAAATAAAAATCATAGCATTTACATACATTCTTTCCTGACACTATAACCACCGAAGACCCCTCAACATAATTTGTATACCAGTATATCTATTACACACTAGTTTTGAAACGCCCCCAACCCCGGTATAAGAACGACAATGCCAATGCATCGCTTGCATGTAAATTGCAATTCCTGAATTATCTTATTTTCTTCCCCATATTAATTGCACTTGCGACCGACTGAAATCGGTCAAATGAAAAGCCCTGTGATCGTCTAGTACCTGAACTTGCCTTGAAGTTCTTTTTATAAACTGGGACCCTTTTCTTTGTTGTGTTGAGTATTTGTATTAACCTAGTCAAGTTCTTTCATGTGATATTTGATGTGATACGACTAAATTCTTCGTCGCTTATACCATAGGTAAGGAAATTAGAAAATCAAAAAAGGATTCGGTAACAATGTCTATTCGGTCTTTGCAGCACTAGTAATAAATTCTTATCCTTGCATTCTTTGGCGTCCTTGAATGAATTTAATGAAATATCAGATCAGTTAGACAGAGGCCCAATTTCTGCTCACCCATATTTTGAAAGGTAGTTTGTACCTTAGATTATAATATACAAAACTAATTGGTCCTAACCCATATTACGAGTGGAATTGGAATATTTAATTGTTATAAACAGGCTTAATTGCCCCTCATCCATATTCTGGATGGAATTCGGATGAGATTATTATAGACAGGCCTAACCGGCCCTCACCCATCTTATGAGTGGTAACTGCCTCTATCTAAGGTTATGCTAATATTATATCATGTTTTCTGGATATGTCGTTGCCCTGATACTCAAAACTCTGGAAGATTTGCTATTAAAATTCTAGGGAACACGTCCACAGCTGACAACTTGCAAGCGTTAATTCGCTCGCGTATTTTTAATCGAATTCAGTAATTCGTATAGTATTAAAACGTTATACATGGAACTAGAGATAAGCCCGTAAAGCCATACGTGATTCTATATGCTCAACTGAGCGTCAATGGGCAGTATTATTTTTTTTTTGTTTGCGCAATATTAATTTCATTATGTCACTGACTGCGAGTCATATTCTATACCCATATCGCGGATTTGCCAACCACGGAATCATGCCCTCTGATCATACACCTGTATGTACCACAAACGTCACATATATTCCACCAACTCAGACATTCTTCAATCCAATCACGTTGCTCGAATGCTATCATTGCACCAGTTGCATTAGACGAATTGTTTTCGATATTAGTTCTTGGGCTACTCTTGTAACAGTTCACTCTATCTTTGGAAAAGGAGTTCTGGATGCCAATGGCATAGATTCGGATTGAAGAAAAGGGTTTTCTTCACTCAGCTATCGCATGTGCTTCATTGATACTCATAGACGAGAAATATCCAGGAGAGACTTTGAAAATTGCCTCGGAATATGGTGATTTAATTGCAAGTTTTATGTCGAAATTCTCTTTTCAGAGATAAGCCAGGTTATCTTCACTTAACACCTACGCCCTTGAAGGAATTGAAGAAAGAACCACGAGGAAGCTTCCATGATCTACAAAATTCTGATAAGTGAATTTCATTGATAAGGTGGAACGACAACAAAAAAGTTGTCAACATTGCAACGAACATAAATAACGATCAGCTGTGCCTAAGTAAGGTAAAATGCAAGCGTTGGTCAAAAAAAGAAAAATCATATACGCAGGTTGATCAACCTACCCTCATAAATATATTTATCCAAGGAATGGGCGGGGTCAATATTTTCGACCAAATGAGGGGACTTTACCGTATCCGTATACGTTCAAAAAAATGGTATTGGCCATTTGTTCGTTTTTATATAAACGGAACAATGGTGAATATGTGGATCCTTTATCGCTTATGCTTTTCCAAAAATCAGTTTATTGGAATTCACCAGATGAGTCGTTCTAACAATTCTGACTAGTCCTGAACATATGTCTGGACCAAAACCAAGATGCAGTCTATATGTTTTGACAGAAGTGAGGTTTGATGGGGTAGATCACTTAGTTTCTTGAATTCCAACTCAGAGACAATGAGCTCAGTGTAAAAAATGTACGAAGTTCATTTGTTCCAAGTGCAATGTTGGACTTCACCCAAAAGATTGTTTCATGTTATATCGCAAACGACCATGAACGTTGTCTTCATCATTTCAGAATACTTTCCTAGTTTTTCATTATGACTAATCATTAGTTCTGTTATAAATTTTTCCAATAGAATATTTTTATATTAGACTCGCCAATGCCTGTAGTATGATATATCATATGTTAATTAAAATGTACTTTCAGTAGAATGGTGTATCTCAAAGTATTGTTCTCGTATTTTGTATCAATAAAGAAAGTAGTATTTTCAATATCATCAATTACTCAGGAAATAATGGGATGAAAGGCAAAGCTCTGTGGAGTAAAATTTGACAGAGTTAAAAATCAAGTTGGAAGAGGTGGAGGTCCAGAAAAGTTTGCGCATAACACAAAAAAGTGGAAAGCTTTTACAGAACTGCTGCGAGTTGAGAAACTTATATTCAGTGCTTGGAGTCTTCCAGATTGCTACAGCTAGTTGAAAAAGTTGGCGTTTGAATTACTGACTATTTTTGGTTCAACATATTCGTGCGAACAAGCTTTCTCTTGTATGAATATAATTTAAAGTAACACAAGAAGCCAACTCACAAATGAATATTGAGTGTCGTGTTTGAAACTAAAATCAACCAGCTATGTGCCAAATTTGTCTGAGCTTTCCAAAACAATGCAATACCAACTCTCCCATTGACTTTATATATTCTAACATATTTTAAATTGGTTTTTAGTGTTCATTACAAGTTAGATTGCTTAGTAAAGATTTTTCCATTCAGAAAAAGTAATTGTTTGTCTTTGACTTATTAACTTTAGGCAATTTCTTTTGTGGCGCTTTCAAAACTTCAAAATTTTGTAAATTGTAATTTTTGGCTCTTCCTACTCAAAAGGTTGCCGACCTCTGCTCTTTGGGGCTAACTAAAAGAGGAGGTCTAAGCCAATACTCTAGCAACGATTTAGGAACGCAAAGGCAATATTCCAGCTGTTATATGCGAAATATCATCGTAATTATGCAAAAATGTCATGAAAAATTTCCTATAAGGAATGATCATTTGTAAAAAGACCCAAGTTGGACAAATATGATATTCTATTTACATGTCGTTATCAGGAGGTATGATTCGCATATCAAAAGATTCTCACATATCTCGGCAATAGATCCATGAAAACAATTCTTCATTTTACAACTTAATTTTCGAATATGGGGCCTGTTTTGAGACCTAGATTTTCAAAAAAAGAATAAGAAACATAGAACGCTACCCCTCGTTATGAGCCGAGTTCTACCGAAAGTTAGTATGACGATTATCTAGAATATAGTGCTCTCCCTCTCTCCCTCTCTTTCTCTTCTCGAGAACAATAAGAAAAATAATAAAAAAAAATATAATAGAAACATACAAATACATTCGTTCTGTCACAATAATCTGCATATTAGAAAATTCTCAATATGATCTACGTTATTTTTATTGTAGAAACTCAAAGTTTCTACAATGAACAATTCAATAATGACAAACAAGTACTGTGCTTTAAGGAATTTTACATTTATTCGTCCGAAGAAGCTACGGTGTAGTGAAACGAGTAAAGAATCGCAATTACGAAGTAAAATTCCTTAAAACAGACTACTTGTTTTTCATCATTGATAATGGAATTTTACCAAGTGACAGCCTCCCAAATTCAAACAATACAATTTAGAATTTAGATTTAGAAGATAATTGTTGAAAAATGTGGGGATATAGCAGTAGTAGTCAGATGAGTTACACAATCCAAAGAAATGACGAATGAAACTAAGAAATATATGGATTTGTTATGGTACACATATTTAATTATATATGGTTTGTGCAAATATATATTGAAAGTCATTAATATATAATTGAGCATATTTTCCTCTTTTCATTTCTCATTGATTCAATAATCAATCCTAGACTACGTAATGTTAGAAATGAGTAAAACTCTTTCTTTCTATTCATGTCTACGCTTATGTCAGCTAATTATCATAAGTTTTTGGATATCACACGTATTTTTATAAAACACTAAAAATGCAGAAGATGCGACGCTGCTTTATAATCATTTCATATATTCAGTGTTTGAAATCAATTTACAAAAAACGAAAATAATGAGTCCACAATTTGAACAAAATATTACGATAAACGGTGAACACATAGAGAATGTCACATAATATATATACCTCGGACAACATATAGAGATTGCAAAACAAAACAAGGACAACGAAATCAATTGAAGAATGCGATTAGGATGGGTGGCGTTCGGTAAACTCTCACAGATATTGAAAAACAAAATAACTAAAATATTTGACCAGTGTGTGCTCCCTGTTCTAACATAGGGTGCACAAATGTGGACCCTCAATAAACAAGCTTAGAGTAACGCAAAAATCAATTGAGAGATCAATGCTGGGCATCTCTTGATACAAACAGATAAAAGGAATGCCAATGGGTTCTCCTCTTTCACCAGTATCGGCTAACTTATACCTGACAATTTTCAAAAATAGAGCCCTCACAAGTGCTCCTCTGAGTCCAGATTTATGGCTGAGGTATGTTGATGATATTTTCATCGTCTGGAAACATGGCGAGCTAGAACTGAAAAATTTCCTCGACTACTTAAACAACATAGAACCATCCATCAAGTTTACTCTGGAAAAAGAAGAAAATGGAAAACTATCTTTCCTTGACGTAATGTTGTACAAGAAGACCAACATCTCTCTTGGACATCTAGTGTACAGAAAGCTAACTTACACTCAGCGGTACCTAAATGCCACTTCTCATCATCATCCATCGCGGATTGGTGGTGTCTTTCAAACCCTTATTAAACGCTTTCGAAGACTAACAGATACCGAGCACCAGGAAGCCGAAATGTTCAACTTAAGGCACACTTTTGAACAGAGTGGTTTTAATATTTGTCAAATTAAAAAATCGTATGATAGGATCCAAAACAGTAATATGAAAACCGAAACGAGTACGAGTGAGATCAACGAAAGGTCGTTCTTCCTTAAGTTAAAGGAGTACCAACAAAAATCAGTAAAATTTTGAAAAAGCGGAATATAACTTCTATATTACGACCTTTCTGCACCTTCCGTGATGCATTACCAACTCCTAAAGAGACGATACCCCTGAAAAATGAAGGCGTTTAAGGCAGACCCTGCAAGTTGTTTATAGGACAAACCAATAGACGTATATCGGTTAGAGTTCAAGAACATAAGAACTCCGTCAAAAACAAACATCATCATCTGCAGTGTTACAACATATAAGAGACTTCAAACACCAAATAGATTTCGACAATATTAACCAACTAGCAAATATCGACATTTTCAGTAAAATAGTGGCCAAGGAAGCCATCAAAATAAAAAAGCGGGAAAATATCAATAAGAGGGACGATGTTCGGAATTTGCCCCATGCATGGAAAATAGTTTTGAATAAAAATCAGGTGCGAGATCTTACACCAACTGAATATACGGATGATGAAAGTCGAAATACGAAGAGGGGAATGTCAACTCTCACTCGACAACCAGTTGCAGTATGCCGTACAATATGCGGCCGAGAAGAAAATAAACAGACCGTTTAGCAACAAAAGTTTTATCATAGTTTTCGAAGGCTATGATAATGGAGAATGTGATTTCTTCGAAACGTCGCCAACGCGGAAGAAACTTAAGTTCCTCTTTCTTTAATTACGGACGAATACCCGGAAAACCTTATTTCCATGTAGAAATGATTCGTGAAAATTCGAATTTGAATCCTCCTGACAAGAGCTAGTTCCCGAATCTGCCCGCCATGCACGCAGCCCCCAAGCGCCACAATAGTGCAACCAAGCAGGATGCCGAGAAACGAAGCAGCAGACTGCAGTTTCGCCCCCATTAGGAGCTCATCAGTGTCGCATATCGTTTTTCAGTATGCTACCAAGCTACCTCGGGGTACCCTAACCTCGAAAGCGTATGATTCACTGTATTTAGTATTGCGTATCAGAAGGGAAAGTATCGATAAAGTACTAGTATCGATTGATATCGGACTACCCTGATTAGAACCACTCGAGTCCGCGAGCTCTAGATTGAGCATTGTAAATCATTTTTAAGAGTCAATATCGATTATCACTATTCAACCACTAGAAATGTAAACAATAAAATTCCAAGATAGCATACCAGTAATCCTGGATTTTCGGCAGTGTTACCTTTTCTAAGCAGAACAAAACAGTTCAATAATAGAAAAGACATAAGGATAGCCATTTTAAAACTGAACCGGCCTATTCTATCTCAAACAGCTAGGTAGAAAGGGAGATACCAAAGAATTAGTTGAAAAAATAGGTTTTATACAATTGTTTCTCTGCCAATTATTGGGTCTTCCTTGATAGCTAAGTGCTCATCATTTACATTACTAATTTAAGAATATCTTAATTCAATTTTCCAATACTATTTATCATAAACATAATGAAATTTCATAAATTTTAGGACCTGCTTTCCTACATGAAAATAATCATTGAATCATCAAAATGAATAACTTGCTCAAAATATTGAAAACAGGTAATTTATTCAATTATGAAACTGAACATAACACAATGATAGATATACATACAATAATTTTAGTGATTGAAAATAATTAAACGTATTTGAGGTTCCTTTATTTACAGGGTGCTATATAATAGTATATAATAACTTGAAGGGGTAAATCTACGTGCAATTTTAAGAAAAAGAGTTCATATTAACATAGGACCGCAAAAGCTTCGTTACGGAGCTACAGGGTGTTGAAATTTCCGGACAAAATTGTCTTTTTCTTCAAAACTCTTGCAGTTTTGGAAATATTCAGCTCAAATTTGAAATGCAAGCTATTTTTCACAGCCTCCATCATTACACGTTCTAGATTTCAACTGGAATTCACAAGGTGTTTTCTTGTTCGAGGCCATGTCTCCTTTTGCCCCTTCAAACTTTTTTCAGTACGCCATTGATCAGCATACAATAAAATTTCATCATTTTTGTTGAATTTGGAAACTTTGTTGTATCTCCGACCGTTCTCGAGCAAAAAATTATTAAGCTATTGTATGCATTCGCTAAATTGAAAACACTTCTGATCAAAAAAAAAATGACTGGTAGGCTTTAATATTTTTCATTTATTCATTTATTTATTTTGACTGTTGTTAAAGTTGTTCCAGTGTCAGCTCGAATGCTCTATTGAATTAACGATTAGTTTTAAGACTTTTGAAGTTATTACTGTAAGAATTGTACCCGTCTCATATTCAAAACGTCCAAACTTTACTTCCTAGCGATTTTCCTTCGAGACTGAACTGCAAATGGTTCTTAGATAAAATTAGAGAAAAAGCTCATTTTGATAGTGAAATAATGTTCATAGACGAAGCTTACTTGTCCAGAACTGTTATCACAAATGTTCACAATAATCATTATTGGGCTGAGGAAAACCCCTTTTTGATTGAAGAATCTCATCATCAAGAACAATTTTCACTATTTAGTAATTTTATCATCACATGAGGGCACCGTCATCGGTGTAGCTTTCTTCACCAAATTAAATATTATAGGATCCACATTAACATCATTTGCAATATGTTCTTTTTCTAAATGTTTTACTTTAATTTTGTTAACTTTTTCATATATTGCTTGGCATTAGTTGCACATTGCGGATCAGAAAATTTTTAAATTGTTATATTCTTAACATCTTCTAACTTGAACGTGACAAGTTTTGAGGTATAACCTGCTTCCGACATATGGCCACATTTTTTTATTGGGTTTAATTCAAGATGATGGTTCAAGCGGGGAACCGGATGTCCATGAACAGTCAGTAGGGAATCGATAACATGTCTTAACCCGTGATTTATGCTCCTGAATTATTTAATGTAATTCTAGTTTAGCGCTTTGATCGGAAAATATACCTTTTTGATTCAACAATTGCTGCATTTCGGCCTTTTCGTTCGGAAAGAATTAAAGAAATAGCTATATTGTGGTACGAAGCGTTATCCGTTACAACTAGATAATTTGGTGATGAATTCTATATTAATTTATATTCTATCCACTTTTCATGGTTCATATCGTCATGATAGTCTCCAGGTTTGAAAATTAAAAGTAAATCTGGAACGAATGCCCTTTCACTGACAGCGAAAGATATAACCAACCGAGGACGTTTTACAATTTTTTATGTAATCCATATTTTTTGGGGGTTTCGAAAAGCCAACAAATTAGTTTTAACACGGTAATGAGGAAATTCTGAGAAAACTTGAGGCTCAGCATTACTTTCAGTAGTTCTGATATTTACGTCCAGGTGCCGTGTACCTTCACACAAATCTTTAATAGATAGCTGTTGTCTATTTTATCTCAATTTATGATGTCAATTGTGGGCCGGTTACAATTATGGCCCTAGTTCTTTACCATCTGGTAATGTCATGTTAGAACTTTTTATTATATTTTCAAGTAACAGTAACAACTAACAATAATGTAGTAAAACACAATTACTTGCAACACAAAATTCATTCAAAATATTTTACCAATTCAGAAAAAGGTCAAAATATACATATTTCATTCTTTCCTAAAATTTGACAAGAAAATATCTCACATACTTCTATTTTGACTTGATAATTTTTTAGTCCAGGTGCTGTTTCCTATTGGAATTCTTTTGAAACTGACATAGTGAAGAAAATATTTTCAAAACACTTGAAAGATCGAACTTTGCCTGCTTTTTCTGAATGTCAGAATGCCATAGATATATATCCAGAACTCAAACTCCAAAGAAAAGAAACAGTTAAAGCCTGGATAATCAATTAAAATAAAAATTATATGTATTATTTCTCTAATAAAGCAGTTACTATAGCCTACAATTTCTTTTGATTCATTTCAGTAAATTCATGTCATATTGAATTTTCATCTCAGTAGAACTTTTCTATCAAAGTACATTAGATGCAAAAACAAAATACTTGTTTACTTTACCTAAGATTTCAAAAGAATATAATAGTAACCATATCACATACAGTTCTCCTACTAATGACAATTTGAAATATTATTTAATAATATCAAACCATCTAGAGAATCCATTGATTAAGTGAACATTATTGATTTGCTTCAGGTGTTGGTGTACGTACTTTTTCATAATCAATTCAATCGCATGAACTCTCATGAAGAAAATTTTCAATTTTAATTGTTATACCTTTATAAGATTAGGAATTTCTTTGAAGCAACACTCTGAATGTTTTTATAGTTTCAAAACTTTAAGCAATGTTTGAATTGTCTCAAATCTCGTAATTTTCGGTGTATTTCAATATGCCAATCGATGCTTTTTCTTTCTATATACTCGATGTTTATTAAGAGAGAGGGAGAGGAGATGCTGCAGCTTCACAAATGACATTTTTTCATATTGAGTTTTTGAAGGTTATGAATTCGAGGGTTCGATTTGAAAAGATTTGTTTCCTAAGTAACAATAAAATGTTGATAGTGAACACGTGTGTTGAACCTATACGGTTCCCCATCCATACAGTAAACACTATGTGCCAAATTTCATATGCGTACACTTTGAAACAAACAAATAGTGAAAATTAATTGAATTGAACCTTCCAAAGGTCACTTCGTTTTTTACTGTTAAAGAAACAAATAAGCAGACGGATTATTCATCCTCACCACAAGAGATTAGGTACGTGTAACTGAAATGACAAACACACATTAGATGCTGCGCCATCGATTTCAAGCTACTGTGAATTAATAATTACAAACTTGGAAAATATATCTGTATCCTGCCCCTGGTACTTACTGTGACGACATTTTACCGGAAGGAGTTCGTGATATTTGGATTCGAAAAGCCAGAGTTTTTCCAAAATGTAAATAGTAATTTCTCCGAAACTTCTACAAGTTTTTCAAGTTATAAAGATTGGAAGCATATAAGTAACTTATTGATAGAGCATGAGAACAGTTTACAGCACAGGGAATTTTTGACGAATTATGTTGCAAGAGCAAGAATGAAAACTACTGGCCGAATTGATATTGAGTTGCCCAGTATAATTCCGAAATTAACTATTGGTAGGATGTGCTTAGGAGAACTGTTGCAGTAGTGAAATTTTTGGCTTCAAGAGGTCTTGCTTCTCGTGATGATAATGAGACATTATAATCACAAAATAATGGGAATTATTTGGGATGCTTAGTGAATTTGATTCTTTTCTTGCTGATCATAAACAAACTTACGGGAATCGTGGAACAAGTAGTATATCATAGGTATCGTTAACTAGTTGTAATGAATTTATTAATTTAATGGGATATCAAGTTTTGAAAAGCGATATCGGAGAACTTAAATCAGCAAAGAATTACTCTATTTGCGTAGATTCTACATCAGATCTGTCCCACATTGACCACTAACTTTTTTAATTAGATACGTAGATGACCGGCAGTCATTGAGTGACTTTTGCAATTTTTGCCTATGGATATGTATCAGATACCATTTTAATTTTTTTTGAAAGCCTTGACATTCCTATAAAAGATTGTTGTAGACAGAGCTACGAGTATGCATCAAATATGTCTGGAAGTACTCTGGTGTTCAGTCAAGAATAAAAAAAGTTTTCGAATTGGCGATATGCGTACCATGTGCGGCACATTCGCCAAATTTAGTAGGTGTTCAGGCTTTTGAATGTATTACTGAAGCAGTACCATTCTTACGAATTGTACAAAAATTTTTCAATTTTTTCTCAGCTTCGACAAAACGAAGGAATATTTTGACAGAGCATTTAGGTGCAACTAGAGTCCTGAAGTCACATATGGTTATTTCAATATTTGTTAGACTATCTTCAATCGGAAGTGTTATCTCTCAACCGGGAGACACTAAAAAGGAAGCCGAGAGCCTAAAAAAATTGGCGACTGCTTCTCTAACGGAAATATAGAATGATATTTTGGGAATTATGAAGAGAACAAGTCAAAACTTACAGAATAGCACTATGGCCACGGACCTTGGAACGAAACTTTACGAACCTCTGATCAGTTGTATCAATAATTCTGATCAGTACAGAACGGCGGTAAAGAAAAATGTGCTGAGCGCAAAACTACACTTAGACAAAAAGATTTCGCAGTACAACGTAACAAAGTTTGACAGCATACCACGAAATTGATAGCTGCTTTAGTTTTCATTGATAAATAACAATAATTGAGTCTGGTGAGATCAAAAAAAGTAAAGAATTTGCAGAATTTTATCATGAAGACATTATTTCCGATGAGCTTAAAACAGAATGTTTTCATTTAAGCCAGTATTTAAAAAACATAGCAAAGCAATCAGCTCATTTGAATATCTCAACAATACATAACCCAATAAAATTAGATGAAATAGAAGGAACATTTCCAAACGTAAAAATTGCTACTGGAATATTCGTTTGCCTAATGGTTACCAATTGTAGTAGAGAGCGATGATTTATGCAGCTTAAGAAAATAAGAAATGAAGGAGCAACTATGTTACAAGAACGACTGAGTAATTTGTCAATTATGTGTTTATGTGCATAGAGAGTGATATCCTTCAAGAAATTGACTTTAAGGATTTAATAAAAGATTTTGCTCCAAAGAAATCTCGGAAGAAACCTTCATCGTAATCGTAATCAGAAAAACAGCAGCATACTTTTATATTTGAATTCGGGAGGCTTTTACTTGGTGAAATTCCATTATCAATAATAAAAAACAAGTACTGTGTTTTAGGGAATTTTACTTAATAATTGCGATTCGTAACGCGTTTCACTACACCGTAGCACTATATAGTCGGTACAATCGCAACAATGAAAACTATCTACTTATAGGAGGAAATCACTTTTTCTACATTTCTCGATAATATACCTATTATCTACCTAACTTCATCCAGAATTGTCTAAAAGTTTATCAGATATCTGCATATACTTTGCAGTTATATATATATATATATATATATATATATATATATATATATATATATATATATATATATATATATATATATATATATATATATATATATAGATCAATGAATAATCCTCCTGACAAGAGCTAGTTTCCAAATTTGCCCGCCATGCACGCAGCCCCCAAGCGCCACAATAGTACAACTAAGCAGGATGTCGAGAAACGAAGCGGCAGACTGCAGTTTCGCCCTTATTAGGAGCTCATCAGTGTCGCATATCGCTTCTCAGCATCCTACCAAGCTACATCGAAGTACCCTAGCAATTCCAGAAATGACGCACCTCGTACATACGTGCGAGAGTCACCCTCTATGGACCGACACGGCGAACCGGCTACCGGACTTCGAGAAAGATACGAACAGTAACAAACTGATGTGGAAACGTTAAAAATTCCAAACATTTGGGAGACATCTTTCGCCGTTCTGTGAATCACATCAACGATAGAAAACGTACGAAATAATCCCGCTGGAATAGTGCTCTGCTTCCGAAATAACCCTCCCGTCGGTTAATATTTGGCCATATATTTCCGCGATAAACTTCGCGTGGAATCTATGTATGTGAATCTGAGACAAGACGAATTGTTCAAAAATCCGTAGATCAATGAATAATCCCTCCTGACAAGAGCTAGTTTCCAAATCTGCCCGCCATGCACGCAGCCCCCAAGCGCCACAATAGTGCAACTAAGCAGGATGCCGACAAACGAAGCGGCAGACTGCAGTTTCGCCCTTATTAGGAGATCATCAGTGTCGCAGATCGCCTCTAAGCATCCTACTAAGCTATATAGTCGCTACAATCGCAACAATGAAACCTATGTACTCATAGGAGGAAATCACTTTTTCTACATTTCTCGATAATATACCTATTATCTACCTAACTTCATCCAGAATTGTCTAAAAAGTTTATCAAATATCTGCATATACTTCGCAGTTTGGGTACGTTTATAGATATATATATATATATATATATATATATATATATATATATATATATATATATATATATATATATATATATATATATATATATATATATATATATATATATATATATATATATATATATATATATATATATATATATATCTGAGACAAGACGAATTATTCAAAATCCGTAGATCAATGAATAATCCCTCCTGACAAGAGCTAGTTTCCAAATCTGCCCGCCATGCACGCAGCGCCCAAGCGCAACAATAGTTCAGCTAAGCAGGATGCCGAGAAACGAAGCGGCAGACTGCAGTTTCGCTCTTATAGGTGCTCATCAGTGTCGCATAACGTTTCCACATCTGTTTGTTACAGTTCGTATCTTTCTCGAAGTCCGGTAGCCGGTTCGCCGTGTCGGTCCATAGAGGGCGACTCTCACACGTATTTACGAGGTGCATCCTTTCTGAAATTGATAGGGTACCCCGATGTAGCTTGGTAGGATGCTGAGAAGCGATATGCGACACTGATGAACTCCTAATAAGGGCGAAACTGCAGTCTGCCGCTTCGTTTCTCGGCATCCTGCTTAGTTGCACTATTGTGACGCTTGGGGGCTGCGTGCATGGCGGGCAGATTTGGAAACTAGCTCTTGTCAGGAGGGATTATTCATTGATCTACGGATTTTTGAATAATTCGTCTTGTCTCAGATTCACATACATAGACTCCACGCGAAGTGTATCGCGGAAATATTTGACCATATATATATATATATATATATATATATATATATATATATATATATATATATATATATATATATATATATGCAAAGTATATGCAGATATCTGATAAACTCTCTTTGTTGTTTGTGTTGCTGATAATAAAATTTCATAATTAACTATTGACTGCAAAGTTTGAGATATTCAGATTTACTATCAAAGTTTCATCTTTGTCGACATTTTTTGGTTCATATATATTTGCATACAAGATCATGAAAACTTCGAAATTAAAAATAGATGAGTTTCTTCAAGACTTTGCTATGTACTGTAAAGTTTGAGGTCTTCAATATCATTTTCAAAATATCATTTTCGACAAAACTTTTTCCTGTATACATATATGGATTTGAGTTTTTGAAAAAATTACAATTTTCTGAAATTTTTTTTTTTATAGCAGAGTTCAAAGTCTCCAATTTTACCCTCAAACTTTCATTATAGACTATACGTTACATTTTTGTTTGCAGGCAATCGTTCAACCAACCAGCGGTCGAGTTGCGTTCATTTGTATGTCATTTCAAAATTATACGGCTACACAGCAAGTCCTGGTTGAAGATCTTATAGTCTACAATTTCGCTAGTTAGATTATAAACAATTTCACAGCAACGTATACATAAATATGTGTTTCAGATTATGAAAATCGTTCAAATTCAATTCAAAAATCTTCAATTTTAATGTCGAAGTTTTATCGTCGATTAAACGTTTTTCATGCATACACATACAGGGTTAGGCAAAAGTATAGGAACGGCTAATTCTTTCAGTTATTTACTAAGCGATTTTTTTGAAAATTGATATTCCTACTTGGTGAAGAATAAAAATTTAGTGTTCTGATTTTGTACTCAATAGTTTTTCCGGTGTAGCGGGAAATGACCACGATATGAAACTTTCAAATATAACACCCTATATGTTTATTTATTTTTCGATTCAGAGGAAAAAACTTCCTTAGAGACAATCAAGAAAAATGCGTTTCCCCCAAAGTCAAAAATTAAAATGGCAATAATAATTATCACCTGAATCAAATTACTCTCAAATTCATAGTCAACATGACAGGTTGACAATTATTATCAAGTATTTGTTGAAGTTTTGAGTTTTGCACGAACGATAAAAGTTTTTTCATTGAAACTATAGCAAGTGTTAATATTAGTTCGATTCACCTCCTGCCAATAACCTAATCGATCACTGAAATTTCTAAGAAAATTTCACAGATATTGTAGAGGTATCGAATTGATTTCTTCTGTTATGCGACGCGTTAACTCATCTAGATTGGCAGGTCGTTCTCTATAAACTCGGCATCTGAAGTGGCCGCATAAAAAGAAGTACAGAGGCTATAGATCAGGTGACCGCGGGGGTCTCTCGATAGGACCGCTTCTACCAATCCATCTTTCTGGAAAAATTTCATACAATAATTTCGAACATCTACCGCAAAGTGTGGGTGAGCTCCATCCTGTTGGAACCATACAATATCATCTGGGGTTAACGGATTATTTAAATTTGGAAATTAAGTTGTTATGTCGAGCACTATTTCATCTCTTAATAATTTCAAATATCGCTCTCCATTTAAATTCCCTTCTATAAAAAATGGACCAATTATGTGGTCACCGATAATATCGGCCCAAACATTCAATTTTTGTGGATGTTTTGTATGAACCTCTCTAATCCAATATGGGTTGTCTCCCGACCAAATACGGCAATTATGCATATTTACTGTACCATTGAGGCAGAACGTACCTTCATCGGAGAATATGATTCTATTCGAAAAATTTGGATTCACCATAATCATTTTCATGATGGTCTCTGAAAATTGTACTCTACGGTCTGGATCGTCTTCAGTAAGCTCATGGACGAAATATTATATGGTTTCATTTTTTCTGTTTACAGTATCCTACAAAACTGATTTCTGAGGAATATCATGATTCAAAGCTAGTTTATTTGGAGAAACCTGGGGATTTTCCTCAATAGCCAGTAAAATGTCCAACTTTGTTTCTTCGTCAGTGGCAGACTTAGGGAGTTTTGCTCTTGGAATATCTTTCACTTTCCGAAATGCTTCATATCGCTGAATAGTTCTGCTTACTGTTGATGTGCTAATTTGATGATCTAGGTGAACAGTATAGAACCGACTGCGAACTTCTTGGTCACCATATCCGTGCATCATCAAAACCTCGATCCGTTCTGCTTCACTGAGCTTGAATATCATTATCAGGAATTGAAGTGCAAAAATTCAAACTTCAACAAATACTTGACATTATTTGTCCACCTTTCCCGTTGATTGTTAATGCAAAAGTAACTTGATTTAGGTGATATAATTTATATTATTTTAATGTTTTATGAACTCGACATTGAAAGGAAATGTTTTTGTTGATTGCTTTCAAAAAAGTTTTTTTCTCTGAATCTAAACATAAATGAACATTTAGGGTATTACATTTTGAATTCCATTTTCAGGTCATTTCCGGCCTACCGGAAACAGTAGAGAGCACAAAATATAAACATTATTTATTATTATGTTTAGCGTAGTTTAGTGTAGGAATACCAATTTCCAAAAAAATTTCGCGGTAAAAACTCAGATAATTAACCGTTCCAGTACTTTGGCCTAACCCTGTATATACATTAGTGTTGCAAAACATGAAAACTTCAAAATTTGAGAAAAATGAAATTATTTTTCTGAAAATTTGTTATATACTGCAAAGTTTGAGGTCTTCAATTTTACTTTCAAAGATTTCACGTTCAACTGATTTTTTTCTTGTATACTTCAGTGTTGGAATGCATAAGAATCTCGAAATTTCGAGAAGGATCGTTTTTCAGAACTTTGCAAGAAAACTATCAATTTTGGGAACCTTAATTCTTCTTTGTTGTATATATTCTAATTTTTATATCAAATATCTGTTCTCATCTAAGGATTCAATTTATATGTTTCATACCAGCAAGTGAGAACCTACCTACGCCGAAACATATACACATGCATTTTCTGAGATCGCGAAATTTTCCAACCCCGTATGGTCCTTGAGATGTACAACTGGTGGATAAGGGGTACGTAAATGCTCTGGGAGCTTTTTTCCCTGGTGTCCCCAAAAGCACCAAATAATGCAGTAACGTATGAACATTATCGGACATAAGTTTTTTGATATTTCCATTCCACAATCATTCGGTTCTAACGTCGATAAATTTTGATTTGGAACTCAACATAGCCACATACATGATACTAATTGAACAATTCTCGAGATCATAGTCATTTTTGTGCGTCTTATCGTGAGCATGACGAATTTTAGAAGATACAACTTACAGTTTTGAAATGTACCGTAGGATGAGGGTTAAACACCGAAGTTCTAAATAGAGAATTACGAAGAATGATTCTAAAATTTATCCAAAATCGTTTTTCCCTGTTATCGGATTTGATGGAATGTGAATTCAGAACTGATTAAATAACGGTTCAATTGAAGTCACTTCAAGCAATTTTGATTTTGAATAGTCCGCTAACTCAGGAACCACTCGCCGGATATCCTAATTATTCGCATATATATCGATTAAATGAGTGGCTTACAATTATCTATAGAGCTTATCCATTCGGAAATAAAATAAAGTCTTCCGATTTGATTGTATATTTGGGGATGTGAGAATGCTAATGTGAGAATAGTAGCTTTGAAACTTCGACAAACTGTCAGGAAAATGAATATTCCAGTAAATAACCATTTTATGAGGAAAATAGAACATATTTGAACTTAAAATTTCTTATTCATCGTTTTTATGCCTGTATATTTTTCAGCGAAATTATAACGCAATGTTTTTACGAAAAAATTGAACGACGATATTGCAAGGAATTTTAGAATTTTATTTTGAATAAATAAAGGAGCCAGAAAAAATTCACTTGAGATTGGGATTCTTGCCCCATAAATAGTGAGTACTAATTTTAGTATTCTCTTCCGAAAGAATTATGGGCCAAAAACAATCACTCATTTTTTATTGCTAATTTCAAAACTGTTAGATATATTCAACACGACATCAATTCACCATCACCAAAACACTGTTTGTTTACATTACAGTTTGTATACAATCGTTCAATCAACTAGCACTCGAGTGGCGTTCCTTGACATGTCCGAAAAACAGTGCATTTAATTGTAAAGAGCAACATCCTGTTCACAAATTTTCGACAGTTTACAATCTTGCTAGTTATATTTTAAACTGAAGGCGTTTACATTTTTACGGCGGCATATACATATTAATAGGTGTATAAATTGTTTATATATTGTGTAAGTCATTCTAGATCATCAAGTTTCGAAATGGGAAGTTTTACTGCAATAATTTCATACTATAATTATTATAAACTGAAATTCAAGGAAATATTTCAAGTCAGGGCAGGAGCGCACTTTATTACGCTATTCAAATTGCTTCGGCTCATCAATTCAATGAATATCTGTGTTACCACGTACAATTTTTCATGAAGCTGCTAGAGAATCTGTGTGAAGTATATTTCACTATTTTGCTTTAGCAAAATGGAAATTAGAAATTGCGACTGAAAATATGATATTTCAACTTTTCCAGTGGTTCAGCTTTTTGTAATATGTGAAAGGTTCGTTTGCGTGGTTCTTACATGGCTCACATCACTTTGTCCAAATGTCTGTGATTCTGAAGATTTAAAATGGTCTGACATTATCACAATAAATTTCGCCGATGAATTCGTGGACACTTCGAATGTTGTTCGATCAATGGTGAACACGATTCTTCCCGAATGAAACTACTCGGAGATTCAATATACTCGCGGTCGGTTACATGTCTAAATGAACCGTTGAATTTTCCGAAAGAGCATAATCCGGCCGACGGTTTAGGAGTTACTCATTCGAATTATTATCAGTTCAATAGTTTCGGAACTACGATCAATTTTGAAAAATGTGCGAACTACGTTAAAGACATCGTTGCAGGTGAGATATACGTTGAGATGAATTTGGCATCTGAATAAGGAAGCCTGGTAAAAGCTTCCGAAAAGATCCGAAACATGAAAAAAATTAATTGTTTCTCCAAACTTGTCCACATAAACTCTAGGAAAATAGCATTTACCCAATTTCCAACATATACAAAGATCCTTAAAATTGAACTTGTCTATGAAACGTTTTGAATTTTCTGTGAAAAGAATAGATTTCACATTTCAGATGATCTTGAGTTTTATTATTAATCCGAAAATTGACTACTGTTCCCAAACCTACATTAAGCTCTCCTGATACCTTTTCGAGCTAAACTGTTTTTATAGGTACATATAAATATCTATAACTTACATTCATACATTCTTTATTTATATACATATCCGTAACGGAAGAAATTCTACGAATATATTCGTCGAATAGAGAGTTTTTAGGACTTAAGAATTTTCCTCTTCATATCACCTAATTCGGAAAATAGCCGAATAGCATGTTTTGTTAGTTTCAAAATGAAGAAAGATAAAATTTGAAAAATTAGCGAATTCGGAGAAAGAATGTCTTTCTTCTGGAGAAAAATTAAAAGAGTTATTTTATTTCGGGAACTGGAAAAATTATATAATTTTAGATTTCAAATCTGTCACATGTCAACGTGAAATTAAAAAGTCGTTCATGAAAATTTCGAATTTTCTATGAAACGAATATTTTAATTTCAGTATGGGAAATGTTTATATTCTTATTTTACGTGCTTGTCATAAGGAAATATCGTTTCTTTCAAATGCCAGCTTTTTTCCAATATTGCGTTGTGAATGATTTCAAACGATTATATCTAACCTACTATTTAAATTACTGGAAATTAGTTTTCCATGAAAAAGGAAACGATATTTTTTTGATCGGATGAGTCTCTCCCCATAATCGCGCAAAGGCTACTTACAGCTTTTTTTCATATATTGAATATAAACGATTTGTTGAAAATAATGGAAAACTGTTTTGAGTACTAATAATATTTTATTATGTCCAGGGGATATAAACGATATTTTTGTATCTTGATTATATGATTAAATACAGGGTGTTACATAAGAGTATGTCACCACATGAGGGAGTAATTCTACATGCAATTTTATAAGAAAAAAGTTTGTATAAACAAACGCAAAAGCTTCGTTATGGAGCAACAGGGTGTTGAAATTTCAGGAAAAATTGTTTTATTCTTCAAAACTCATGTAGTTTGAGATATTCAGCCCAACTTTGGAATGCGATTTTTTAGCCTCCATCATTACACGTCCTAGATTTCGACTGAAATTCACGAGGTGTTTTCTTTTCCGAGGCCATGTCTCCCTTTGCCCGTACAAACTTTTTTGAAGTACGCCATTGATCAGCGTACAATCAGTTTTCGTTATCTTCGTTCAATTTAGAAACTTGTATGACACTTGTAATTTTTTTGTATCTCCAACCGTTTTCGAGTGAGAAATTATTGAATTTGAATTATTTGAATTGGATATTATTAGCTAAATAAAAAAAATAATAGATATACTCGATAAGTAATCCCAGAATTTGCTTTTATTCGGATAGCTTGTCTTCTTAGACTCAACTTATACTTATTCAATATCAAACTGAAAAAAAGAACAATATAAAACTAAATAAATTGCTGGAAATGTCCTCCATCTGCAAGAATGCAGGCCTCTGTCCTTCACTTATTATCAGGCACTCTTTGAAATATTCCTGGGGTATTTCTTATCGTGTCACAAGAGGTTATTATTCGGTTCTCAATTCTTCGACAGTGCTCGCTAGAGTGGTATGAATTAAACTCTTGAGATATCCGCACAAGAAAAAGACTAAATTATTGAAGTCTGGGGACCTAGGAGGGCATGGTTCTGGCCCACCCCGACCTATTTATCGGTTGTTAATGAATTATTCAAAAATTCCCTAGCTTTTCCACTAAAATGTGCTGCTGCCCTATCATGCATGAACCACATTATGATTCTCACCAAAAGTGGCACACCCTCCAGCAATGAACTCCTCTTCAAGAAATTGCCGATAACCGGGACCGCTTAGTCTGTAAGGCAGAAAAAATGACCCAACCAAATAATTTACAATTATTCCGACCACAAATTTAGTTAGAATTTTTCTTGATGATGAGATTCTTCAATCAAATGGGGTTTCTCCTCAGCCCAATAATGATTATCGCGAAAATTTGTGACAGCAAATCTCGAAAAAATAGCTTCGTCTCTGAACATTATTTCACTATCAAAATGAGCATTTTCTCTAATTTTATCTAAGAACCGTCGGCAGAAATTCAGAAGAAAATCTCGAGAAAGTAGAGTTTGGACGCGTTTAATATAAAAAGGGTACAATAGAAAGTCGTGGAGAATCATCTAAACTAGAGCATGTGAAATATTCAACTGATTACCAATTTTTCTTGTACTCACATGAGGATTCAAATCAAAACTGCTTCTTCAATATCTGTAGTTCTTATAGTTTGAGTTGCACCTTTTAAATGATCAGTAGCAGTAAAAGTACCAATTTCCCCAACCTTCAAATATTTCAAAATGTTCGTCCGCCTGGTTGTGTTTCCGACAGCCAGATTGTATATATATATATATATATATATATATATATATATATATATATATATATATATATATATATATATATATATATATATATATATATATATATATATATATATATATATATATATATATATATATATATATATATATATATATATATATATATATATATATTAGGTGTTATTCTAGGAATCTTGAGATTTTGGGTCTGAAGAAAATTTGTATATATATATATATATATACCTCATTATTTTTCGGAAAGAAACCTACGAAAAATATTACACGATTTGATGACTTTTATCTTTTGTAACTGTTCAAACAAATTCCTAGGAATAACAACTGTTGTGGAAATAATAATCGGTAGAATAAAGATTTTTTCATTTTCAACATTTTTTAATCTCGTCGCAAGCATCATATGTTTAGAAATTTTTCATTGTAATCATTTGGTATATTATGTTTGTCGGGTATAGCAATATCAATTTTATAAGTTATTTGAATCTGTTTATCAGTAAGAATGATATCTGGTCTATTTTGTTTTACAGCTCTGTTGCAAAGAATTGTTTTATCAAAATAAAGTTTATATTTGTGTTTTTCGCAAATACTCTCAGGTTCATATTTGTAAAATTTTTTTCTTTTGGGAATTAGGTCATGTTTAGTTCCTAGAACGGTGTTTAATTCAAGGAACGGAGAAAGATCCCAAATGTTTGGAATTTTTAATGTTTCCACATCTGTTTGTTATTGTTCGTATCTTTCTCGAAGTCCGGTAGAGGGTTCGCCGAGTCGGTCCATAGAGGGCGACTCTCGTACTTATGTACGAGGTGCGTACTTTATGGAATTGATAGGGTACCCCGATGTAGCTTGGTAGGATGATGAAAAGCGATATGCGACACTAATGAGCTTCTAATAAGGGCGAAACTGCACCCTGCCGCTTCGTTTCTCGGCATCCGGCTTAGTTGCACTGTTGTAGCGTTTGGGGGCTGCGTGCATGGCGGGCAGATTTGGGAAGTAGCTCTTGTCAGGAAGGATTATTCATTGATTTACGGATTTTTGAATAATTGGTATATATATATATATATATATATATATATATATATATATATATATATATATATACAGTTCGCCCATATATATATATATATATATATATATAGGTGTCTGCTATAAATGTGCCAAACTTCAGTAGGTGATAGTACAAGTCATTTGCAACTGTTCCATAACATTTTTTCGAAAAGTTGATAATTATCGAGTTCTTGATTTTAAGAAATGTTTTGCTTCTCTCTATAAAAACAAGAATATCTCTGTTACTCTTACAGCTACATAAAATCTGGCCATACCATCGGAAAGAGCATTGAATTTTCTATAAGATGAGTATGTTCTAATGGTAAAAAAATTTTGTATACCGGGTGTTGTGAAAGGCTTAGTGAAAAAATTGTGAAACGAACAAAATAAGTGGTATTTCTTGTTAGCTGTACCACTGAAAACTTATCGATCAGTAGCTGTTTTTCTTTGTAGAAAAACTACTACATTCATTTGGCTTCCAATCAATATATCAACTTTTGGACTTACTAATTTTTTACCAGCAAAATCACTGATAAGGGTAGGAGTAAAAACATTAAATTCTTTCATCCTTCGATCACAAATGAGCTAGTTTCACATTTCTAAACAATCACAAATGACTTTTCAATAATATAAAGCAATAAATAGATAACATATCTAGATTTTGAATGTTTAAGAAACTCGGAATAATCAATTTTTCTTTGATTAGAATAAGAAAATTAGGAAAAAGAATCGTAAAAGAATAAATCACAGATAGCTTGTATTACTTGATTTCAAAACAAATAAAAATATTTAGAATTGGACAGAAACTGTCATTCAATGAATTGATGAATTGAAGTTATATATTTTCCCCGTCTACGGTTCCATTATCTTTTTCGAAAAGAAGAAATAATGCCTAGTTTCTCAAATATTGAATATGTTATTTGTTTATGGATTCGGGAATGGAAATTCCCATGCAGCGGGCGGGATTATGCATTACGCTTTCCAAACAGACAGCAACCTTGCAGCAAGACATTTGTTGAAGTGTTCAGGCGCTCCGGTGAAACTGGTTCGTTCAGTGGTTTAAGAATTAGATAAGGTGGTGGAAATGCTCAGCAATGGAGACAAGCACTTGCAACATTGCAGGCTGTTCGCGAGGACCCTACAACAAGTACTCGGAGAATTGGTGCTACATTTAGACTTCATCATTCCACGGTTCATAGACTTGTCAAGCGAAATAATTTACATCCTTACCATTTGAGGGAGTTTCAGGACCTATCACCAGTGGATATCGAGGTGAGGTTGCAATTTTGTAGGTGGTACATAAATAGATTACAGGATTGGGGGTCAGATAAAATTCTATGGACGGATGCGGCAACTTTTGCCGAAGTTGGTATGATAAATTTGAGAAATTTCCATATATGGGATACCGAAAATCCTCATGGCACTATTGTGTCACACTTTCAGCACGAGATTAGAGTAAATGTGTGGTTGGGGTTAAGGAGGGGGCAGATTGTCGGGCCAGTTATACTTCCCGATCGCCTCAATTCGAACGAATTTCTTAATCTATCAAATAACGAAATAATGAACGTTCGGGAAGAAATGCTTATAGCTACTCACCATCACCTTTGGTTTCAAATGGACGGCTGCCCGGCTCATAAATCTAGAATGGTCCAGAACTGGACGACAGAGATTTGGAGGGAAATGAATAGGTCGATTCGGGCAGTGAGATGGCCACCAAGAAGCCCTGACCTTACGCCGCTTGATTTTTATGTGTGGGGCACATCAAAGACTCATGTCCATAGAATTCCCTTTAATTCTTGCGGGTCATTGTCTATGAGAGTAGCTTTCGGCATTCTTTTGGCATTCCCCGTAAATAAGTAGCATATCCATTTTCTCATTCCTTGTGTATGTTTGGACATTTTAAAAAATAATAACGCCTCAGTAAACTAAATTCGAGTGAAATCGACCGATGCAAACTCTACTATCCGGATAACTTTTATATTGGAAACGTCAAAGTCGTTTGTTTTCATAGCATTCTTTGTTCGAAAAATAAAAATCCCCTCAAGAATAATTCAGATTCCTGAATTATCCATTATCTTTGACAGCCGAAAAAGATACGTTAAAATTTCTCTCTCGACTGGAACGATCCAGAAGAAGGCAACATTTTCATCGCCTGTAGGCAACAATGAAGACAATGAAATTGCCTTTCGAGCCTATATTGATATTAATCCACATGCATCAGTGACAATAGAAAAGTATGATTTGAATTTACCTCGTAGTTGTATACACAAAATTTTCAAGAAGTATAAATTGCACCCTTACAAACTTACAAAGGTCCAAACTCTACAAGCTGGCGATCCACAGCTCCGGAAGAACTGTGTGAGATCCTTCTTCTTAGAACACAAGAGGATCCCGATTTTCTCAAAGGAGTTATCTGGACGGATGAGGCCAAATTTTGTAATGAGCTGTTCTTTAACCAGAGTAACTAACACATTTGGGCCAACCAAATTCCCCATATAACGAGAGAAAGAAATCCTAAAAATAATGTGTTTGCACATTTGAAGAACAACAGATTTTCGTATTTTCTCTATGATGAAAACTTAAATGGTGATCTTTATGTGAACATTTTGAGGACGGTAGTCGGTGATTTCGTTGACACTTTATCAGTAAATCAAGGCTTTGTTGATACCAACTCGATGAAGCGCTAGCTCATCGCACAGTTGAAAATTATCGAATTTCAAGTGATATGTTCGAAGATAGGGTTGATTTGAACGAACGGTCCATCTTTGTGGCCTCAAAGGTCACCTGACCAAATGCCTTAGGATTTTTATCTTTGGGGAACGCTGAAAGATAAAATTTATTCTAAACCTGTGACTTCAAGATATAATTTGTATAATATACTGAAAAATGCTTTCATGCATGTTTGTTTGATGTGGTGAAACTGGGGCGAGCCACATCACAGGTTGTTATGCGTCGAGTAGAACTATGTCTAGAAGTAAATGGCCATCGCTCAGAACAATCATTATGAAATTCAGGAAATAGAGTTTAATTCGTTTTGATATTTTTTAATTTGACTTTGGAAGTTAGACAACAACTGCAGTTTCACATTTTCTTTCCTTTAATTTATCAATCACCTAACGACCAAGTTACAGTTATTCATTAATGATCTGGGAATTATCTATACACGTACAGGAATCGAAGCCGCCTTTGACAACTTTAGGTAGGTACGTAGAATTCGTTTTTTTGCCATAAATCGAAAATTTGAAATTTCTGGTACAGAGTATCAATGGTGAACTTCATTTAGTTTCTTACTGCGAATCTAATGAATTGATAAAAAAATTTGGGTTACATTTTGAAAAGACGTAGTTTTCGATATTTCTTCGTTGCGAAATGTGAGGCGGAAAAAAGAGCACTTTATATACTGACTGAGAATCAGTCAGATATGAGTTATGTCTCGCATGGTTTCTTGTTTGCAAAACACTTTTCACTATTTTGGTAGCTCACGCTACTACTACTCGGAATATATCAATTTTTTCAAAGAGCAAAAAATCGATAATTTCCAAGCAAACCTAGAATATTTCATGAACGGAAAGAGCTAGACCTAGGTATTGAGTGTTTTTGTAATTGGAATAACAAGTGTTATCGAACCAGTCATCAATGTACAGGTATTCTATATTAAATAACAAAGTTGGTATTCACTTTCGATATAATCGAAAGTGCCACCGAGGTAAAAATATTTCAGAAATAGAGTTTCGTACCAGCTGAATCAACTACAAAAATTTCAGAATAATAGCATTATAAATACTCCATAAATAAGCTCATAGGCCACTCATAATCAATATACTGTTTCTATAGTAACTATTAACATACAAATCATTTCAATTGCACTTATTATGTAAAATATTTTTCTTACAAAATTTCTACTCAGATTTTGTTCGTTTTGTTTGATGATGAATATTGGGAATTACCTTACTTCTTTAAGTTATTTAAGCCTCAATCACGGTTTTCCTTTGAGACTGTATAACAATATTTTTGCGTTCTCTATTTTCTGCTGAGTATTATTTCTTTTACTCTTATATCATTACTTATTTTATTCTGTATTAGTGAATGAATTAAAAAAATTATAGTTCCTACTCCAATACTTAGAGAAGATTCAACTAAATTGAAATCACCATTTTTCACAACTGGAGATGGAATTTCGAAAGATAGTAGCTTATATTGATCCCTTAAGGCCATCAAACATCGATAATTCTATACCAATATTATATATGTGAAAATTGTCACGTTTCATTTTTCCTACTATAATTAATAAACTGATCTTTAAGTAACTATGAATGAAATAAACCCAATGTAACGTTCCGCTGCTGGTCAACCTTTTCATTCCTTTCGTTAGAATTAAAACTGAAACTCGTATGAACGATGTACGCTGTAAACGTCTTATTAACGAAAACCGTTTTTGCGCCTACCTCTTCTGATAAGAATAACCTGCTGCAAAGAAGTTGATCGCGGAAATCAGTTGTTGGTAGACTTCTTCGACGTGATCATATTCTGTTTGTTGCTGAGCCGATTTTCTAAAGTTGAAAAAGTACATGTGCCTTATGAGAATAATGCGTTGATACCTATTTTGTTTGTTCGCCGCCTATTGAAAATACAACTTTGATACGTCGGATTTTGTACCAAAGAAAACCACTTCATTGTCCCGCATAACATCATGTAAGTCAACTCCGCCAACAAAAAGAAGAGAAAATCAACTTTTCTTTAATGCACGTGTTTTTATCATTTACAGGGGACCTTCATTCGATTCCACTCAACTCTCTACACGTTACTATTCTTATATTCACCCTTACTATTCATTCATTATCTGATTGAATTGAGTATATTTTTCTTGAATGAGAATTTGCGTCTCAGTTGTTACCTTTCCGAAATTTAGTAATTCGTTTTCTGACAGTTCATATCTGATATCTGTTCATAGCTAGGTATAATAACTGTAATATTTTGCACCCAACGTGGGGCAAAATATTACAGTTTAAAATAGGTAGTTTTGAATAAGAGAACAACTGTAATGATGTGGTCAATCTGAACTGAAGGTATGATAAGAAATGTAGAAGAACACTCAATCTCCAACAACATTAAATTGATCGTTGCTACCTTGATTGACATACACACACTTATCTTGACTCGACTTTGTTCAGAATATACTTGTTGTTGTTGGAAATTGAGCGTTCTTCTATATTTCTTATCATACCTGGAGTTTCTGAGAATCTCAATTCAGCAGTAATTTGTTGTCTCTATCCCTTGATTTTGATTCACTCTGATTTCTCTATTTGAAATGACTTTGAATTTAAGAATTTTCTGAGTATGACTACCTTCATTTATCTTGTTGAACAAGAAATATTACAGTTTAAAATAGGTAGTTTTGAATGAGGAAAAAACTGAAATTATGTGATTAATCTTTCTCTAAATTTGCGCAGTTTTATAAATAGGAAGTGGGGTGGATTTAATGAAATTCCGTTCTATTAAATTTTCCTTTCGTACATATGAATTGCGTAATCAGAAAAGAAAGTGAATATAAGAAGAGTAAGGTGTAGAGAGTTGACTGGAGTCGATTGAAGTCCCTCTGTAAATGATAAGAACACGTGCATTAGGGAAAAATTGATTTTCTTTTTTTTATTGGCGGAGTTGACTCACATGATGTTATGCGGGCCAGTCCAGTGGTTTTCTTTTGTGCAGAATCCGACGTATCTAACTCGTATTTCGAATAGACGGTGAACAAACGAAATAGGTATCAACGCACTATTCTCATAAGGCACATGTACTTCTTCAACTTGAGAAAATCCGTTTAGCGACAAACACAATATAATAACGTCGAAGAAGTCAACCACCAAGTGATTTCCGCGATCAACTTCCCTGAAGCAGGTTGCTATTATCAGAAGAGGAAGGCGTAAAAAACGGAAGTCATATATAAGACGTTAACAGAGTACATTGTTCATGCGAGTTTCAATTTTTACTCTAACAAAAGTAATGACCAGTTGACCAGCGACGGAAAGTTACATTGGGTTTATTTCATTCTTAGTTACTTAAAGATCAGTTTATTGATTATAGTAGGAAAAATGAGACGTTATTTAAGTTATTTAATTTTTCTTTCTGTCTTCATGTTGATTCTTTAACACTGCTATACAGGGTGTCTACGCGAGATGGGACATTGAAACTCTATGAAGAAGGGAATGTCCGATTGGAGCAATTTTTGTTTTGTTGTCTTGAATGTTATTCGAAAATATTTTCAATGCTACGGCACTTTCAATTGGTTTAACAGAGAACAGCATGGTTCTAATTTTTTCAAATTTGGAGATTTTCAGCTCGGAAAATTTGATCTTTTCGTGTCACAATTTTCAACATGCGAGAGCGATTCTGTGGTGTTACCATAGATTGAATGAAATACATATATTGTTATATAACGAGTGTCCACGGAGATGGAACATCAAAAGTATATGGATGAAGGAATGACCGATTGGAGAAATTTTTTATTGTTGTCTTGAATGTTATTCGAAATAAGTTCCGAAAATATTTTCAATGCTGTGTCATTTCCGGTTATATAGGAAGTTGACACCATCTTTGATATTTCAAATGACATAATGTATGTTTCAATTTTTTCTATTGTAGAAAATTAAATTCCCAACAATTTTTTTTCATACCATTGCCACCTTAAATCAACCGAAAGAAATAAATGAATTTTTGGATCGGAATTTTGAGATTTTTGGTTGTCTGATAGAGAGTATAATGATCAAAATAATCATTCAATATCAATCATTTCTAGCTCGCTGTGAATAAAAAGTCTCATTCATCAGAATCCAATTTCGATCCAATGCATTTAGAGGCTTCACGGTATACAGGGTGTTTACATGGCATGTGGCAAATCGTAGTACACTCAAAGGTACGTCTTTTCGAATTAGACTACCTATTTTTGCACACACCATTCAACTCGTAATATTAATAGGCATCGATCTGTAATAGGTTTTTCTATACCTAAAACGCATCGTTTCCAAATTATTGGTGATCAATCCCAAAAATCACGATTTTTTTAGCGAGGGTCCTGAAATTCGCAGATTATAAGACTGGAAATCTTTCAAATAATGCATTTCGATCTCTCATTACGAGACCCATCAAAAAGTTTTCATCAAAGTCATTCTGACCATAATTCCGAGATAAATAGTGCGAAATCAATTGAAATTGAATCTGAATTCTCGTTTTTCTTCTTTTTGAATAGTATTCTCGATTACATAAGATATTTGTCACGAGAGTCATCTTCACATTGTTATTGATTTTAGATCTAGACGTTTTGAAATCCATAAAATGTCCTGAAACAGAATATTTTGAATATTATTTCACAAGTGAAAACTCTGATATTTTTCAGCTTAATTGAAGGAATACAGTCATGGGTTTTTCGGTTAGCAATATTTGGAAAATTGCCTACAACTAACCATATATATAATATCGACATGCTTCATTCAGCCAGGTATTTCTGGTAATTCATGGACGTGTTCCTTAATTAATGCTGAAAAATATCAGAGTGTCAACTAGTGAAATAATATTTGAAATATTCTGTTTCAGGACAGTTTGTGGATTTCAGAACGAGTGTATCTGAAATAAATTATAATATGGAGATGAGTTTCCTGACAAGTAACTGATGTAATCGAGAATACTTACTAAAACAGAAGAAGAACGAGGAGTCAGATTCAAATCACTCCAATAGTAACTGGTTTCGCACTTCGCCATCACTATACGTAATCTTTTGAATGATTCCTTATTGAGTGATGCAACATTCTTTGGTTTTCGTCATGATGGAGTTGGTTTATGTGCATGAAGGAGCACCACCTGATTTCAGAATAGTCGTAAATAGATCGGATGAAGTATATGTTGGTAACCAACCAATTTGTTTAACTTGAACCCTTTCGATTACTTTTTCTGGGTATACTTGAGATCACTTAGTTACCCTTTTCGAATTGAAAGTGGAGCTCTCTTTCAACAGAACCTAATAGAGTAATGTGTAGTAATTAATCCATGATGAATTGGCTGAGAGGTAATATTGAAAGGAAAACGCATTTATTCTTCGATTTGAAATTTGACAATCTTGCTCTAATTTTAAACTTATATTTTGATATTTTCGTTATTCGATTTTTGTAGTTACGTGTTGATTTAGGTGCATGAGGGAACATCACCTTATTTAAGAATGGTCGTAATAGATCGGATCAGGTTTATGTAGGTAACCATCCCGATTGGTTTATTTGAACCCTTCGATTACTTTTCCTGGGGATAGATGAAATCTCTCAGTAATCTTTTTCTAATTGACAGTGGGGCTCATCTTCAACAGAGCCTAATAGTGTAATGTGTAGTTATTAATCCATGGAGAATTGGATGAGAACTTTCATTGATAGGAAGACGCATTTCTTTTTTTTTTTTTTTATTTGAAAGAAACAATATTGTCGCATCAACCAATTTGGTTATTAGCGACATTACAAAATTAGTGATTAACTATATGGATTTATATACGTTTATACAGATTTGTAGCTTTTAGGTAGTTCAACAAAGTTTCACTATTTGTAGGGTTGAGGATTGATTGAAGTGTCTTCGGTAGGTTGTACTGTACTCTTTCTCGGTGGAACTTAGGACAGTCCACTAACAAATGTTTCACCGATAAGGTCGTATCATCGCAGGTATCGCACAGAGGGGTCTTCGCGTTTTATTATGTACGAATGTGTGAGATTGGTATGACCTAGACGGAGGCGTGAGATTTTCGATTGCGATTCGCGATTTTTGAATAGATGCACCATTTATGAAATAACGGTTTCACTTCGCGTAATTTCGATTCGCACTGGTTCCACTGATCTTGCCACTGCGTAATGATTTTGTTATTCAATGAGTTTTTCAAGTCAGAACTTACAACACTGTTGATGGTGTTTTCATACTCTGAAATAGCAGCCTGGCGTGCCCATTTGTCAGCTTCCTCATTTCCTGAGATGCCTATGTGTGAGGGTGCCCAGATGAATATGACTTTAATGTTTGAATTATCAGCAATATCTAGTTGATTTCTGATTTCTTGAGCTATAGGGTGATTTGGATATATCTGTCGTAAACAGTGTATCGAATTGAGTGAGTCGGTGACTATTATGAAGTTTTTGTGGTGAGGATGGTGGTTGATGAAGATGAGACTTTGTAGTATGGCATACATTTCGGCAGAAAGAATACTTGTTTGTAAGGGGGTCTATAGAGGAATTCCCTGGGTGGTCACAACTGCAGCACCCACTCCATATGCACATTTTGAAGCGTCCGTAAAATTTTCTGGTAATCGCTATATTCTTCGAGTAGGGTGTTGAATTTTGCTCTTATGACATCAGGGCTCAAGTTTTGTTTGTCGTAATTTGTCAGGAAGGTGATACAGTGTGGTGCATTAATTAGCCAAGGATCTTTGAAGAAGTGAGTTATTTGGTATGGTTCGGGTAGTGAGAGTTGGAAATCGGCTAGAATGATTCTAAACCTTTCATAGAAGGGTTTAGCCGTTCTAGGTTTGTTTGTGAAAAATCCTGTGAGTCTGTTTGTGTGACAAGAGTGAAATGTTGGGTTTGATGGGTTAGCACGTATAGTTGCGGCATAATTGAAACTCAAATTGTCTCTTCTCGACTTCAAGGTGGGTTCTCCTAGTTCCCAACGGAGGTTTTTGACAGGTGTAGTTCTAAATGCTCCAAGAATGATCCTGAAGGCGGTATTTTGAATAATTTCTAGTTGATTCAAATTTGAGGCATTGGATGAGTTATACACGATCGCTCCATAATCCAGGCATGATCTGATGAGAGATTTGTAAAGGCGCATAAGGCATTGACCGTCTGCTCCCCAAGTTTTATTGGCGACTGTTTTCAATATGTTGAGACGCTTTTGGCAGTTTAATACTAGTTGATTGATGTGTATTTTCCAGTTGAGTTTCTGGTCAAAATGCATTCCAAGAAATTTGACTGATGTTGTGGTTTGTAGGATTTGGCCGTGGATTGTGAGGCTAGGTTGGTAAACCGTAGTTGCTTTCGAAAAGAGTAAGCAGTGCGTTTTAGAGGGGGAGAACTGAAAGCCGGTACTTTGGCTCCAATTATCTAAGCTGTCCGAAAAGGTTTGTATAGTTGTTTCCATTGTTCGAATCTGATTTCCTCTAACGTAGACAACAAGATCATCTGCATAAAGGCGTGCCCTCAAGGGAGCTTTGAGGTTTTGGAGTATACCATTCAGGCCTATAAGGAAAAGCGTAGGGCTTATAATGGACCCCTGAGGAGTACCATTAGCTTGGGTTCTTTCGTTTGAAGTATATCCGCCAATTCTAACACGGAAGGTTCTGTCACTCAAAAGTTCTTGATGAAAGCTAGGCAATGTCCTTGTATATTCCAATCTTGCATTGTTTGTAAAATGTAGTACCTCCAAGTCATTTCGAAAGCTCTATGTATGTCGAAAAATACTGCCATGCATTTGAGATTCAGTGCGAAAGATTCGTGAATGAAACTTTCAAGGTCTACTAGATTGTCAAGGGTTGACCTTTTTTGTCTGAAACCGCTCTGCTCGGGGATCAGGAGATTTCTTTTTTCTAGAGTCCATAAGAGACGTTTATTGACTATTTTCTCAAGGAGTTTACACATTGAACATGTGAGTGAAATTGGTCGGTAAGATGCGGGAGATATTTTTGGTTTATTTGGCTTCAAGATTGGTATGATAATTGCCTTCTTCCACTTGTTCGGAAAGACTTGCTGAGTCCATATATGATTAAAAAGTTTAAGTAAAGACAATTTGCCATTTTCGGGTAGGTGTTTGAGAAAAACGCTAGGTATATCGTCTGGACCTCCACAGACATCTTTGATTTCGTTTAGACATTCATCAAGTTCCAATCTTGTGATTTTAGAATTCAATGGGTCATCAGACTCCCCGATTACCAGTTCTTCGGATTCCATCGAGTTTTTTGTGTTTATGAAATTATCGTTGTAGTTGGCGTTATTGGAGTGACTTTCGTAAGTGTCTGCCAGGATTTCAGCTATCTCGTCCTGAGCTGAAGCTATAACTCCATTGTGTTCCAGAATTGATATTTTTTGGTAAGTGTTGGTACCAGAAATGCCACGGATCTTCTTTCAAAAAGTGGAGATTGGGGTTGAGCTGTTTATCGAGATCAGAAATTTTCGCCAGGATTCTTTCTTTGCTGTTTTTATAGTGAACCTCGCTATAGCTCTCAACCGTTTGAACTCGACAAAGTTTTCTGTAGTTTTATGACGTTTATAATAATTAAAAGCATGTTTACTAGCTCTGATCGCTCTATCGCAATCATTGTTCCACCATGGAACTGGATTGCGACCTGAAATTATTCTCGTTTTACCAATTGCTAGTTCCGCAGCTTCTACAATGATATTTTCGAAATTATTTAATTCTGTATCGATGTTTTCAGCCATGTAGTGAGTTTTAGTTTTTCATCTATTAAGTCAGCGAACGAGCTCCAATTTGCCGCATCTATTTTCCATTTGAGAGGTGGCTGGTCATTGGTATATTTTGCGTTGATGTTCTCGATTAGAATGGGGTAATGATCGCTATCATATAAGTAGGGTAGGGTGCTCCAGGTGAGAATTGGTGTAATTGTTGAGTCACAAAAGTCAGATCCAGGCAAGATGAGTTGCCATCTGCAGAATTGAAACGTGTCTTCGATCCATCGTTCAACAAACAGAAAGTATAAAGTCTATAACATCCGCTATAATTCGACCTCTGACATCAGTAGCACCTGATCCCCAAATTATGTTGTGTCCATTAAAATCACCCAGTATTATCCGTGGAGGTGGAATTTGATCGATAACGGTGCATATATCTTGATAATTAATAGGACCATCGGGTATATAGAAGTTGCAGATGTTAATTGTTTGCTTGCCTGACAATTTTATTGCTACTACTTCCATTGGGGAATTCAGGTGAATGATGTCGGCTACCAATGTGTCAGATACATATATGGCAACTCCGCCACTTGCGTGCTCTCTGTAAGTTCTGTTTTTGTGGAAACATTGATACCCTCTGAGTTGGTGGAAATAGTTATTTTTAAAGTGTGTCTCTTGGATGCATAAAATTTCTGGATGGTTTTCTGATAGTAAAATTTGTAGCATGGCTAAATGTTTATAATAGCCATTCACATTCCATTGTAATATGGACTTGAAATTCATTATCGATATATAATTATGTTTGAGAACAATCGCTCTCGATATCCGTCAAGTCTTGTCCTATGTATTTACGTAATCTGTTTTTCAGTCTCGTGATTTTTGATTTTATATTTTTCGTGACTAAGAGGGGGTGAATATTCGACAGCATTGAAATGAGTGATGGAAAATCGGTGGTGTAGTCTCTTATTATCTCTATGGGGAATTGAGATCCTCCGATATTATCGATAAGGTTCGTCAGTTGTTCGAAATTTAAGGGTAATCCATTGGAATGTTGCGATATGTAATCTTTGGCAGGTTCAAGCATTTCTGGAATACTCGTGTTCATTGGTGGGGCTAGAGCTTTGGAATCGGTCTTTTTCTTCTTTGGTGTATTTATCATTGGTCTCATGAATTGTGGTTCATTTTCCGGTGCACTGCTTGGGGAAGGACTAGATATTTCGGATAAGGTGCTCTTAGAAATATTTGGTGACTCGATTGAGCTGGTGGTTGACTGTGAATTGTTGTGGGGTGCACGAGATTCTGTTGTGGTATCAGTTTCCATATTGGATTGGGTGGTCAGGTTAGTATCTTGGGAGAGGTTGTCATCTGGGTCTGTTTCCTTGTCATTTTCCGAGATAGATGGACAATTTGCTGCAAGATGGCCGGATGTTTTGCAGATGAAGCAATTCATACCATCTCGAGTTAAGAAGATTCTATAAGAGATGTTATCGTAGTTGATTACTAGAGATTCTGGGATTTCAATGTTGTCAGGATTCACAAATATTTGTCTTCTGAAGCTGAGTATATGATTGAATTCTTGAAGAGTGGTGTTAATTTTTAGAGATGTCATTGCCGAGACTGGTTTCAAACCTAAGTTGAGCAGTTTATCTATCAAAATCTCGTGAGGTATAGTGGGGCATACATTGGATAAGATTATTCTATCTGCTGGGGAGATAAGTTTTCGGGCTTTGAGTATTTCTCCATTGACGGTTATCTCACCGTAATCTGACATAAATCGGTCTACTAAATTTTTATTAGCCAGGTAGACGCAGACTCTATTGTTCGTCATTTTGGATAGAAATATAATATTTTTCGGTTGGATAGCGTTTCCTAGTGGTATGAGATAATCTTGTATCTGGGCGCCTTCGATGGCGCTGAAAATTATTGCCTGATTTTTGTTAGGGTATTTTGTTTGTGTTGCATTGGAGTAGGTTTTTTTGATGCTTGGTTGCATTTTGGTTGATTGGTTGTTGTGTGGTTGGTTGGAGTTGAGTTGAGAAGATGTGGCCATGAGAGTACGATTCATGAATATTTGCCGCAGGCAGAATGGGCTGGTACTGGCCTGCCCCTCTCCGCAACAGATGCGGTGGTTTTGTGCGCGCACCTCTTGTTTACTTTCTTGTGTAGAAATCGTTCTGATCCCACAACTTTTGACGATATTACGGCACAATAATTGTTATATTTGGCTGATACTTACTGCGATACACAGTATGTTTAGTAAGATTGTTGTTGCACAGAGAAATAATAGTTAAATTAACTGATTTGTGGTAAAAATAACGAATAAATTTCAGATTCTCAGATAGCTGGCTTTTGTTGTTCCGGTCAGGACCGAACTCCCGCATTTCTTTTTCGACTTAAAAATTGTTGTTTTTATTAAATGTTGCTCGTACAATTTTTGATAATCTTGTTTTAATTTTGGACTATGAGTTTGATATTTTCTGAATTCAATTTTTCTTATTACTATATAGTTAATTATGCAATATTGCTTCAAAACCTGTAATGAGTAGGGAAATTATAGAGTTTATATGCAAATTAGAAGAGAAATATCACGATAAAAAAATAAATAGAAATGAATTGCTGTTACTTATTGCCGCTAGCTTAAGTGGTTCTTAGAATCAAAAACTAAAGAAACATTTTGCAATATTTGAAGCACTTTTGGAAACTTTTTCATATTTCGAATCATTCGTTCATAATGAAATTCCGGTCACGGTAAGTGTTTGACTTTTCTTTTGGGATGGTCCAGTATTTTCTTTTATCTGAAATTGTCCGATTGAGTAGATAGCTTGCTCTGATATCTGTGTTACCGTTGTCTTCCTGCAAAATACTGAAACTAAATTGAAACTTTCTAAGGAAGAAGGAATTCAAACTACAAAAATATCTCGAGATATGAGTGGTTCTAAAACGAAAATAGAAAACAGAACTATAATAGCTGAAGAGGTGAGACCATTTTGTGATAACGAAAATGTGAGTGATTCTTACTATCGCTATTATAGCATTTATTAGGTTTACAGTTACGATCGTGAATATAAAAATAACCTTTATCAAATTTCGACTTCGATTTTAATATACTGTCCTCTCCAATATTTTATTTATTTCTTATTTATCTTTCTCTTTATGTCAATTTTTTGACATTGCTTAATTTGTTAGTTACTAATAGGCCATCAAGGTAGACAAATTATGTATTATAGTATCTACATTGAATTTGTATGGTATAACATAACATATGAAAACTGAAGAGTTGATAGTTTCTTAGAATTCATTTATTCATTCAAAGCCTATATGAATTTTGCCATAGTTTTGAATTTCGATGTGAGCTAAACAAAAACACGATTTGAGGAGAGCACAATATATAGAATTATTAAATATTGAAACACATCAAGCCTTCTATGATAGCCCTTAAATTGTAAGCTCAAGAAAATGAGAACGGGTGAAACACACGAAATGCACGAAAGAAACCTTTGTAATCGCATTTTCAATACCTGGAACGGACTTTGCTCCGAAGTCATCGATGCAACCTCAGTGAATTGTTTAAAAACTCTTTAGACCAGGTTACATTCAATAAGCTTTTATTAATCAGTTGTTTCCAGTCAATTTCATTTCTTCATATATACAGGGATTATTTGTATGTGTGTATGTTTGCAAATTTCAATTATTTTGTAATGACTTAGGCTCACATAGGATTTTTATCCTTAGCCTTTAATGCCAAGCTACTAATAATAATAATAATAATATTTCATTGCACTATCAGTATTTCACGATCTCCCTTTCGTTTTTCTTATTGCTGATAAAGATAGAATTTTCTGCTATCTGAGAAAATTCAGCAGTGGAATACTGGAGATCCAGTTGTCGTAAAATAATCCATAATTTTCATCTTCAAGTATACTAGTAGCCAGAGCTGCTTGTCAAAATTACGATGACAATTCTTCCAAATTCTCGGTGATTTCATCAAATATTTCAATCAAACTAGACCGGTTAATATATAAAGTGTTTATAGTCCGAGATTTAGAATTCCAACAAGTATCGTAGTTACTCGGTAATCTTTTTTCATAAATTAAATCTGAAATAGGAGTGCGTTGCGACAATGCGGTAAAAATCAGTGAAACCGAAGACACGTTATTCATATTGAAACTACTGAAACATTGAGTTTCCTAACTTGGTTTTAAAAAAATCTAAAATCCGTTCCTAAATTATGACATCATGGGCAAAACGAAAAACTACGGACATCTAGGAAAAACATCTTACATCTCTGGTTTCATTTATTTCAAATCATCAAATCGATTCGAATTGTTTTTGATAAATCGAAGAACATTAAAGAAGTTGAACGTGATTTTTTTTTAAATTTTGATTCTGCCTCACTGCAAATTTAGCCAGCAATAACAATCAAGTAATTTTCCGGTTTTCTTTAACTCTATTGTTCTAGATATTCATGAACTGGACGCGAGCAGTATCCAATAATTTTGTTATCTTAACTTTCCCAGAAACTTCAAATCGAAAGAGGCACTCTATTCTTTTGGGAAACCTGATGTTTAATGTTAACACGATGGATTTCAAAGCCGAGTGAGTTGTATGAAAAACACACAATATCAGTAAAACAATTAATTTGGAGTTTCTCAACCTGCTAATCAAAAAAGTATTCCTTAATGGAATTGGAAAAAGCTCGATTATGACCTTTCCTTTGCTGAAAAAGATTTGAAGTAGGAGATTAACAAATTTTCTATCTTCATTATATAATATCTAGAATTTATTTGAAATCTCATTGAATTTTTGTCTCTTACACTTGTTTTCATTATTATTTTTGTTATCTTTGGCTGCAATCCCGTGGAAGAATTTTCATTTTTGATTGGAAACTGTAGAAGCTTCGTTCACGGGGATGCAGACAAAGATAATACCTTTCTTTCGTGGTATCACTCGACACATCTACCCTCTTCCAAATTTTCAAGGGTGGTCACCCCTGCTCTAGGGGTTGAAATTCGAGATGAGGATAGTACTTGATGATGACTGCCATTGATCAGCATGGATCTGTTCCATTTTACTTCACTGAAACTTGAATAGTCTCAAGGAAATAGTCTTTCAGTTGCTCACCCTGTATCTTTTACAGTTTTCCATTAAAAATAGAAATTCTTTCAAGGCAATGTAGAGAAAGATACCACCTTCCTTTTGAATCATCACACGACCCATTTTCCCTATTCAAAATGTTCAAGGATTACAACCCCCGCTAGGGGGTTGATATTTCAGGCAAGCCTTGTACCCTAAAAGATGTCCCCCTTAATACAAAAATTGATATGTTTTTGCGTTGTGATCAGAAAGGAATACTGTGGTGGATATAGCCTCTGTTTAGTTTTCGTTGCACTCTGTATATATATATATATATATATATATATATATATATATATATATATATATATATATATATATATATATATATATATTAGGGTGGCCCTTAAAAAAAAAATTTGAATTTTTTTTGGGACCCCCTCTAGTTTGGTGCCACTTCATGAGAAAATAACGTAAAAAAATTTTGAGCACAATCGATACATATTAACCCGTCCCTCAAGCCCCCTTTTGAACCTCAACCATCAGGCGCGCGAGCTCTGTGTTACTCCGCCACGGCGCATGGCGAAGATGACGTGTTGTATCGTAAATATTACACACGCGAATAGCGTGAACGTGTTTCGACATGTTCATTATTTTAACGTGTATGAACGATGGATTGAACTTGTGAATCATTGCACCTACTCTTGAATTTGATATTATTTCACCCTCAGTCGAGTGTCTCTTATTTGATGAAAAACTACTGCTGTTGTGCGATCGCCAAATCAACATGTAATTTTTTTTTTCAATATCGATTGTTTTCAGTGTATTTTATTGATTTGCGTTTATTATTAAATACGTGACGAGTTATTTTCCTATTCGAATTTAATTTTTGAGTCATGGAAACGAGATCTGGAACGGCAGAAGTGATTTTCCTGGTTGGAAATACATCAAAAAAAATCGATGGAAATAAGCTACCCAGTAATCGTGAAGTATTAAAAGTATTTTTTCATGCTCTAAGAAGAGAAAAGGCAGTACTATACGTTCTAGTGCAACAAAAGCTATTCAACTCGTCGAAGAATTTTGGCAGAAAGCCAGAATACCAGTCAAGAGGACCCAGAAAAGCATTGAAAAACTTGAAAGTATATATCGTAACTGGGAAAAAATTGCAAAAAATGAAACTCGAAGAACACCACGCCAAATTGAAAAAGAAAGACTATTTGTAGAACCGCTTGATAACTTATTCGATATTGCTCACAATGATGCTGACAAATTAATTACTATTGAGGAGGACAAACAACAAACAATTTTTGAAAGCTCAACGACAAAAAGGAAGAATTGGTTACATGGGCTCCGTCGATGTCTCGTTGGCACAAAAAGAAGCGAGAATTGAACTACGACGTCTTGAAGAAGAAAATCGACATGAAAAGGCTGTTGAAGAAATTGACACATTAGGTAAATATTGATTTTTTTGTGAATGTTGTGCTGCATATTATTTTACCTAGTACCCACTTGCTAACCAAATTTATACCTATCAATTAGATTGAATGTATTGATAATTGATCCTAAATTTGATTTTTAAACAATTCTTCAGATTGAATAATACCCTAAATACACGTGAAGGACAATTCGAAAAAATTCGTAAAGTATTTGAAGACACCGAAATTACTTCCATCGTAATTCATTGGGATGGCAAGTTACTTCCGAACATAGACAGTTCAAAAAAGGATAACTTGGAACGTCTCCCAATAATTGCGTCGTATCAAGGACAAGAGCAAATACTTGGAGTTCCTATAATTGAATCTTCCAGTGGGCTAAATCAAGCTAATGCCATTTTTGACTTGTTATATGAGTGGGATATCGTGGATAAAGTTCAAGCACTATGTTCCGACACAACAGCTTCAAACACTGGAAGACTAAATGGAGCCTGCATCTTATTGGAACAAATGCTTGAAAGAGAGCTTCTATATCTACCTTGTCGTCATCATATTTTGGAAGTCATGTTACGCGGTGTATTTGAAAATCAGGTGGGCAATACGTCTGGACCATCTGTTTCAATTTTCAAGAAGTTCCAAGCTACTTGGATAAACATTAATCGAGAAAATATACAATCCGGTATAGAAGATCCATACGTAAAAGAAATCATCACTGAATCTGAATCCACACAACTGATCGACTTTTGCAAAAAGGAATTATTATTTAAAAAACCAAGAGAAGATTACAGCGAATTGTGTCACTTAGTGATCATGTTTTTAGGAGGTGAAAAAAAAGCAATCAGGGCGCCTGGTGCATTTCACCATGCGCGCTGGATGGCAAAAGCGATATATTGTTTGAAAATTTTCTTATTTAGAGCACAATTCAAGTTGGATATTGCTGAAGAACGAGGAATTAGAAATGTGTGCATTTTGTAGCTAAAATTTATTCAAAACATTGGTTGCAAGCATCATCTGCTGAAAAAGCACCGAGATTGGACCTTGAATTGCTGAAAAGCTTAGAATTATTTAAAGAAATCGACAAAAATGTTAGCAAATCTGCAATTGAAAAAATACGAAATCACCTCTGGTACTTATCTATGGAAAACATTGCACTTTCATTTTTCGATGACCAGGTTTCAATTGAAGTGAAAAAAAAGATGGTATCTGCTCTAAGCAAAGAAAATGATGAAGAAACATTATTCAAACGAATTTGGCTTCCTCCTGCAATCGAAAACGCTAGCTTGGAACACTTCGTGAGTAAAAATACACTGCACTTTTTCACCAGATTTTGAATTGATCCAAGTTTCATGGAAGAAGTACCGAGTAAATGGGACTCGAATCCGAAATATATTAAAGGAAAAAGTGTAGCGAAGAGTTTGAAAGTAGTGAATGACACAGCAGAAAGGACGTTTAAGCTGATAACTCATTATAACAATCTAATTACAAAAATGAAGAACAAAAACAATTTTTATTGCAAGTCGTAGCACAGCACAGAAAAGAATATCCAGATGTAACACGAACGACGCTAAAAGGTGGCTGAATTTTTTACAAATCTTACTTTCTTTTTATGTGAATGTAAAATACATTATAATTCTCTCTGTTTTTGTTGTGAATGTAAAATATTAAACGTAGCCTTAAAATATTTCATTGATTTGAAAACAAAAATCTTGTGTAAGTACTTCATGTTACAACATGATTGTATGTAGTACTGTGCAGTTATGTCGCCGCGTTCAAATGAGTTTCGTTTTGCACGCACCATGGTGGAGTAACACAGAGCTCGCGCTCTGTGTTACAACACAACACACAACAACAAAACAATTCCCTCTCTGTTTGACCGAGAGAGCCCCAATGGCCAGGTTCTGTCTTCCGAGTGATGCCGATTATGATGTATAGATATTTTAGAATAATTATGGACCCAATAATTTGGGCTGACATCGTCGAACGACTAATGAATACAACATGACTCATTGAATCAATCTGTTAATTGTGAGGATTCTCGCAAGTTGTTGTAAGGTTATAAAACAACCAAGCAAGAATGTGAAATACCCTTGTTTCTCGTGTGATCTCTGCAGAGATCTTATATGCTTGTACTGTTGTGATTCGTCCCCGTCTAGATTTAAATGTTTACCGCTCCAGGAGAGAAAGTTAAAATTTCACTGCACGAAGTGTGGAACATATGAATTAGTGAATGTTCTACAGAATACTATACTTGAAAAGGAAAGAATTATTACAGAAAACAAGGAATTATCAATTTATTGAAAGAAAAGATGAAAAATTATGAGAATAGAGAAGTTGTGAAGTATAAAAGCTATGCTTCGGTAACTAAGCAGACAAAGCATGGGGAGATCAAAACTAACCATCCGGAGGTCATTATCAAGCCTCGACAACATCAATCGGGAGAACAAACAAAAGATGATTTGGAGAAGTCTAAAATCCGTAGAACTGAAAATAGGAATTAAAAATTCAAACCTTTGAAGAATAGAATGATTATTGTAGCTTGCCAGTCAAAAGAAGAAAATGAGATTTTTCAAAAAGCCAAAAGAAACAGTTAGTGAAGAAGTAGGATGTTGAATTAACAAAATTCCGAAGACCAGGAATTAGTGTCACGAATGTTACTTAGAACTTCGGGAAAGAAGAGATGGAACAACCTATTGAAGAGCAGAATTTGGTTAATGGCGATCTGAAGGTATCGTACACAAAGAGAAACAAGAAAGGAGAAATTACGTATTTTTGTAAATGCTTCCCAGCTACGTTTCGTGGGATAATGCTTTGGAAAGATATACATACAAAGATCTCACTGTTTCCAGATGTTTCAGATGTCAAGGGGTTTTCCACAAAAGTGGAAATTGCCAGGCGAAACTCGTTTGTCCTCTATATTCGGGATCGCACGAGGAGAAGGATTGTCCTAATGAAACCATATGCTGCAATAACTGTTCAGGTTCAAATGAGAAGTTGAAAACCAAACATTCTACTTCACATTACTTCAAAAGTCAAGAATGCCATATTTCAAAGAATAATCTCGAAAAGAACGTATCACTTCAACTTCGAATAATAAAAGTATGAAAACAGAAGATGATCTCGCAAACTCTACGTCCTGTACCATTAGAGTCAACACAACTGATCATCATGCTACTGCTATCGATATACCTCTTAATAGTTTGTGGTTAAAATCTGTCGAATGTTCCTTATTTCAAAAGTTATCTGAACTACCACAAATAGAGAGCAGATTTAGAAAATATTAATTGGAAATTTTATTATAGTATTGAAGATATCAACGAAAATGCCGAGTTTTTGGTAAATATTCTGAAGAACAAAGTTGAAACATAATATTCTGAAGAACAAAGTTGAAACATATACAGAAGTAGTAAGAATTAAACACTCAAGAAAAAGAAGAAAAAGCTTTATTACTCAAAGGCTCATGAAATCGATCGAAAAACGAGAACATTTATTCAAAACCTAAGGTTGATCATTCCAAAAGGAGCATAGATGGGGGTGGTTCAGATAGTAGATCGCTGTGGAACAGTGTTAATTCGTTGAATGAAAATTTTAAAGGAAAGTCGGTTATAAATGGTATATTGAATTCAAGAAGTGAATTGATACAAGACGAAAAAATCACTGCAAACTTATTTAATGACTTCTTTTCTTCGGTAAGGCGGAACTTCGCAAGATCGATTGTAAGACCAGGAAGGTCGGCTCTTCATATATCCTCTTTCAAAGATTCCACTTTTCTTTCTCCTGGAATAGATAATATTAAATCAGAGACATTAAAAGAGATAGAAAATCAAATAGTGTCAGCTCTAGCGCATTTGGTAAATAAGATAATGCAGTCTGGCACGGTACCCAAACTTTTCAAAGTAAGCATCATTAAACCATTACATAAAGGAGACGAGAAAAAAAATCATGTCAAATTCCGTCCCATAACCCTTAAGTTATATCACAAAAATTTTTGGAAAGAAGTTTCAGTTACGCTCGAGACATCGTCTTTCGAACGCCTGAAGATGACAAGGGATATATATATATATATATATATATATATATATATATATATATATATATATATATATAGGGTGGTTCAACGAAAACTTAACACCTTGATTTCCGGTTATAAAATGAAAGTATGTAACTTCACTTCCTTAACGGGGATGAACACAGCTCCCTGATTTTGAATAGGGATGAGGGGTAATGCGATACCCTATTCCAAAAATCTTATCGAGTACTATCTGACCCTAAATTTTCGTTTTAAAATTCTCATCGTTAACGAAATGGCATCTAAAAAAGTGGAAGACTACTTATTTTTGTGGTTATTTGTGCTAAAAGTGGACACCATTCACTACCATGCAGTGAAGAACGCTAGTGTATGGCTAGCTTATGTTGAATTTACCTCGAGGTATGCAATGTTTTTATTTATTTGTTAATTTTGTTCGAAAAAGTAGACAGACCACTCTTCATAAATCGAATTACAGATGAACATTAATATTTTTGAAATTCGAAACTTGCTAACCCGAGGAATCCACGGATCATATGAGTCCATGCATGTAGCTTCGGAAATATTCTATTGGAATGATTAGGAGGTTATGGGATTAAACGTTTCTCAACCGAAAACCAAAAACACATACGAACATTTTTAACAGAAACAAAAAGTCCTAACAATACAAGTCGGGAAAACTACTTCATCGCAATCCTTGAGTGTTGCCATTGTTTTCAATACATAAGTTTTATCGCCAAGAAACACTACGAGAGGCATTGAAAATATGAATATTGCCAACAGAAGGAAGGCATTCCCTGAAATTTCGAAATTTTCGGTTTTATTTCTTCTAGATTAATAGTGTTCCTCTTGTAGAGTGAATCCTCAACATGACACCCCTTAGTAAAAAAAAATCTAGTGGCGTCAAGTCAGGGAAACGAGGCGGCTATCTGATCGTACCTTTAGTCCCTATCCAATTGTTTCCAAAATTCAAATTCAACAGATCAGTGAAAGCTTCTATTTTGTGGGAAGGGGCAGCATGGTGTTGACAAACATATTTGATCTTTGTGCTAAGTTGATCGAGAAATCCTTCAATGATATTATTGTTGGTGATTTCGTCAGAATGTGCTCCATTGGAATGTTCATCAAAAATTTCAAACGACAAAACGCCACTATCTTTCAGTATACACCACACATCAAACCATATCTTTCTTGATGCTGCACATCAATATGGCGCTGAGGATTCATATTGGACCGCAAATGTTCATTAAAGCGATTAAATATCCCATCGCTAGTGATGCGGACCTCATCTGTCCATATCAGTTCTCTAGATAAGTCTGGGTGTTCACTTTCCTCTCAAAGAAGGTATTGAATGCAATAATTGACTACCATTGTTATATATTCTTGAAAAGTAAAAACAATTACTGCATCCAATATGGGTAAAACTCTAAAAATCTAACTTATGTAATGTATTTCGAAAACCACTGAGCTAAAAAAAATATTCACACAGCAATGTCTCGTACTCAAAACAGTGCCTATAGAATTTAAACTTTTATGTTACTGTGATGAGTCTAGAAGGGAAGAAGATATCAGCAGAATTTTGGTATCACTAAACTAGTCCCTGAAAATAAGATAAGATCGAGAGAGGAGGAGTTCATTTTTCTCTCTATAAAAACTTACCCATCCGAATGGTGAGGATAAATTTTGTGTGGACACAAATATTCCTACATTCGAGACACTAAGCGCTCATTTAGAAATTTTTCTGAAATTATTCGAGGAGAAGTAAACAGTATCTTTTCTCAGCTTAGATGAAGTCCCAATCACAAGGGATGGGATATTTAATCGCTTTAATTAATAAACATATGTGGTTTCCCTGACTTGACGCCAGTCATATTTACCAGACCTGTCATAGTGTTTTTGGCGATATAATATATGCATTGAAAACAATGGCAACACCTTTGAATGCGATGAAGTTGTTTTCCCCATTTGTATCCTTAGGACTTTTTGTTTCTGATAAATATGTACGTATGTGTTTTTTGTTTTCGTTTGAGAAAAGTTTAATGCCTAGTCTAGTTTTTCATAATGCTATATTTTTCAATCACATAACTTCCTAATTATTCTAATAGAATATTACCAAAGCAACATCATGGACTCGTATGATACGTAGATTCCTCGGGTTGGCAAGTTTCGAATTTCACATATATTAATGTTCATCTGTAATTCGATTTATGAAGAGTAAAGTAGTTAATAACTACAGTCTAAATAAAATCAAACCATAGAAATAACCGTGATCTTGAAAAGAATATTTAAAATCTGTGGTTTTCAGTGATAGAACAAGATCTACTTAAAAGCGACCAGTCGATCGCGATCGACCGTTTCAGCACCCCTGCCTTAAAGAATTTTCTTCATTATCAGATATAGATCATCATACGTAACGAAAGATAAATGTAATTCCAATTTGAATAATTTTTGTTCTTCAAAATTTTTCCTGAATACTCAGTATGATTTTCTGAATCTTATATCTGCATACCTCTTTAACTTAACTCTTAACTTATCTTCTCATTTTGAATATATAATGATATTGTTATGAAGAGAGAATATAAATATTTCAATGACTGCTATAGTACAGTTTCAGTTTACACTTCAATTTATTTCCATCACTGAAATTTTTTCAAATAAAATATATTGTTTCATTTATTTACACTTTCCACTTGACTAGCCAGATTTATTTTGCATTCATTCAATACAGCGAATAAAAGCCCGATATTTGGAATTAATATTGTCTACTTATATCAATTATTTTTGCAATACTTGTTGTTTCTTAATTCGTTACCAGTTTCGTGTTTATAAATCCAAATGCCATTTCTAAACACATTGAATCCCTTTTAATTGATTTCTATTGAGTTGGCCAATGAAAACATAGAACGAAGTTTATTATTATTGCTTCTTTTTACTACCAATTTCTTGTGTGAGTGCCCTCTCATAGATGGCTGTACTTCAAATCTCAAATGAATGCAAAAGACATGAGAGAGGTTATTAAAATGAGGTGAAATAGACCTATTGACACTTTTATTTTCTAACAACCGAATGTTGAAATTTGGCTAATAAGAAAGAAAAAAAAATGATAATGAATTACCTACAAAAATAGTTTTGAATGTCATTGATTACAATACTGACATTGATATAGCTAATTGCTTTGCAGACCTTCTTCAGTCTTTTCATTTCACCGACTCAGATGATTTGAGTTGTTAATATGATGAAGTCTTTGCCTGTGACCTAAGATTTGATGAACAAGACATTATTCCGTCTCCGCTGTAAGAGTTCTGCCTTAAATTTTCCAGTAGAATTACTTTTCAATAAGTCACTCCAGAGTGGTGTTTTTCGTATTAATTAGAAACTGATAATTGATCGATGAAGCCTGAACTACGTGATAGTTGATCGTCATAATGAATAATGAAATATAAATAAAAATTAATAAAACAATTTACTATGTTTTAACTATCACTACTTTATTGATGTTAAGAACAAAAAACTTGCATTGGATGGACCGGTTTCGGACATACGTCTATAATCAATAACAAGCTAATGAAAATTGAATACACATGTACAATACCGGAACTAACATCAAGATAATGATAGTACTGGTCACAGCAACTTGAATAATGGTGATTGGTAGGTCTACCTGGTTGTTGAGGAGCTTATTTTTTGCAACCCTTGATGCTTTGAAAATTTCCATCGATTCAAAGGAATTAGTTCAATAGATTTTTCACAAAAATGAAGAATTTTTAGCTGTTGAAGTTCTGGAAAAGGATGACATTCGTTCAGAAAATGTGCAGCTGAAGCTGAATTATATTTCTGATGTAGGAATGATCGGAAATGTTCTTTGTATCAAGCCTTGAAAGAGCGTCCTGTTTGACCTAAATGAAAGGAATTGCACTCAGAACATGTTAACTGGTGTACTCCAGACTTTTCAAATTTATCAGTTTTATCTTTTCAGTTGAAAAGGGGACCTGACAATTTGCTAACTGGTTTAAATGCAATATGAACTTCTTCACTATTAGACAAAACTCTAGCAATTTGTCCTGACGTCTTCCCAAAATATGTAAGAGACATAGATTTTTCTGGCTTCTCTTTGTTGGATAGGGGATATATCATAATCAATGTGTTGTTGCGTATTTGGATTTGTTGGATGCTATTTTTTAAGAGTACGGGTAGAATGAATCTATGGGTATGACTTTATCCGTGTACGATGGTTTTCTGAGGATATTAATTGATAAACGGTTTTTATTCTTCCGGGTAATTGTTAGTTTTAAGAAGTCGATTTAACTATCGACTTCGGTTTCTAATTTAAACTTAATGTTAGGATGAATACTCTTAATGAAATTCAGGAAGATTTCAAGCTGTCTATTCGTTCAAATGAAAAATGATAAAATGTCATCAAGATAGCGATACCAAATGAGAATATGCCATTTCATCAAAGGTGAAGTCATAATTTTAGTGTTTTCCAAATTAGAAATAAAAATTTCAGATATAAGGGGACTGAGGGGTGAACCCATAGGTAAACCATCATTTTGTCAATATATCTTATTGTAATATAATATTATAATCTTATTATAATTTTGGGTCAAGCAAAAATCAAACAGAGAAATTAACTCATCTCATCTGTCTGCAAAGATGAGGCTAGACAATTACCGGAGAAATTAATAACCGCTAATCAACTAATATCTTCAGAAAACCATCGTATACGGATATAGTCATATCCATAGATTCATTCCACCCGTATTCTGAAAAAATAGCAGCCTTCACATTCATGATTCACAACGCGATGTCTTAGCCTTTATCGGACATGGACCGAAAATCAGAATTTAACACCATTATGTCAATAACAGAGAACAAAGGCATCGATATAAAGGCAATAGAGAGTTTAATTAATCGAAGAATATGCAGAAACACATTTAACATGATATATCCACTATCTGAGAGAGAAATGCCCGCAAAACATATTTTGGAAAGACGTCAGAACAAATTGCTAGAGTTTTGTCTATAGTAAAAAAGTCCATTTTGCATTCAAACCAGTTAGGGAACTGTCAGGCCACCTTTTCAACACGAAAGATTAAACTGACGAATCTGAAAAGTTCTGAGAGCAATTCCTTTTATATAGGTCAAACAGGACGCTCTTTCGAACCTAGATACAAAAAAACATTTCCTGTCATTCCTACATCAGAAATATGATTCAGCTTAAGCTGCACATTGTCTAAATGAATGTTATTCTTTTCCAGAACTTCAACAGCTAAAAATTCAAAACTCTTTATTTTGTGAAAGATAAATAAACTCAATTTCTTTGTATCGATGGAAATTTTTTGTTGGAAAAGATAATCTCCTTAACGACCAGGTAGACTTAATCACCTACCAATCACCATTATTCCTGTTGCTGGTATCCCTACTATTATTATCTTGATGTTAGTTCCTGTATTGTAGATGAGTATTCAGTTTTCATTAGCTTGTTGATAATGGACGTATGTTCGAAACCGGTCCAACCAATGTAATTTTTTATTCTTTAATTCAATAAAGTAGTGATAGTTATAACATAGTAACTTGTTTTATTTCATTATTAATTAGAAACTGAGTTTCATAAAACAATTTAAAATCCAGTAATATGCGAGATTTAACAAACAACAGACTCATAACTATAGTGCTATTCCGAAACTCTTCAAATTCGTCAAATTGAATTTCCAGGAGAGAGCCAATCCCTCATTGTCGTTCTGCCACTGATAATCCATTCAGAAATTAGGGTAGAAAACTGTAAAATAAATCAACTAATTATCGACAGGTGGCGAATGCTTTCCTTTCTTTGATATTCATTGAATTGTTGTCGTTTCTAGAATATTCTGTTTTTTTGGTATGCGATAAGCAACATTTGTTGGTGAATGAATTCGTAAGTTTCCATTTTAATGTTAGAACTCTTTCCACGTGGACTATAAAATTGTACCTCGTATGTTGAAAATTTGCTAAGCAGAATATAAATTAGTTAAAATCTCTGTTTGTCGATTTCTTAAGCATTTTGTGATTTACCTTTTCAATTGACCTGATCACAACTTTCTTCTCGTTATTGCCGGATGCAGATTATTCGAACAAAAACTAAAATCGAATGCCGCCTAACATCCTAACTTGTAAGTTATTCAAATAAAATTAACTCAAATTTTCTTTTTTCCTATTACAGGAGCCTTCCTCTCATCTGGTTTTCGATACCTGTACTTTCTCTCCACCAGACGTTAAAACTTTTCAACCTAAGCAGCGAATTCTGGAAATATCGTATATCCGCTGGTTCCGTTTTTGAATTCAAATTTGGACGCCGAGTTTAGGAAGGAATACTTCTACCAACCAAAGGTCAGATTTCTTTTTTTTTTATTAATTCTTTCTTTATTCACCTGAAGAAGAGTTCGAATGTGCATCGTCTACGGTGAAAACTGCGCTACAAATAATCGTTCAATAAAGTCACTTTTTTATATTTCGTATAAACATGACTAAGTATATTAGTATTTCAATTTTACTCACTTTTTCATCTTTGCATTAACCATTATTGTCAAACGTATCATATTTCCCAGCTAGAGTTCTGTTTCCGTATATTTAGCTCAATTACTTCAATTCATACAGTCACTTGTAAAATAATTGGTAACCTGTGAGCCTGATATTGCGTTATTTGCTGCAATTTCCTTTCATTTATTGTATTAATATTATACCGGGTGGCTAATCACATTCGCGGCGGAAGATTAGGCATGTTTTACGGTCGATTATGAATTTTGTTTTGTGCATTAATATTTAGCATTGTAGTGATTACAAACTAAAAAAATTTTGGATTATACAGAGTAAAAATACATGCCAAAGTTATGATTCTTCGAATATAACATCCTATATTATTGTTTCATTTTTTGCTTTGTGAATGCGGGTTTGTTAGAAGTTCCTTATACCTGTCTTTAATAGTTTTTGAATTATTTTGACATTCTCTGAAATTTGAGGACATTTAGATAAGAAAATTTTATGCCCGCAACAATGTTTGTTTGTTTCTTTTTTAACGATGTGCTCGGGAACTAAGCCCCTTTACACAGGTGGACCTACAGCTTATATTGGATTCCGAACCACTCTCCTAGACCGTGCAATGATAACTGCCACCACAAGGATTACAAGTTATCTGGTCCAGGAAGTTAATGCCCTCTCTAGGCGACTCTGTCAAATTCAAAGACGCATACAACACCCAAACTCTCACTGGAATCGAACCAGCAGCCTCATGTGTACAAGTGGGAAGCGTGCGATCTTCCTGCTTGGCCACAGCGGTGGTCATCATCCTTTTATGATAATTTCAAAGCTTCAGATGTACAACTATTGTAATACCTATTTTCAACGGTTTCGAAGATATTCGAAAGTTTAGCTAATTCTTATTAAGTTTTGAGAAATATTCCAATTTATAGTTTAACAGTTACACTGGTTTGTTCCCAGAAGAAAGTATAATATTTATTCATTTTATCCGATTCAGTGAATTAAATTCCATTATTGACTCAATTTCAACTAATGAGCTCATTAAGATCCCTTTTTATATCTAAACAGCTAATACACTAAACGCCTAATATACAAAAACACCTAATAAACTATACTCCTAATATACTATATGCCTAATATAATAAACTCAAATATATTCATACTTAACAAATGATTCGTTTATCACTTGGCAAAGGTTTCACAAATATTTATTAAAAATACTGGAAATATGTTTCGGGTTGTTAGCCCATTATCAAGAGTAATACAATACTAAATTCAAAATGAGTGATTTCACTTATTTATGACGGCATTTACAACAGGAGGTAAATTGAAGTCTAGTTGGTCGTTGCAAATTGACTGGTTTTTCCTGAGCGGACGTAATTTCAATAATCTCTAAGAAGCCCATCCTTTTTCCTTTCTTATCTGGATGCATGAATTCGATATTCTTGAAATCTATGAAATGATTTTCATTGATACAGTGGTCCGAAAAACCCGTAGAATTTTCATTTTGGAGTATAGATCTGTTATGTTCTTCAACTCTATCTCCTCGATGCATCTTTCGGTTTGGCCTATATAGAATGTCTCACATTCACTGCATTTTATGCTCCGCTTTCATCCAATAATTTTGTTTTACCTTTATTATTAACCAATAAGAAACCCAAATTTATTTTATTAGTGCTGATGGTGTTAATATTATTTATGTGTAATCTGTTACATATTTTGTTGCTAATATTTGGAATATAGTTAACTGGAAATATTTTGTTCGATTTCTCAGTATGCAACGGATAGATGCTCGCAATAAAAGCTTATGTCGTTTTTGTCTTATTAAGGTATCAATTGATTTTAGTTCATAGCCGTTGTTCATAGCGATTAATTTTAAAACATGAATTTCATTTTCAAAATTAAGAGCTGATAAAGGAATAGAAAACAATCTGTGCACAAACGAAAGAAAATCACTCAATTTGATACTTTGGAATTGGGAGCTACTGTTATGAATCAGGGTATCCGAATAGGTCGGTTTTCTGTATATTTTAGAGGCGAGTGAGTCATGAGCCCTACTAATCGACAAATCCAAGAAGTTCAAAGATTTCTCATTATTTTCATTTTTCATTGTAAATTGAATCGATGGATGAAAGGAATTTTAAAACTGTAAGATACTATTGAGTTGTCTGTCTGTGCGTGGAAATGCAGAAGATATCATCTACATATATTTTCCATAAAAATAAATTTGGCATAAGTATTTCACTAAATAACGGGGACAATGGGGTGCCCATAGGTAAACCTTTTAATTGTTGATATATTTTATTATTGAACCTGAAATATTTTTGTTGGAGACATAGATTTACAGCTGACATGGTTTTTGCTGTGTGTGTGAGTGGGGTTTAATGAACTATAAGATTGAAATTGTTGATTAATTGTGGCTTTGACATCACGACAGGGTGTAGAAGGAAATAGATTAATTATATCAGGTATGATTGTTGAAATATTTTTCTGCTGGTCTTCTTTTTCCATTGTTACAGATTCCTGTCCCAAACTCCCCTTCCTTTCACCCTTGCGTTCGTCTAGAAATCATGGAGTGCAAGATGAGAATTGAAGCTGCTAAGCAAAGAAATCTTTGGTTCTCTTTATGTACACACGACTGTGACACAACATAAACTGACAAGCTATTGCCAGTGCAATAGAGACAGGGAAACGAGATTTTTCCTGAGGTTTTTCACTCGTTTATTGAATATATATATATATATATATATATATATATATATATATATATATATATATATATATATATATATATATATATAAAATATATATCAATAGAAATGGTATCACTTCGAAAATATTTCTCTCCAATTGGAAAACGCTAGTTATGGTGCGTATATTCAGCCTGATATTGTAATTGGAATTAAAAGTATATATATATATATATATATATATATATATATATATATATATATATATATATATATATATATATATATATATATATATATATATATATATATATATATATATATATATATATATATATATATATATATATATATATATATATATATATATATATATATATATATATATATATATATATATATATATATATATATATATATATATATATATATATATATATATATATATATATATATATATATATATATATATATATATATATATATATATATATATACATATATACATATATAGGTATTACCCCGACGATATGCCTATATATCTGTTCATGCAATCAAACTGATTTCATGAAAAATATAAATCCACCACCCTGTAATCAATACCATCAGACAATGTACCAACGAGTAGTGTCAGAGGCTTTCTCCCCGGAAAAATCCAGTGTACGGACCTCAGTCAAGTAACACTGAATGTTACTCATTAATAGTTTCCTTTGTGTGAAGTGGTGAACGATTGAATAGAATACTGCTCTGAATATAAATATGACAAAATTGTCAGTTAATTATAATACATTTATATAAACAAATAAATGAAATATGAAATGAGATTCTGAGCAGTATAAACTAAAGAGAAAACCTATGACTCTACCTCATTATTATTTTCGGAATAAAACCTACGAAGAATATTACAAGATTTGATGACTGTTATCTTTTGTAACTGTACAAACAAATTTTTCTTCAGGCCCAAAATCTCAATACTTTTGTGAAGATTTCTAGGTATAACACCTGTTGTGGAAATAATAATCGGTAGAATAAATATTTTCTTCATTTTCCACATTTTTGAATCTCTTCGCCAAGCATCATATATTTAGAAATTTTTTCATTGTATTTATTTTGTATATTATGTGTGTCGGGTATAGCAATAACAATTATATATGTTATTTGATTTTGTTCATCATTAAAAATGATATCTGGTCTATTGTGTTTTACAGCTTTGTTGCAAAGAATTGTTTTATCAAAATAAAGTTTATATTTGTCATTTTCGCAAATAATCTCAGGTTCATATTTAAGAATTTTTTTTCTTTTAGGAATTAGGTCATGTTTAATTCCTAGATTAAAATGAATAATATTAGCGACGTCCTTATGTCTTTCTAAATAGTCTGTTGAAGCAAGGACTGAGCAAGATGATAATATATGAAAAACTGTTTCTGAAGATCAGAAACATCTACGGCAAGAATCATCTATATTTTGTTTGATGATGTGTTTTATATAATTCCTCGTGGAAACAACCTGATCCTGGATCGCAATTGCCAAGCCTTCTGTTTCAGCAAACAATTCTCTAGGTACTAACCATTTATTCGATGCGATTTCATCAATATAATCATTTTTCAATTCTTTAGGGTGCTTTCCGTGTAATTCCTTCTGTATCCAACTTTCTTCTTCAGAATTATTATCAAATATATCAAAATATACCTTTTGCATTGTCATGTTCAGAGGTGTAAGATTATAATCTGAAGCAACAACAATATCATGTAATTTAGACGTTCTCTGTTTATCATGAAAATGGGAACGTAGATGAAAAATCTGTTTACTATGAAGATTTTTCAAATCAGTTAATCCGCGACCTCCAAGATGTCTAGGTAGTGTTACTCTCTGAATAGCTGACTTTGGGTGGTGCTTATGATATTTACAGAGAATTTTCCTCGATTGACATTGTAATTCATTTAGATCAGCTTCAGACCATTTAATAATTCCAAAAGAAGATGTAAGAATAGGAACTGCATAGGAGTTGATAGCTCTGAAAATGTTTTTACTAGTTAAATGACTCTTGATGATAATTCTAAGTCTTTTGTAATATGAACTTCTAATATTTTCTTTAGTGCTGCTATGGTTAATTGTCTTCTTGACAAAATCCAAGATATTTATATGTATCTCCCTGATGCATTGGTTCGATTTCGATATTGGAAATTTTAAATAATCAGAGGTGATCTTTCCTTTCTCAATAGAAAGATTTTTACATTTTGGAAAATTTGACCCATATTTCCAATGAATATCATTGGAATAGTTGAAAGTAATCTCAAGTAGACTTTTTAAATGTGATCTGGTTTCGGCATATAATTTAATATCATCTAAATAAATTAAGTGACTTAATTTGAATTCAGTTGATAGACTCTTTATTTAGAAGCCAAAACTAGTAGCATTTAATTCATGAGATAATGGATTAAGGCAAAGAAAAACCAGAGAGCACTTAAAGAATCACCTTGAAAAATGCCTCTTTTGATTGGAATTACTTTGGATTTTAACGATTGTTTTGGAATATTTAAATGAAGATTGGTTCTCCAATTTTCATTACAAATTAAAGAAAAAGACGAAGTGTCTTATCAATTCCTTGTGTGAAAAATAAAGGAGTAGCTGAAGGGTTCTTTATTATGAATAAAAATATTCATGAATTCATGACCGCAAGAGAATCTCTTGAACCAAAAGTTATGAATACCATCAACACCTGGCGATTTCCAATTTTTTGTGTTTAAATATATATATATATATATATATATATATATATATATATATATATATATATATATATATATATATATATATATATATATATATATATATATATAAATACAGGGATATCCACCAGGACCGTCCGTTAAAAACTTTTAAGTTCCAATTGCAATATCAAGCTGAAATTCTATACGCGGCAATAACTAGCGATTTCCGATCGGAGTGAAATATTTTCGAAGTTATACCATTTCCGGTTATACCGGAAGTGGGGCATCACTTTGTTATTTCAAATGGCAATTTACCTTTTTTATTTTACATCTAGAACCGACATCTGAGCAAGGCGTAAAATAACCAAGTTTTTGGCACTTATCTGTCAAAACGTTTGACAGTTCTAATTATTTTTGTTATAAACTCGATTTTTGAGGAACATTTGAAAACTTGTAGCTCGTAGATCTTTTGCTCTACAGATACAATTTTTGCTTGGGTCAATAGAACAAGGATCAATGAATTTACACATGTCAAATGTTTTTTGCGTTGTTCTGTATGATTTTTTCAATTTGGCTTTTTCCAAACAGGAATAACTCAATTTTTTCAAATTGCACGTGCCAATATTTATGTCGCCATCAGTTGAAGCATCAAATTTCAGATCGAATTGTATAAGCATGTACTATATATACCCATCTCTTATAGTTCCGAAATAATTTGGGAATATATTGAATTCTGATGATTTTGCAAGAACTAACAGAGAATGCTTTGAAATATTTGAATCAAGTAGCTGACTGGTTACGCTCACCTTACAGGTGCCTAAATTTAAAGTATTTGTCACTTCGTTCATTCGAATTTGATATTTCAACAAGAAATGTCAGATCGAAAATATTCAAAAAATACATCGCATTTGGAATAGAACCACTGGTTATTCAAACGAAAATATATTCAATCTTTTCTTAATTCATTTCAGAATATCAAAAAGTAGTGGGTAGAAATTGCAGGCAATTCAATAACTAATTTCCAAATTTACCGCCTATGAGTAAAATAGAATTTTTGAGCATTAGAAGCATTTTTTTACATTTCGGATGGATAAACGATGTAGGAAGTAAACGAAAACCAATCATCGAAGATAATTACATTGATATAAATAACTGATGGCAAACATCGTAAGAGAAAACTTTCACGATCTTAATTAATGTTCAATATGGGCCTCATTTTGCTCGATACACACAGCTCGTATACGAACATGATGAGTTGCCCTCCTAGTTTCCTCAGGATCAATATTACGAAAAGCATTATGAATGCGCTCTAGTAACTCTTCTTTACTTCTTACAGGAATAAGATACACGTCAGGTCCGGAGAACGTGGAGACCATAAATTTGGTCCTTGATTACCCCACCATCTATCCTCGAACATTTCTGTTAGCTGCCGATCTACAGCTCGTGTTTTATGTGCTGGTGCACCATCCATTTGGTTATAGCAATCCTTCAGAATGTTAAGGGTAATCCATCTAAAAAATGCGCTAATGTGCCTCTCAAAATTTGTAGTTGTCTTTGTCCATTAAGATTTTCCTCATAAATGTGATAAGCCAACAAATCTTTCATTAAAATTGCAAAAACGTTCACGCTGAATTTATATAGGAAATCAATAACCTCAAAGAAATATAGATTTTCTGTGGCCCAAAAAATGTAGATTTTTCTTGTTGGTTATTCCACTTTCATAAATCTTAGCTCCATCAGACTATATAATTTTTTGCAGAATTGTCTCATCTTCTTGGAGCCGAATTAATAAATTTTCACAGAAATTTAGATGCTTGAGAAGGTCAGTTGGTTTCAATTTTAGTAGTCTGATAAAAGAATACGGATGCATGTTATGTGTTTGAGGATCCTTCGAATGGAAGTACAACTCAATCCAATATCCATTGATGCTGACTTAATGGACGCATGTGGATTGGCACGAAAATACGCTAGCCTATTAATTTGATTGTCGTCGTCCTCGAGAATTGGTTTTCTTCTAGTTTCTATGTATCTTGTTCCTCCAAATTGCAAAAAAATTCTTCTAACCCTTCAAAATTTTGTTTTACTCATAGGCGCCAAATTTGAAAATTGGTTATTTTGGTTATTTAGCAATTCAATCATGTTCTATCCGCCACTTTTTGACATTCGCCATGAATTTAAGAGATAGAACATATCCTCGTTTGAATAATCAGCCATATTATTATCAATCTGGTGTGTTTCAAAAATTTTCACTTCAAATTACTAACAATTCTTGTTGAAATATCAAATTCGAATGAACGAAGTGACAAGTACATTAATTTAAGGCACCTGTCAGGTGAGGTTAGGTTAGGTTACATATTTGAACAACATACTTCCAAATTTGATACAACACAATCCAATTTACTCAATACAAAACTCTATAGAATGAACCAATCAGAGAGATCTCTAAAATTCCGATATACAGTGTGTTCCAACGAAAATTTGACCCCCCCCTATAACTCCGAAATGAGTAACATTAGCGAAAGACACCAAGACACGTCGATTTTTGTTTCGAGGGGGAGCATTTTTCGAAATAATTCGAAACTTGTCAGATCAACCCCCTGCCCCCAACAACCCTAATTTCGAAATTCATCATAGGGAATAAGGGTCGAGTGGCACCTTACTGTAAAGGTCTGTCAATTCTTCATTCTGATTTGTCATTTTTAGAATTTTAAATTAACATACAGGGTGTCCCAACCGAGGGTAAAGTTGAATTCCTGCAAATCCCAAATACTAAATGAAATCGATTTATTTTGGCATAATGCAAGCGCAGGTTTATGCTCGGTCTAGAAAAACGACCTACACTTGTGAATTTGGAGTTGGTGCAATCAACCCCTATTTCCAGCATCCCTAACTCAAAAATCATTCGATCGAAAATAGGTCAAGTGGCACCTCGTTGGAAAGGTATTTCAATTTTCTCTTCGAATTTGGTATTTTCGAAATTCAGAATCAGCATACAGGGTGTCCTGAAGCAGGAACACTGAAAACCCAAATAACTTTTTGAAACTGGTTCATTTCGGTATAATACGAGAACATGTTTATGTTTGATTCGAGAATAAGACTCTCTTGCGTGAATATGGAATTTTTGCAATCAATCTCTTCCATTCAGCATCCCCAACTCAAAAAATCATACAAGTGATTACAGGTTGAGTGGCAAAGTTCCAGAAAGATTTTTCTATTTTCTGAATCACTGAGGCATTGGTTTCAGTTTGGCAATCGAGGTTTTCTGGCGTGAGGATTAGGATGAGGGGATGATGGAGAAACTGATTGGATGCTCATCTAAACAGGAAAACGAGATTTATTGAACTTGTATTCAATTGAAAACAAAAAACTAACTTGATTATTACAACAATTGTTCAAAATGACTTCCGCCCACCTCCATACAGTTATACAGACGATTTTCGAACTCTCTTCTCACATTAGCGAAAACTTCAAGAGTCAAAAGTCGGCATTCTGTGATAATCCTCATCCGCAGCTCCTCCAGGTTTTCTGGTCTTGTGGCATAAACTTTAGATTTTAGATGGCCCCACAAAAAAAAAATCTAGGGGATTTAAATGTGGTGACCTGGCTGGCCACTCATCAGGTCTTCTTCTACCAATCCACCTTCCTGGGAAATTTTCGTCTAAATATTGGCGCACCCGAGCATCATAATGCGGAGGAGCACCGTCTTGTTGAAAACGCATTTCGTCCTCAGAAAGAGTTGGATCGTTCTGTAAAATTTCTGTCAATCTAGGATGTATGTGTTCCTCTAACAACTGTAGGTAGCCATTTGCATTCAGATTACCCTCAATAAAGAAAGGCCCAACTAGATGATTGCCAAAAATTCCTGCCCAAACGTTCAACTTCTGAGGCCTTTGCGTGTGGGCCTCTCTAAACCAATGAGGATTCTGTGTGTCCCAATATCGACAATTATGTCTATTCACTTCACCACTAAGCATAAAGGTGCTTTCATCAGAAAAACAGATGTTATTCAGAAAATTTGGATTAGCGTTTAGGTTTTCACTTAGATTTTCACAAAACTGTAAACGACGATCTGGATCATCTTCGTTTATTTCATGCACTAATTTTATCTTGTAGGGTGAAATTTGTGATGTTTCACGATTCTATGGACAGTTGTAGCTGATACACCAGTCAGACGAGATAGTTTTCTGATCGAAGTAGTATTCTCCATTTGTAGATGACCCACTACTGCCACTTCCGTTGCCTCATTTCTGACAGGACATGCCACTTCATGTTTTTGTTTGCCACCGAACCCGTAGCTAGGAATTTGTCAACCAAATATTTAACGTACTGGTGACTGACTCCCTTTCTCTTTCAGGATGGTTCCTATCGAATATCCTAGCCGTTTCTTTGGCACAACTGTTATTTCGAAAATACGTCGATACAATTTCGACCCTTTCCTCAGTGGAATAAACCATTTTCAGATTAATTTCAACTGACGAACAACAACAATAATGAGGAACTGATCTGAATAATAATAATATTTCATTGCAAAATGAGAAATAACAGATGACTGCACGCCAGATGGAAATGAAAAAATGTGAACATTTTCAATGCAGAAATCAGCTTTATTTCTTCGTAATTGATGCTCAACACATCGTACCCCAATACTTTTAACAGTTTCGAATTAATTTTAGTTGATAATTTCAAATGACGATATTGAATTTTTCGAAAGCGACATCCTGTATGGAGAGCCGAACTGAATGAAATACTTTAATCATTCTGGAATTCAAAAAACCTTTCTGAAGATATGCCACTTGAATTATTTGTATGATTTTCAAGTTGGGGATGCTGAATGGAAGGGGTTGATTGCAAAAATTCTATAACCACACAAGAAAGTCCTATTCTCGGATCAAACATGTTCTCGTATACCGAAATGAACCAGTTTCAAAAAGTTATTTGGATTTTCAATGTTCCTGCTTCGGGACACCCTGTATGATGATTCTGAATTTCGAAAATACCAAATTCGAAGAGAAAATTGCAGTACCTTTCCAACGAGGTGCCACTTGACCTATTATCGATCGAATGATTTTTGAGTTGGGGATGCTGGAAATAGGGGGTTGATTGCACCAACTCCAAATTCACAAGTGTAGGTCGTTTTTCTAGACCGAGCATAAACCTGCGCTTGCATTATGCCAAAATAAATCTATTTCATTTAGTATTTGGGATTTCCAGAATTCAACTTCACCCTTGGTTGGGACACCCTGTATGTTAATTTAAAATTCTAAAATGACAAATCAAGGTGGAAAATTGACAGACCTTTTCAGTAAGGTGCCACTCGACCCTTATTCCCTATGATGAATTTCAAAGTTAGGGTTGCTGGGGTAGGGGTTGATCTGAGAAGTTTCAAATTATTTCGAAAATGCTCCCCTCGAAAAAAATCGACGTGTCTTGGTGTTTTTCGCTAATGTTACTCATTTCGGAGTGGAACACACTGTATGCCAATTTAGTATCCTTTGATATATATATATATATATATATATATATATATATATATATATATATATATATATATATATATATATATATATATATATATATATATATATATATATATATATATATATATATATATATATATATATATATATATATATATATATATATATATATATATATATATATATATATATATATATATATATATATATATATATATATATATATATATATATATATATATATATATATATATATATATATATATATATATATATATATAAAAAAAAAAATGCTCTGTAAATATCATAAGCCATAGTAAACAGATTTTTCATCTACGTTCCCATTTTCATGATAAACAGAGAACGTCTAAATTACATGATATTGTTGTTGCTTCAGATTATAATCTTACACCTCTGAACTTGACAATGCAAAAGTAGATTTCGATATATTTGATGATAATTCTAAAATAGAAAGTTGGATGCAGAAGGAATTACACGGAAAGCACCTTAAAGAATTGAAAATGATTATATTGATGAAATTGCATCGAATAAATGGTTAGTATCTGGAGAATTGTTTGCTGAAACAGAAGGCTTGGCAATTGCGATCCAGGACCAGGTTGTTTTCACAAGGAATTATAGAAAACATATCATCAAACAAAATATAGATGATTCTTGCCGTAGATGTTTCTGTTCTTCAGAAACAGTTTTTCATATATTATCATCTTGCTCAGTCCTTGCTTCAACAGATTATTTAGAAAGACATAATGCCGTCGCTAATATTATTCACTTCAATCTAGGAATTAAACATGACCTAATTCCCAAAAGAAAAAATTTTACAAATATGAACCTGAGATTATTTTTGAAAATGACAAATATAAACTTTATTTTGATAAAACAATTCTGTGCAACAGAGCTGTAAAACACAATAGACCAGATATCGTTCTTATTGATAAACAGAATCAAATAACATATATAATTGATATTGCTATACCTGACACACATAATATACAAAATAAATACAATGAAAAATTTCTAAATATATGATGCTTGGCGACGAGATTAAAAAATGTGGAAAATGAAGAAAATATTTATTCTACCGATTATTATTTCTACAACAGGCGTTATTCCTAGAAATCTTCACAAAAGTATTGAGATTTTGGGTCTGAAGAAAAATTTGTTTGAACAGTTACAAAAGAGAACAGTCATCAAATCTTGTAATATTCTTCGTAGGTTTCTTTCCGAAAATAATAATGAGGTAGAGTCATAGGTTTTCTCTTTAGTTTATACTGCTCAGAATCTCATTTCATATTTTATTTATTTGTTTATATAAATGTAATATAATTAACTGACAATTTTGTCATATTTATATTCAGAGCAGTATTCTATTCGATCGTTCACCACTTCACACAAAGGAAACTATTAATGAGTAACATTCAGTGTTACTTGACTAAGGTCAAGTATATATAATATATATATATATATATATATATATATATATATATATATATATATATATATATATATATCAAAGGATACTAATATGGCATATATCGGAATCTTAGAGATCTCAAGTGATTGTCAATCTCAGCCCATCTTTTAGCAATAAATTCGTACACTTTTATACTGTTGAATTAGAGATATGACTTGGGTTTGGAATTTGTTAGTAGGATCAACTTGTAATTCCATAAATTCCATAATATAAATAATATAATATAATATATATAAATATAATAAACGATATCAGCTGTAAACCTATGTCTCCAATATAGTTGTTTCAGGTTCAATAATAAAATATATCAACAATTAGATGGTTTACCTCCATTGTCCTCGTTATTAAGTGAAATATTTATGACGAATTTAGAAAATAAACTTTTAGTTCCCCAATATCCTAATCAATAATGCATTTCTATAGAGAAGATATATAGATCTTCTGCATTTGGACAGGTCCAGATAGACAACTCAATAGTTTCCTACAGTTTTAAATTCTTTTCATCCATCGATACAATTTACAATGGAAAATGAAAATAATGAAAATAATGAAAAATCTTTGAACTTCTTGGACTTGTCGATTAGTAGGGCTCATGACTCATTCGCCTTTAAAATATACAGAAAACCAACCTATTCGGATACCCTGATTCATAACAGTAGTTCCCAATCCCAAAGTATCAAATTGAGTACTTTTCATTTATTTGCGCACAGCTTGTTTTCATTCCTTTGTCAGCTGCCGCTTTTGAGAATGAAGTTCAAGTTTTAAAATGAATCGCTATGAACAACGGCTATGAACCAGAATTGATTGTTCCTTTAAAAGGACAAAACGACATACACTTTCATTGCAGAGCATTTATTCATTGGATACTGAGAAATCGAACAAAAAATTTCCAGTTAACTTTATTCCTAATATTAGCAACAAAATGAGTAGCAGATAACGAAGAATTAATATTATCACCGTCAACACTAATAAAAAAAAATGGGTTCATTATTGGTTATAATAAGGATAAAACAAAATTATTCGATAAAAGCGGAGTATATAAAATACACTACAATGAGTGTGAGACATTCTATATAGGTCAAACCGAAAGATGCATCGAGAAAAGAGTAGAAGAACATAAAAGATCTATTCTCCAAAATAAAATATCTAGGGGTTTTTCGGACCACTCCAAAGATAAAAATCATTTCATAGATTTCAAGATTATCGAGGTCATGCATCAAGGTAATAAACGAAAAAGGATTGACATCTTAGAGAGTATAGCAATAACGACCGCTCATAGGAAAAACCATTCAATTTGCAACGACCAACTGGACTTCAATTTACCTCTTGCTGTGAATGCCGTTATAAATAAGTGAAATCACTCATTTTGAATTTAGTATTGTATTATTCTTGATAATGAGCAGCAACGCGAAACAAATGTAGAGTATTTTTAATGAATATTTGTGAAACCTTTGCCAAGTGCTAAACGAATCATTTATTCATTATGTTTCAGAAACGAGAATTCCATACATTTCATACTTAATAGTTCTATATTTTTATGGGACCCTCTCACATATTGTCTTTCACATCCTTATTGTAAGGCAGATTCCGGCATTGTGTAATGAATACTGACTATCCCAGTTCAAAGAGATACATCCAATTAGTAAATCACCTTTTGAGCTAGCATAAGATAAAATTAAAAAACTCAAACATTGATTCAAAAAACCAAACAATTTAAACCCTCCAGGCATAAAAATGCTTTCATCAAGGAACTTAATAATGATTCACAAAGTCCCAGAATATATACTTCAGAAATATAGATCTATATAAATTTTTAATTTGTATTTAACTTGTTATGATTCAAATAAGATTGAATAAGAATCGAATAGGATTCATTAATTATGATATACTAGTGAGCCAATTGAGATCCCCTTTATATCAGAGCAGCTAATATACTAAACGTCTAATATACTGAACGCCTTATATACTAAACGCCTAATATACTCAACACCAAATATACTGAACGCCTTTTCATATCTAACTCTCTCTATACTGAACGCCTCATTATATTCACTGAGATCTATACTTAATAGTTCTTTTTGTTACATGGAACTCTCTGTATATTGCCTCACACATCCCTAGGGTTACTCAGCTTACAGTATTGTTTTATGGATACTGACTCATCAATAATACAAATTTCAACACTAGTCACTACTATCCCAATTCAAAGACATACATGCAATTTGAAAATCTCAACCTTCTCCAATTGAGCTTGAGATGAAATTGAAAACATTCCAACAATGATTCGAAAAAACAAATTGTTCAATCACCCGTTAGTCATATAAATTCAATCAGCGACAACTCTAATATCAATTCATAATTCATAACCCAAATTTTTAGTTCCTAAACTATTAAACATATACTTCAAAAGATCGATATATGCAGATATATAGTTTAAAATTTTAATTTTTAAGTAACAGATGTGATTCGAATTAGATCAAATAAGAATCGGATAAGATTCATGAATTATAATAAACAAAAATATGGGCTTGAAACAGCAAGATAGAAAAGTTACTTCTCCAGTAAAAAGTTCTTCTCGAATTAAGATTTCTTGAGAGTATCTAAGAGACAAAAACGAGAAATTAGTAATTAAACAAGGAAACACTACTGAATACATAGAAATTTCACCTTATGTGATTGCCCTTCTATACATAACTATTTTGTATAAATTTAAATTGACCAAAATTCACACGATTTGCTTACCAGAAAGATCAAACATCTTGTGAATTGAAGTGTTCTGGCGAAAAGCAGAAATGAGATTCAAACACCCAGAAATTTGTAAATAACATTATTGACCCTGATTTACAATACAATGATGTTGACCTTATTTCAGTTTAAGGGAAACTGTTTCATGTAACTATTAAATTTCCTAGATGCTCAACTGTCGAGTACGCAGTTGGTTTTGAGCAGTCAACTTCTTGTAAACATGCTCTCATAATTGAAATTTCTATTCTTCAATTTTACTTGTCTTCAATAAATTTTCTTGTGAAATTTCATAATATACTGTGATATGAAAATGAAATTAAGAAATTGCATTAAAACAACTTTATATTTCTATATTACGGATGAACATACTCATTTTACACAATTATATAAAATACCTATAGTATAATTACCTAAAACTAAAATTGTCAAATTGCATAACATTTTCCAAGTAGTAGTTGAATTTTTTCCAAATATGATTCACATCAGCAACAGCATAATTCCAGTGACTTTCATAAATCTTGAATTGAAAATTGTGGTTGTACAAAATGAAACTTCGTATGCAACTTCCACATATTTGAACAATCATGTTTCCCACTATCACACACCTATGAAAGACGAACTACCAACTTCAAATCAATGAGGAATACCTGTCATTTATTCAGTAACCTTGATAAAATTGCTGAGAAACAGAAACTATGACTTATGAATAGAAGGAACTCACAATAATTACCTTTTGTGCAAATTGATCGACACAAAAGAATATCTGGGTATTCAGAAGTCAATCAAGTTCTGATGCCAACAATGAAACAAATAGTTCCAAAATAAATTTTGATTGTAAGAATCGTAGGTAAATTTCAAGCCCTCTACTCTATCTTTTTCTTCAGAGATGTATGATATTAACATGTAACTTTCCTGTTATACTTAATATTTTCTTTGCTTATTTTCATGATTGTACTATTAAGTGGTCCCACAAAATAGGTTATTTTATTTGTCTACCTTCCCACAGTAGATCTATTTTATACTTCCTCTTCACAGGTTAATTGTAACCTAAAAATAGGTATTTCAAATATGATAATTACAAAATTTGTATTGAAATTAACAGCTCACCTTGAAACCTCTGACAAAATGATCATTCAACTGATAGAAATGAATTATACTTCTCATGTAATTCTTTCATATTTTCCTAATATATTAGGTTAGGTTACCTTTCAGAGATACATAACCACAGAGTTATAGATTTAATTTTCTTTGGTTCAAACTTGAACATTGTCAAACACGTTGAATCTCACTTACTTTTACATTTGGATAATTGTAGTTCTTCATCTTGAATAAACTGAAACGAAAATTCAATTTGAAATGGCACGAATTTATTGACATCCAGTTTAAAATATTTTAAAAGAGATATAGTCTTAAGTGGATAGCTTTTAATATTCATTTGGTACATACTCTGAATGAGCTAACGAAAACTGTATCGAGTTTCTTCCAGAAAAAATGTTATTATACAAAAACCTCAATACCTTTTATCAGCAATTCAAAGGAAATCCCATACTTTGGTAATTGATAATCCGAGTTCATTCGTTAAAAATCATAGTAATTCCAGGAAAATTTTCAACGGATGGAAATTACAATAACCACGAAAGAAAAATGAATGAAATATGTGAATTCTGAGTATATTCCTTGAGCATGCTGGAAAAATATACATTAAAATACATAAGTAAACCTCAAATTTTATTCACTTACCTTTCAAACATTATTGTAAGTCTCCTTAACACCTTTTTATTATAAGATTCCGTTTGATTCACATTATTTAGGTTAGAATAACCACAAAATGTTGAATTTAGGAAATTTGAAAGTTCGTCGTTTCTTTCCTTGAATAGAGTATACATAGATAGAAAAATAAAATAAACATCAAACACGTTCGATCACCTCTAAAAGTTAATTTCAAGTGTCGTCAAACTTTTCATTCAAATAAAATACGGAATTACTCATTTTGACAGATCGAATATAAGTTTAATTTAAATAAGGTTAGATTTGATTAGATGTACTGGATATTTCATTCCGTGAAATTTAGATGAAATGAGAGTGAAATTACCAACTATTTTCATCTCACTATTTTCATTCAAAAGTGAGAGAGCATTAAATTTCACACGTTGGTAAAGCTCACTTCCGATATTGAATAGCGATCGTAGGGGCGGTAACACTGGCTCCACCTCGTGTTTCAAGTCTTTTTCTCGAAAATCAAGGTCTCGAAATTTGTCCAAATTCCTTCCGGTAGCCCCGTATAACTAGGCCGAATGAAAGAAAACCACTTATTTTGACAGCTCGACGTTCCTTAATTTTTGGCCATTTTAGATATTCGGAATGAGGAAAATGGGGCGAAATTTTGCAAATGTCCGTCAATAGCTCTTCGTTAAGTCGAAGAATTTCCAGTTTTCCCGTAGTTCAACGTGAATGAAACTTTTGCGACGCAACATTGGAAACTCGAGGCTTGCTCTTTGTCCAGGTTTTGAAACGATCAAACGAAGAAGAAATAAATGGTGAGTCTACTGTCAAAGTAATATTGTCACAATTGATCCTACCACCAGATCCTTCACTCCCTTTATTTTTTGGGATTGGAAATTTTTCTAAGCACCTCTTGGCCAACATTCAGAGATATAACAGCTGTTGTCAGATTACATCACTTGGTACTACACATATCATACAGAACTATTTCTTCTCAAAACAAAATGTTACCATATGCGGGATTTCGCCTTGTGTGGACACATTTCCTGATGTTGTGAATAGATAGGCAATGCTGACGAGGTCAGAAGAGACCGAAATGCAGTCTATTGCTTCTATTGATGACATTCGGCCGTGCTGTACCACTGCCCAGTTGACGATGATTATGAAGGATGGATCGGAAAAATCGCTCATTTGAGGGAGGATATTTAACGTTCTACCGAAGGTTGAATATTCCTCCCTGAATGATAATTTTCTTTGATGGACTACTTCATGCCCTTTTTCACGGTTTTATACCATAATATCTTTTTATAATATTCAAGTTTGTATCGAAATATATATCGGAAATCATTATTGGGAGAATCTTTAAAAATTACAGATACAAGGCCAAATTTATCACTTACTGGGGCCGTTGTTACCATTAGCCGATGCGTATCATCAATTTTCACAAATTTATTTTATGTGCAATTCAGATGCGGAAGTTGATAAGTGTTGTGATCACAATCCAACAATGAAGAGAACCATTGACCAAGAATTACAAATGTTTCTTCATCAGAACAACAATTTAGTAAACATGTTCAAAATATCATTGGAGCTTATTGATTACGGATTTCTTTTTTTGCTTTAAGTTTAATGTATACAAAAGTTTAGGTCTTTTATTTATCGTTGGAGGCAGTACGAAATCTGCTTGGTCAGCTAGTAATATATAATCACAATTGCGCTGGATTGTTTCTAGTACAAATCTTGTCTGCTCTGCTAGGGTTGACTTCATCACTCGGTTTTCAGACTCAAGATTAAAATAGGTTCGGCAATGATTGGAATGATACTATAAGGTTCTCATTCTATTATTTCACCTTGTTAGATATCGCTTGAATAACGGTAGATTTCCTTTTATATGAATATGTTCTGTTAATGAATAGATAAAAGATCAAATGAATAATTAAGAAATTGAAGGAAAAAATAAGTTTCAAAATGTACAATAAATAACAAAATCTTCAACATGAGTCGGGTTCTATGCCATTTTGAGAATTAGAATATTTTATGTCATTTTACCTCAGAAAGATAAGAGAAGTAGAGACAAATAGTAATCAAGTTAGCCGTTAATTATGGATCAATTGATGTTAGTGAGCTGATGAAATTTCTACGAATATTCATGATTCTTGGGTTTGTTACCTGAATGTAATATTCAGTGTGAATTATTGATTTTTATGCTCATGTACTAAAATATTGATAAAACCACCAATTAGATTTATATAAAAAGCAGGACAATCATTCTAATATGATAAATATCCACCACTTCTTTCACTATCATCATGTCGATCTTTGTTATTAACTAAGAGTGAACATAGATCTTGTTTTTATTCATTGAATTTTACTATACAATATATAACTGATCTTCGATTTTTATTACTTATTAACTCTTATTTTTTATTTTCTTTATTGCCAATAGATCGAAGTAGTTTTGGTGCACTTGAGAGGCTGCGATAATACGGATGAACTGTTTGAAAAACTAGGACATAAAGGCAATAGACTGAGAGAATTGCACATAATATAAGGAACATTGGTAAGAATTTTGAACTTTTGGAATTTATGATCGACTTCTTCACATTGTATTCCATATTTTAGTATGCTTATTTCTGAAAAGAAACTCAATGAGAAAAATCTTGATATTTGTGCATACGTGTCCGAAATTTGTACCATATTAAAAAAAAACGTCTAACAAATGCAATAGAGTCATCTACTCTAATTGAATGAAGTAAACATAGTTGATTATGCAGCGTGTATTCGTATGAACTGTACATACTTCTACGGTCGATGCAATTAGATGTAGTGGATTAAGATCCTGTATTGAAAATTTCTGTAGATCCTTGTGGGTGTTTCTTGGATATAACCAAAAACTTTAAGTCCCTCTGAGATTCTCACTGATCCATAGAATAGGACGATTTTCAAGACATTAGGGAATTAATCGCATCAAAAATAATGCAGTAAAAATCCGAAATTCCAGCTCTGGATTTCAATATCCTCATTTTTAGTATTCTGGCAATCTCTATATCGAATTTTTAAAATATACTATTTCTTCTAGGAAAAGCACATTAAGAACTTGAATTGTCAGTAATGAAATCCCATAGCATACCTACAGATATTTTTATATCAGGGGTTGAGTTCTTACAAACCATTCATTTTTCGTCTGGAAATTGGGAGAATATTTTTGGAATCGAGTGAAAACAGAAAAACACCTTTACAATTATCTTTGTTTGACATCGTACTTACTGATACGTTGAATTCCTAATCAGATTCGACTTAAAAGATCTGGTTCAAACATATGCAAGGTTGGACTCAGGTATTTTGAAATCTGTTGTCGAAGCTTATAGAAAGTTATCTTCCTGATCTTTCCGACTATCTCATGAATTCGCAAAAAATAATAATAATAATCTTGAAGTTCATTTTATTCAGAATTTACATTTATTCCAATTCCCACTTCATAATCGAGCTAATGCATCTCGGGCTAGACGGTAAATTCATCGAACAATGAAAAGTATGATATAATAAAGGCTGAGAACATACTAAACTGTCCAAAGAAATAGAAGAAAAAGTAACCAAATGTGAAAACTTCAAAGAATGACAGAAATTCTACCGAACTAACTCGAAAAAATTATACTGACCTAGATAATTCAAACCTATTTGAAAAATAAAAATAATCTTCAAATTTCACCATAAATATTCAGAATGCCCTTCATGGAAATCATTTCATATTCTGGTCGAATCAAGAGGTGGTTAATGGATGTCCGGCCAATTTCGCACCTCATTGCAAGCTTATCGAATTCTGGCATCCGATTGCTGATGCAAATTGATTTCCACCTTATAAACTAATTCTTTTAGGTATCTTAACTAGTGAGCCCATTAAGATTGCCTTTTATATCTAAATAGCCGATATACTAAACGCCTAATATACTGAACGCCTTTTCATATCCAACTCTATCTATACTGAACACCTTATTATATTCACTTCATTATTCATATTTTTACTTAATAATTCTTTATGTTACATGGAAATCTCTCATATATTACCTCAGTCTTCCCTAGGGTAACGAAGCTTCCAGTATTGTTTTATGGATACTGACTTATCAACCACACAAATTTCAACACTATTCACTACTATCCGAATTCAAAAGGAAACATTCAATTTGAAAATCTCAACTTCCTCCAATTGAGCTAGCATAAGATGAAACTAACAACATTTCAACATTAATTTCAAAAATAAATTGTTCAATCACCCTTTAGGCATAGAAATCCAATCATCAACATTTTAGTATTAATTCACATTATTCCAAATTTTCAGTTCCAAAAGTATTGAATATATATACTTCAGGAAGATCAATATATGCAAATTTATTGTTTCAAATTTTAATCTTTACTCAACAGTTCTGATTCTTATTAAATCTGATAAGAATCCAATAAGATTCATGAATTATAATAAACAACAAATAGGAGCTTGAAGCAGCAAGCTGAAAAACTTACTTCTCAAGTATATTAATGAAATAGAAAATAAAATTCTTATCAAATTAGAATTTCTCGGAGTATCCAAGAGACAAAAGCAAAAATTAGTAATCAAATAAAGGAACACTACTGAATACAAAGAAATTTCACCATATGTGATTGAACTATACGTAACTATTTCGTAAAATTCAAATTGACCAAAATTAACACAAATTGCCTACCATAAAGAACAAACATCTTCTGAATTGAAGGGCTTTTGTGTCTATTGCTCCTATTGATGACATTCGGCCGTGCTGTACCACTGCCCAGTTGACGATGATTATGAAAGATGGATCGGAAAAATAGCTTATTTGAGGGAGGATATTTAACATTCTACCCAAGTTTGAATATTGCTCCCTGAATCATAATTTTCTTCGATGGAATATTTCATGCCCACTTTCACGGTTTTATACCATAATATTTTTTTATAATATTCAAGTTTGTATCAAAATATATATCGGAAGTCATTATTGGGCGAATCTTCAAAATTACAGATACAAGGACAAATTTATCACTTACTGGGGCCGTTGTTACCACTAGCCCATGCGTATCATCAATTTTCACAAATTTATGTTATGTGCAATTCAGATGCGGAAGTTGATAAGTGTTGTGCTAACAATCCAACAATGAAGAGAACCAATGTCCAAGAATTACAAATGTTTCTTCATCAGAACAACAATTTAGTAAACATGCTCAAAATATCATTGGAGCTTATTGATTACAGATTTCTTTTTTTACTTTCAGTTTAATGTTTACAAAAGTTTGGGTCTTTTATTTATCGATGGAGGCAGTACGAAATCTGCTTGGTCAGCTAGTAATAAATAATCACCTTTGCGCAGGATTTTTTCAAGTACAAATCTTGTCTGCTCTGCTAGGTTGACTTCATCACTCGGTTTTCAGACTCAAGATTAAAATAGGATCGGCATTGATTGGAATGATACTATGAGGTTCTCATTCTATTATTTCACCTTGCTAGATATCGCTTGAATAATTGTAGATTCCTCTTTAATATGAATATGTTCTGTTAATGAATAGATAAAAGATCAAATGAATAATTAAGGAATTGAAGGAAAAATAAGTTTCAAAATGTACAATAAATAACAAAATCTTCAACATGAGTCGGGTTCTATGCCATCTTGAGAATTAGAATATTTTTATGTCATTTTCACCTAAGAAACAGATGAGAGGAGTAGAGACAAATAGTAATCAAGTTAGCCGTTAATTATGGATCAATTCATGTTAGTGAGCTGATGAAATTTCTACGAATATTAACGATTCTTGGGTTTGTTACCTGAATCTGAAATTCAGTGTGAATTATTGATTTTTTTGCTCATGTACTGAAATATTGATGAAACCACCAATTAGATTTATATAAAAAGCAGGACAATCATGATAAATATCCACCACTTCTTTCACTATCATCATGTCGATCTTTGTTATTAACTAAGAGTGAACATAGATCTTGTTTTTTTTCATTGAATTTTACTATACAATGTATAACTGATCTTGGATTTTTATTACTTATTAACTCTTATTTTTTATTTTCTCTATTGCAAGTAGATCGAAGTAGTTTTGGTGCACTTGAGAGGCTGCGATAATGCGGATGAACTGTTTGAAAAACTAGGACATAAAGGCAATAGACTGAGGAAATTGCACATGATATAAGGAACATTGGTAAGAATTTTGAACTTTTGGAATTTATGATCGACTTCTTCACATTGTATTCCATATTTTAGTATGCTTATTTCTGAAAAGAAACTCAATGAGAAAAATCTTGATTTTTGTGCATAAGTGTCCGAAATTTGTACCATATTCAAGAATAAAACGTCTAACAAATGCAATAGAGTCATCTACTCTAATTGAATGAAATAAACATAGTTGATTATACAGCGTGTATCCGTATGAACGTTACATACTTCTACGGTTGATGCAATTAGATGTAGTGGATTAAGATCCTGTATTGAAAATTTCTGTAGATCCTTGTGGGTGTTTCTTGGATATTACTAAAAACTTTAAGTCCCTCTGAGATTATTTCTTATCAGATTCGACCTAAAAGATCTAGTTCAAACATATGCAAGGTTGGACTCAGGTATTTTGAAATCTGTTGTCGAAGCATATAGGAAGTTATCTTCCTGACCTTTCCGACTATCACATGTATTCGCAAAAAATTAATTATTTTGAAGTTCATTTTATTCAGAATTTACATTTATTCCAATTCCCACTTCGAGCCAATGCATCTCGGGCTAGACGGTAAATTCATCGAACAATGAAAAGTATGATATAATAAAGGCTGAGAACATACTAAACTGTCCAAAGAAATAGAAGAAAAAGTAACCAAATATAAAAACTTCAAAGAATGACAGAAATTCTACCGAACTAATTCGAAAAAATTTTACTGACCTAGATAATTCAAACCTGTTTGAAAAATAAAAATAATCTTCAAATTTCACAATAAATATTCAGAATACCTTTCATGGAAATAAACTCATATTCTGGCTGAATCAAGAGGTAGTTAATGGATGTCCGGCCAATTTCGCACCTCATTGCAAGCTTATCGAATTCTGGCATCCGATTGCTTATGCAAATTGACTTCCACCATATAAACTAATTCTTTTAGGTATCTTAACTAGTGAGCCCATTAAGATTGCCTTTTGTATCTAAATAGCCGATATACTAAACGCCTAATATACTGAACGCCTTTTCATATCCATATCTATCTATACTGAACACCTTATTATATTCACTTCATTATTCATATTTTTACTTAATAGTTCTTCATGTTACATGGAAATCTGTCATACATTACCTCAGTCATCCTTAGGGTAACGCAGCTTCCAGTATTGTCTCATGGATACTGACTCATCAACCACACAAATTTCAACACTATTCACTACTATCCCAATTCAAAAGAAAACATTCAATTTGAAAATCTCAACCTCCTCCAATTCAGCTAGCATAAGATGAAACTAACAACATTTCAATATTGAATTCAAAAATAAATTGTTCAATCACCCTTTAGGCATAGAAATTCAATCATTAACAACTTTAATATTAATTCACATTATTCCAAATTTTCAGTTCCAAAAGTATCAAATATATACTTCAGGAAGATCAATATATGCAAATCCATTGTTTCAAATTTTGATATTTACTCAACAGTTCTGATTCGTATTAAATCTGATAAGAATCCAATAAGATTCATGAATTATAATAAACAACAAATAGGAGCTTGAAACAGCAAGATGAAAAATTACTTCTCAAGTATATTAATGAAATAGAAAATAAAAATTCTTATCAAATTAAAATTTCTTGGGAGTATACAAAAGACAAATGCGAAAATTTAGTACTCAAAAATGGAACATATGTGATTGAACTATACGTAACTATTTCGTAAAATTCAAATTGACCAAAATTAACACAATTCGCCTACCAGAAAGAACAAACATCTTCTGAATTGAAGGGCTTTTGTGGAAAGCGAAATGAGATCCACAATTTTGTCAATTACATTATGGACCCTCATATACAACACAATGATGTTTACTATATATCAGTTTCAGTGAAAATGTTGAATGTTTCTCGTAATTGTTAATTTCCTAGATCCTTAACTGTCGAGTTGGTAGTTGGTTTCGAGCAGTCAGCTTCTTATAAACTTACTCTCTGATAATTGGAATTTCAATTTTTCAATTTTACTTCTCTTCAATTCATTTCATGTGAAACTTTTGTTATACTATGAAATTAAATTGAAAGGAAGAAATTGCATTAAAACAACTTCATATTTTCATGCTGCGTGATGAACATACTCATTTTACACAATTATATGAAATACCTATAGTATAACTACCTATTACAAAAATTGTCAAATTGCATAGCATTCTCCAAGTAGTAGTTGAATCTTTTCCAAAATATGATTCACATAAGCAGCTGCATGTTTCCTTTGACTTTCATAAATATTGGATTGAAATTTGTGGTTGTACAAAATAAAACTCCATATGCAACTTCTACATATGTGAACATCATGTTTCCCAATATCAGCCATCTTTAATAGAGAAACTTTCAACTTCAAATCGATGAGGAATTCCTGTCATTCATTCAACAACCTTGACAAAATTTCCTGAGAAACAGTATCTATGAGTTATGCATAGGGGGAACTCACAATAATTACCTTTTGTGCAAATTTGAGATCTTATTTTCTTTGGTTCAAACTTGAACATTGTCAAACACATTGAATCTCATTAACTTTTAAATTTGGATCATTGTAGAATACTTCTTCTTGAATAAACTGAAACGAAAAATTCAATGAAATGACTCGGTCATATTGACATCCAGATTCAAATATTTTAATACAGATATAGCCTTTAGTGGATAGCTTTCAATAGTCATATGATACATATGACCTAACGAAAACTTTATCGAGTTTCCTCCAGAAAAATATTATTATACAAAAAGCTCAATACCTATTAATAGCAACTCAAAAGATATACCATCTATTTGTGAGATCCTCAAATTGATTCGTTAAAAATTCTAGTAATTCGAGAACATTTTTCTACGCATAGAGGTTAAAATAACCATGAAAGAAAAATAAAATATGTAAATTCTGAGTACATTTCCTGAGCATATCTAAAAAATATACATTAAAATACATGAATAAACCTCAAATTACATTCACTCACCTTTCAAACATTATTGTAAGTCTCCTTACGTCTTTTTTCTTATAACATTCCGTTTGAATCATATTGTTTAGGTTATAATAACCACAAAATGTTGAATTTATGGATTTTGAAAGTATGTTGTGACTTTCCTTGAACGGAATATACATTAACATGAATAAAATAAACATCAAAGTACGATCACTTACCTTTGAAAGTTTATTTTAAGTTTCGTCAAACTTTTCATTCAAATAAAATTCGGAATCACTCATTTTGACAGATCAAATATAAGACTAATTGAAAAAAGGTTGGATTCGATTGTCACTCAGAAGAGAGGAGCACAATATTCTAGATGTTGTTAGTACCGAAATTATGTAGGTGAAAATTATAGTTACTAACTATTTCCATCGAACGAAGGGCCGATAACCCTTCGTTCGAAGAAAGATTTTTCCGTTTTCCCGTGGTCTCAGGATAATGTAACTATTGCGGCGCAAAATGCGAAAATCGAGGCTCTTTCGTAGTCCGGGTTTCGTAGCTATTGAAGGCGATATAAATATTTTGTATAGCTACAAAAGTCCATAGAAATTATCCCCTCCATCCCGGAGATTTCGGAAACATACTCGTTTTCGCTTTTTCGGAACTGTTTCCCAGAATTTTCGCTTGATCGACCTCTCCGATCGCCCTCCGAAAGATCCGAGTTATCGATTCCGAAGAAATCTCACCGTTTAGACGTTCCGTTCGCCCGGGGCGACGTTTCGGCGAAATTTTTCGAGAAACCGTCGTGCCTCCGTCGTTCGAGCTAGGGACTCCGAATTTAGTATTATATGGATAAAAATAATTGAGAAAGTTCAGATGTGGAGACTTGACTGGCTAAGATATTCGCCAATCCAATGACTTGGGCTTCTTTCATTCAGGAAATTTATCACTGATGAGCTATAGTAAGGTGTAGCACCATACAGCTGAAGATAAACTCCCCATCTGCAATAGGTTAGGTTAGATTCATTTCTAAGCAAATTCAAAAAATTCTACGAGGTTAGAGTTCTATCGAAGAAATTAGGACCGATCACTTGGTCCCAATATAGGGCGCACCACGTATGAACGCCGTTGTTGGGAATTTTCGATAACTTTAGCGTGCGGGTTCTATCTATCCCACATATGAGAATTATCCAAATTAATAATTACATCACGAGTGAATTGCGACTGGTTAGTGAAAATAATGCTCAGGATGGCTCTTGTGTTACTAAGTAACCGTGTAGAGAATTGAACTTCTGGGGAAAGGTCTGTTAATTCTAAATACTGAACCTTTTGAAAATGGTAAGAATACAATATCTTTCTACTCAATGTACTCGTTTTTGAATTACTTTTATTTTTCTGACAACCAGAAGTGTGCTTATTACAGGTTCATTTTCGACAATTTCTAAAATCTGATTATTTTCTTTATCTACGGCTGGATTAATTTTAATCTCTCGTTTTCTAAGAGGGAATTTTTCATATTCAGATAATTTTTATCTTCTCCATTATTCCCTTGTAGCTACTCTTCTATTACCATTACAATAGCCATAAACGAATATAATATTTGCGTTTTCCACGTTCGAGAAAGGAATCAGCATTTTTAATTCCTGGAAATACTTTTGAAAACAAAGAAGCAACAAAATCAAATAAAGAAATACCTTGTTCTGAAAAAGACACAACACATATCTGTTATACCGGATTAGGACATAGAGTCATTCAATAATTTTCTATGAAACGTCCACAAGCATCATATTTTTTCGGAAACATCCATGAAACATTACAAATGAAGGAACTGATTGATCGGTCTTAGTTCGATTTTTCGGGGATGCTTGAAGCTTTTAATATCAGTTCTTAATCCATCCCATCAAATTAAATCCACTGTCGAAGATTGATACCAATCTAATCTTTCAAGATCTCCCTGTAATGCGACGTTATTAATTCATTTGACGACTTCCACCCGATCATCGCTTCTCAATCATTTTATATCGTCTGAGGTCTAGTAGCAAAACACCTTAGAGTAGTATCCTTGCAATAATTTTAGCTTCTTTGGTTTACCAGGGGCGGACTTAGTGTTTTCTGATAGTTTGAATCACTTAAAAAAAAGTAATACTTGTTTACTATTGATAAAATGAGCCATTTTCGAGACAAAAAAATTAATGAAAAAATGATTCACTTTTAATAAACTTTTGAGAACAAAAATCGAGTCAGTGCATTTTAGTAATTACCATAATGACAGATCGCTGACACATTGATTAATAGTAATATTACTTCAACACCCATTAATTTACTGATTTTCGGATTTCATGGTAAGTTCTATTGTGAAATCATTGGAAATATGGAATACACTCCTTCAATATGCAGATATACATCTTATGTATGGTCTTGCCTCTTGCAATACTTCAGAAGCTAGAATGTTGTATTATGAAAGATTTCCTAATCGTACTATTCCGAATCAGAAGACATTCAAACGAGATGTCAAAGGGAGAACGGTGGGTTATTTTACTTAATAAGGCAATATTGACATAGCATTGACTTTGTTCATCACGTAAGGAAAGTTTCAGAAAAATGAAAAAAGTACTGATGTTGGTGTGAGAAGAACAGTACGTACGGTTCAATCGGAGAAAAATATTTTGAATGTTGCAGATGACAATGCTTCAACGAGCACTCGCAAATTAGCCGCACAAATTAATACATCGAAAACAACAGTACATGAAATTCTTCGAGAGCAGCTGTTATACGCGTATCATTTGCAAAATATGCATCAGCTGATTCCTGAAGATTTTCCTCGTAGAAGACAGTTCTTAAACTGGCTAGTGGATTAGCAACGAAATAATGCAAACTTTATTAGCACTGTTCTCTTCACAAATGAAGCAGGTTTAACAAAAAATGGTATTACAAATTTACACAGCTCACACGTATTGGCTGATGAAAATCCTCATGCCACCAATGTTGCGCTTCGTCAACATAAGTTCGAACAGGGTTCATTGGAAATTTTTGGATTGGACCATTTGTACTGCCGGCGCGATTGAATGGAGAACTTTATTTGGAGTCCTTCCAGAATGCTTTTCAAGATTGAGTAGAGCATTTATCATTTGAAACCCGCCGAAACATGTACTTCATACATGATGGGGCGCCACTTATTTCACGTCATTTATTTGAAAACACTGCATCTTTAGCAGATTTATCTACTTTTTCATTTTCTTCATGACCGACATGAAATGGAATTCACGAGTGTTGTGAATAATCTTTCAGCCATATGGTTTTTTGTTAAATTTAGGATTTCAACGACTAAAGGATCTTTCAGGTCCATATTTTTGTGGATGTTATGGCCGATAATGAGTCAGAGCAGATAAGTATTTTCGACTGTCTTTCGTCAGCATTTGATGTTATAATTTGCAAATGTCATATCTTTCGAACGACTTTCAAAATCTTGCAGCAAATTCTTCTCAAAATTGAGAAAATCCACAAAGAAATAATATATGGGCGATTTGAACCCAGAATATTGGGTCCATAATGATTCTAAACATCTATAGATCAAAATCGGCATCTTTTGGAAGACTGAACCTGGCCATCGGGGCTCTCTCGGTCGAACAGAGAGGGAATTTGAGGAAGTATCACCGGTAATGTATTTTTTTTTTATTATCTCCTTAGTCCTTTTCATGACCTTGATTGCTATGTAAAATCTTTTCTCAGATTTGTTTAGACATATAAGAAGTATGACTGTTAAAATATTTTTCTGCTGGTTTTCCTTTTCCATTGTTACAGATTCCTGTCCCAAACCTCCTTTCTTTTACCTTTGTCCTTGTTTGGAAATTATGGAATGCAAGAGAGAATGAAGCGGCTAAGCAGAAAAATCATTGGTACTCTTTTGGTACACATGACACTAACACAACATAAACAGACAAGCAATTGCTAGTTCAATAGCGACAAGGAAACGAGTTTTTTCCTCAGGTTTTTTCACTCGTTTATTGAATCATAGACAAGATAGTATGGTTTCCCTGTTACATTTTCTAAGCTTACACTTGTGTTTTTTCTGACAACACACCAAAATTATAGATATAAGTATTTATTGTAAAGTAAATACAATTATTCAAATTTTGTATATCCTCCTCTTCATAAGAATATATATATATATATATATATATATATATATATATATATATATATATATATATATATATATATATATATATATATATATATATATATATATATATATAGGGTTTTACCCCGACGAGTTGCCCATATATCTGTTCATGCAATCAAACTGATTTCATGAAAAATATAAATCCACCACCCGGTAATTAATACCATTGCCAGGCAACGATTATAATCAGAACATATCCTGGAGTAATTATATATTAGGATAACGTTAAATGTTATGAGAATCTATCAATCTACCAGAATATATACATACTATAGCATCATCAGACAATGATATCAATGTACCAACGAGTAGTGTCAGAGGCTTTCTCCCGGAAAAATCCAGTGTACGGACCTTAGTCAAGTAACACTGAATGCTACTCACTAATAGTTTCCTTTGTGTGAAGTGGTGAACGATCGAATAGAATACTGCTCTGAATATAAATATGACAAAATTGTCAGTTAATTATATTACATTTATATAAACAAATGAATAAAATATGAAATGAGATTCTGAGCAGTATAAACTAAAGAGAAAACCTATGACTCTACCTCATTATTATTTTCGGAAAGAAACCTACGAAGAATATTACAAGATTTGATGACTGTTATCTTTTGTAACTGTTCAAACAAATTTTCTTCAGACCCAAAATCTCAATTTTTTGTGAAGATTTCTAGGAATATATATATATATATATATATATATATATATATATATATATATATATATATATATATATATATATATATATATATATATATTCTTATGAAAAGGGAGGATAGCAAAATTTGAATAATTGTATTTACTTTACAATAAATACTTATATCTATAATTTTGGTGTGTGTCATTTCAGCTCTGCTGTATGGAAGCACCTTAATAACGTCTATCCGAACCGTTGAATAAGTAGAGGTCGATCTATTGCCTGGCCTCCTAGATTTTCCGACCTGCCTTCGATTGATTTTTACCCATTGGAAAACCTCAAAATTTGATATTTTCCACGCCAGTCAATAATAGGGAGGAGATTCTATTGTGATGAGCTGAATTTTTATTAAATTACGTGAAGAACTTTGAAAGTTTTGTTCAACAAAGACCGATTTCCGGGGGCGTTCGTTTTGGGCTATATTTCCTTAGGGAGGGCACAAAAATTATGAGAACTTCTCATGTTCTTTTTTCATGCCTATAATGATTTTATCTGAATCCGAGAGATTTTCCATATTTTCTCGAACACCCTGTATATGCACTTAACCAAGTTTATATGGAATCACCCAATATTGCGAAAATTACCTCAGGAATTTTGGAAATTTCAAATGATTGTTCCAATGGATTATTACTGAGATATTTCAATTGAAAAAAGAAATAACTTAAGGTTCATGTTAAGAAAAGGAAAACACAAATGAAAAAAAATGAGAGACTCTTTCAGCATGTAAAATTTAAAAATTGTTTTCTCACGGAGGTGTTTTTTTCTCAACCTCAGTAGCTTGTAACATTACCTCCTGTTGTCCTGGTACAAGCCTGAATACGTTTAGGCATGCTTTGGATCAGGTGTTCGATCTCCTCTGGGGTGATATTATGCCACTCTTTTGTGGCGACTTGGATGAGTTGTTGTGGGGTTCTTGGATTATCCTTGTCCGATCTAATTTGCTATTTGAGATTATCCCATAAATGTTCAGTAGGATTTGAGTCTGGAGATGAAGCTCTGTTTCAAGATAATGTCGCGCGCCGTTGCTGATATGCGGTGGAGCATTACCTTCCATAAAATGAAATTCTCACCGTGGGCACCTTTCCAGAGTCTCACAATGTGCTCCAGCACTAGGCCCATGTAATTTTTAACCGTTACACTCGCAGGAAACGAATCAAATCTGTTTTGTCTCCCAGGATAATACCACCCCAAAACATCACACTGCCCTCTCGGTATTTTGGTATTTGTCTTGTTGCTCGAAGTCTAGCTTGTCTTCCACGATCCCTTGAAAGTCGAATCCGGCGGTCATCTGATCGAACACCAATTCTGGTCTCAGATTTCGCCAATTCTAAATATTAAGAGTTTGGTGCTCGATAAAACAATTAAGTTCTTCAATTTGTTTTTTGTGGTTAGCTCTGGAATTCTTAACGGCCTTCTGGTGCTGTACCCTTGATCGAAGTCTTTGACGTATCGTTTCGACTGATACACTGATGTCTAGTGCTTCCAGAAATTATCTCTTCTTGCAATTTGCACAAAAAGCGATCTTGTTCTTCAGAAGTGATCTTCCTACGACTTCTAAGCCTATTCTGCAGAAATTGTAGGTCTACGTATCGGCCGTAGGTTTTTGAGATCACCCCCTTTGATACCTGAATTGTGACCACTGTATTCCTCTGTGCCACCTGTTCTTCAACGAGAACAATTATTCGACTCTCTGCACATCAGACAATCTAACGTAAGGCATTTTTAATCATAATTATAGGGTTTTTTAAATTTTGAAAATCACAGTTTCAAAACTCAGTGATGACTGAGTACAATACCCCGATCATCATCATTTCTTAATCACCACTTGGGGTTGGAAACATGATAGAGCCGGACGATGTCTCGCGAAGAGCAGATCATATTGTTTTGCCATCATTGCAGAAATCCTCGAACGACTCTAGCTGTTCCGAGTATGGCCTCCTTTAAGGCGCTGGATACGATCTCTGGTTTTAGCCCTAGCCGTTTGGTATTTTCCGTGAGGTGTGTTCCAACCAGACCGTTCACAGATATTATCACAGGGAGCACTATAACTGTTTTCAATTGGATTGGAAAATCTCCGTTATATCGAAGGCGGGACTTAGTATTTGGAAAGCTTTTCGGTGTAAGCTTTGGTGATATTCTCCTCTGCAGGTATTGTGATGTCCACGAGAAAACCTGTTTTCTCGTCTTTATTGAAAATCCAGATATCCGGTCTGTTGGGTGCCACTGGTCTGTCCGTTATCAATTTGTGTCCCAATATAGCTTGTGCTTTTCATTCTCCAGCACAGATTTGGGTTGGTACTTGTAAGCAGGTATCGTTTCGTTGCTCATACCGAGGTTCCTTGCTAAGTTCTGGTGATACAGCTTAGCCACTGCGTTGTGGCAATTAAGATAATTAAGGGACAGTATAGGGTAGCTAGACTTAACGTATTGATTCCTGACCCTTTCCACATTTTTGACATTGGACCGTTGGTATGTTCAATTGAGTTATATGGTTTATATACATTATTGTGGGGACTACTTGATCCTGAAAGGCCCACAGTCTGCCTTCAGTCTCAGGGTACAGATAGCCAGCCTCAGGTAAGTGACTTTCCCTTATCAATTGTTTTGTTATTTAGGTGGTTTGGATACGTTCCATGCAGTGCCTAAGAGTGCCACCCTTCCGCAAATTGGGCTACTGTGCGAGCTTCCACCCGATATGTTGCATTCGAAAGCTGCAGGGCCGAAAGATCCTTGTCAGCAACCCTTATGGAAATATAAAATGGTGGGTATTTGGTTGCAAAATAAGCTCTTTGATTTTCTACATTGTTTTTATGTATCATTTCCAGGGATGACAGTCCTCAGCCTCCTTTGCTGCGTGGAAGATATAAACGACTCACAGAAGAGTGTGGATGGTGAACCCCGTGCTTGGTAAGTATAGTTCTGATCTTTGTGAACATAGCTTTCAGATCTGTAGAGGACCATTTTAGCACTTCAAAGGAATATGACATACTAAGTGTGAGTGAGTTTATCGCCTGAAAGATGGCTTTCGAGTTTAGTCTGGCCTTCAGTAAACGGTTCGTTTTCATTTCCGTTGTTTTTATCCTCAAGGCCTGCTGTACCCCCAAGTATTCATATGCCTTTTCGTGGTCCAATGCGGGGATGGTAGTGTTGTTCATCAATTCGACTTCTTCTTGCCCTTTAATTTTTCCTCATACAACGTTTAAGACCGCGCAATTTCCGATTCCCTGCTCCATGTGGATAGCCTCGCTGAAAGCTGATACTGTTTCCAGTTGTCTTCTCAGTTGGTCGGCATTACCTGCATAGAGTTAAGGTTCGTCACTTATACGGATGTTCTTGTCCCTATCTATAACGTAACTGTTCTGAGTTTCATTAAGCATAGCACTGAGATTAAGGCGAGGCAGAACCATAGCGGGATTAATGTGATAATGTTATAGTTAATTTTAATTTCAGAGGTCTTTATATCTCCATTTTCAGAGTGGATCTTCAGTGAGATTCGCCAATTAGCCATCAGATGTTTTAAGAATTTAATGATACTCAGATACATCATAGATCTAGAGGACCTCAACAAGCCACGAATATTTGACCGAATCATAAGCCTGCTTGTGATCGATCCATTCGAGGGATAAATTACGCAACTTCCTTTTGGCCTGTTTTGTTATTATACTGTCAATAACCAGCAATTGTTTGTTTAGATATATTTGTTTATGTATAGCATAAGCTCCGATTCTGTATATCGGCGGTAAGCAAGTAACAGGTCGATACTTTTTCGGATTCAGGGTGCCTTCTTCTTTGGGGATCATGTAGGTGGTATCAAGGGTGAAAAATTCTGGCAACATTTCTGGGTTCTGGATTAATGGTTGAAAACGCTCAGCTAGGAGCCCTTCGATATCCTCCACCTTAATGTTGACGTCCTCCATCCTGTGCTACGGTACGGTGGATTGCAACTTCAATTCAGTAGGCGCTCTGATTGTGTGGCTTTTCTTGGGACCATATTTTACTCCAAAAGTCGTGCATAGCATCCGGGTTCGGATCTGGATGTGTTGTTGTTTTGTTGGTTCTTAAAGTTCCCTAAAGAACTAAAGAACTGCTTCTGAATACTATATAATTGTTTATATATATATATATATATATATATATATATATATATATATATATATATATATATATATATATATATATATATATATATATATATATATATATATATATATATATATATATATATATATATATATATATATATATATATATATATATATATATATATATATATATATATATATATATATATCAGAAAATCACCCCAGAGCAGGTCGAAAACCTAATCCAAAGCATACGCAGACAGAATCAGGCTTGTATTAGGGCAAGAGGAGGTATTACAAGGTACTGAGGTCGAGAAAACAACACATCTTCCTTGAGAAAACAAATTTAATTTTTTAAAACATGCTTAAAGAGTCTGTTATTCTATTCTATTGGTTTCTTTCTTTAATTGAACCTTAGTGACTGAGACTCTGGCGAGGTGCCTACGGTGTGTATTTCTCTTTTATGGAAGCTAATGCTTCTACGCTTTTCAGCAACCTTGCGTGACATTATCTTGAAACAGGGAGACTCGCTAATTTGGAGTGGCCATCTTACTCCCCAGACCTAAAGTCTACTGTAAGATCACGCAAGGATAATCCAAGAACCCAACAACAGCTCATTCAAGCCGTCTCAGAAGAGTGGCAGGATATCACCCCAGAGGAGATCGAAAAGCTAATCTAAAGCATGCCTAAAAGAATTCCGGCTTGTACCAGGGCAGGAGGAGGTATTAAAATGTACTGAGGTCGAGAAAAAAACACATATTCCTTGAGAAAACAATTTTCAATTTTTTACTACATGCGGAAAGAGGCTGTCATTTTCTTTTATTTGTTTTTTTAAGTAAACCTTAATATATTTCTTGTTTCAATTGAAATATCTCAAAAAGGATCAATTATAACAATTCTCCAAAATTTCCATAATCCCTGGGGTAATATTCAAAATATCTGTATAAATTTATAAATATATATATATATATATATATATATATATATATATATATATATATATATATATATATATATATATATATATATATATATATACCGGTACCGTCCGGTACTTTTTGAGTTCCAATTACAATATCAAGCTGAAATTTATGAAACTTTATAAGCTTCCATAACTAGCGATTTCCAATTGAAGTGAAATATTTTCGAATTGATACCATTTCCGGTTATACCGGAAGTGGGTTATCACTCTGTTATTTCAAATGGCAATCTACATTTTATATCATACATCTAGACCGACATTTGAGCAAGGCATAAAATACCAAAGTTGTTGGAACTTATCTGTCAAAACTTTTGACAGATTTAATTATATTTGTTATAAACTCTATTTTTAAGGTACATTTATGGATTGGCACGAAAATACGCTAGCGTAATAATTCGATTCTCGTCGTTCTCGAGAATTGGTTTTCTTCTAGTTTTTATGTATTTTGTTCCTCCAAATTGCTGAAAATTGCTTCTAACCCTTCGAAATTCTGTTTTACCTATAGCCGCCAAATTTGGAAATTGGTTATTGAATTGTCTGCAAGTTCTATCCTTCACTTTTTGACATTCGCCATGAATTAAAAAGAGATTAAGCATATCCTCGTTTTAAAAATGAGCCATTTTATTATCAATCTGGTGTTTTTCAAAAATTTTTACTTCAAATTACCAACAATTCTTGTTGAAATGTCAAATTAGTATGAACGAAGTGGCAAGTACATGACTTTTGGGCACCTGTCAGGTGAGCGTAGCCAGTTCAGCTACTTGATTTAAATATCTCAAAGCATTCTCTGTTAGTTCTTGCAAAATCATCAAAATTTAATATATTTCCAAATTATTTTTGAACTATAAGAGATGGGTATAGTACATGCTGATACCTTTCCATCTGAAATTTGAGGCTTCATCTGATGGCAATATAAAAATTAACAAGCGCCGATTGGAAAAATTGAGTTATTGCTGTTCGAAAAAGGCCAAATTGAAAAATCATACAAAACAACGCAATGAACATTTGACATGTGAAGACTGCTTATAAAATTCTTTGATTTCTCTTCTATCTACCCAAGCAAAAATTGTGTCTGTAGTGCAAAAGATCTACGAGCTACAATTCTTATAAATGTTCCTAAAAATCGAGTTTATAAAAAAAATAATTGAATCTGTCGAAAGTTTTGACAGATGAGTGCCAACAACTTGGGTATCTTATATCTTGCTCAAATGTCGGTTCTAGATGTATAATAAGAAGGTAGATTGCCATTTGAAATGACAAAGTGATGATCCACTTCCGGTATAACCGGAAATGGTATCACTTCGAAAATGTTTAACTTCAATTGGAAATCTCTAGTTATGGCCGCGTATAAAATTTCAGCTTGATAATGTAATTGGAACTCAAAAGTTTTTAACGGACAAGCCCAGTGGATATCCCTGTATATAGCAAGAAATAACTTAGTTTTATTTGAAATTAATCGATTTTCCGCTCTTTGAAAAAATTAATATATCCCAAGAACGGCGTGAGTTACCAATGTTATGAAAAGTGTTTTGCAAACAAGAAACCATGCGAGACACTACCCATATCCGACTGAATCTCAGTCAGCTCTTTTTTTAGCCTCACATTTTGTAAAGATGAAATATCGAAAACTCAATTTCTTCAAATTGTAACCCATATTTTTTTTCAATTCATTAGATTCGCCGTAAAAAACTAAATGAGGTTTCCATTGATACCTGAGATTTCAAGTTTTCGAATTATGGCGAAAAAACGAATTTTACGTACCTATATAAAACTGGCAAAGGAGGCTTTGATTTCTGCACGTACATAGACATATCACGAAGCATAGACAGGCTCCTGAGCATTGATTAAAAAATATTATTGTTTCGATATTATTCGAATTAATTCGAACACATTGAGCACATACTTAATTTATTTTTCATTCATGTAGATGAAACACGGAATGTGAGTAGAACTTGTAAGAGATTTACGGATTATATCAAAATGAGCTGTCGATGACAGCTGAAAAATTCAGGACATAAGTTACAAATTTTCTTACGACTAGAACAGTCCAGAAAAAGACATCATTTTCATCGCCTGTAGTCAACAATGAAGACAATAAAATTGTCGTCTAGCCAGATTGATTAGATGTTAATCCACATGCATCATTGGCAATAGCAGAGCATGATCTGAATCTACCTCATAGTATTATACACAGAATTTTCAAGAAACATAAATTGCACCCTTATAAATTTTCAAAGGTCCGAACTCTATAAGCTGGCGATCAACAGCTTTTAGAGCTGTGTGGGATCCTTATTCTCAGAACACAAGAGGATCCCGAGTTTCTCAAAGGGAATCTGTGGACGGATGAGACAGAATTTTGTAATGAGCTGTTCTTCAACCGGAATAACTCACACTTTTGGGCCAACCAAACTCCTCATATTACGAGGAAAGAAATCCTCAAAATAACGTGTTTGCACATTTGAAGGGCAACAGATTTTCGTTTTTGTGTATGATGAAAACTTAAATGGTGATCTTTATGTGGAGATTTTGAGAACGGTAGTTAGTCACTTCGTTGACACTTTATCAGTGAATCATGGCGTTGTTGATACCAACTCGATGGAGCGCCAGCTCATCGCACAGTTGAAAACTATCGAACTTTAACTGATATGTTTGAAAATAGATGGATTGGAATGAACGGTCCATCTTTGTGGCCTCCAAGGTCACCTGACCTAATATCTATGGATTTTTATCGTTGGGGAACGCTGAAAGATAAAATTCATTTTGAACCTGGGGCTTCAAGATATGATTTGTATAATATACTGCAAAATGATTTCATGCATGTTTGTTGGATGTGGTGGAACTGAGGCGAGCCACATCACAGGATGTTATGCGTCGAGTAGAACTATGTCTAGAAGTGAAATTTCGAACAATCATTCTGAAATTCAAGAAAATAGAGTTTAATTCGTGCTGATATTTTTCAATTCGACTTTGGAAGTATGACAACAACTGCAGTTTCGCATTATTATCTTTTAATCTATCAATCATCCAATGACAAAATGAAGGTTATTTGCTAATGCTTTGGGAATTGTCTTTGCACGTGCAGGAATCAAAGCCGCCTTTGCCAACTTTAGATAGGTACGTAGAGTTCGTTTTTTCGCCATAACTCGAAAACTTGAAATTTGAAAAAACGTAGTTTTCGATATTTCTTCGTTTCGAAATGTGAGGCGGAAAAAGAGCACTTTATATACTGACTGGGATTCAGAACCATACGTAATCATTTAAATGATTCCCTCTTAATTGATGAAACCTTCGTAGGTTTTCAGTATGATAAAGTTGATTTAAGTGCATGCAGGAGCATCACCTCACTCTTCAATAATCGTAGATGGATGGAATAAGGTGTATGTACAAAACTAGCCCAATTGTTAAACTTGAACTGTTTCGATTACTTTTCCTAGGGATAGTTATAATCATTGCGTTACTCTGTTCGAATGGAATAGAGCCTAATAAAGTAATATGTAGCAATTCATCCATAAGGAATTGGCTGGCAGGTTTAATTCAAATGAAGACGCATTTCTTTTTCGATTTAAAATTTATCTTTTATTGAATGATCCACATATCATTTTTATAAGGTTGCTCTAATTTTGAACTTTCATTTTAATAATTTCTTTATTCCATTCTTGTGAATATTTACTCAATTCAGCGAATTCTCTTCTGAATCTAAAATACGCCAGGAAATTATAAAGTTAATATGAAAATTGAAAAAGGAACAACAACATATAAAATTAAATTGGAATAAAATTAGGTGTTACTTAACGACCCTGGATGAGGTGGTCCTTGCAATAAATATCAGGAAATAGTATAAATGATATATTTGAAGTATTTTCGCACTTGAAAACTTTTTCATATTCTGAATTTTACTGTTCAATATTAATTTTTTGTCTCTGTAGGTAGTTGAAATACTTTTCCGAACCTTGTCAAAAATCACGACTCTTTCAGTTTTCGAGGAGTTATATCAGATGTTATCTTATTTTAATAAAAAGAAATTTATGTTCTCGTTTCATTTCTGTAAATTATGTCCGTTTCTACGAAAACAGAAGAGAATAGGGACCTGACCAAAGAAATGAGAGTGGAGCCCTGGGTTGTCAAGAATAGCAGTGTGTAATGAAACAATGCTATCGGCAACGTTTTTCGTCACCACTTTCAAGAAGAAACTTGCAGAATTATCATTGTAGAGGACCAAAAATTATTTGTTTTCTGGTTGAATAGTGATTGTCGCGGGAGTTCCTTAAAGTTTGTATTTTATGTAAGAATAATATTGGTAATCGCAATACCACCAACTGCAAGAATAAACTTGCAGAATATATTGGTGAGAACAAGGCATAATGCTGTGTTTATATTCTTTCTTAGATAGTCATTGTCTTTTCTCAGAAATTGTCCGGTTGGATGGATAACTTTCTCCTCAGTACTGGAAAAACCACCAACTGAATGTATAAACTTACAAAATATATTGCTGATATTCAAACAAAGTGTAGTTTCAATATTTCTTTTTGGATGGTCATTTCGGAGAGTCTTCTCCCATAAATTGCTTAAATCGTGAATAGCTTCCTTTTCCGTAATGCTAATACGAACAATTTTGGATAGTCATTATGGAGTCTTTTCTAAGAAATTGTCTGATTCGATGAATAATTTTGTCTTCAGTGATGGAAATACCACCAACTGCAAGTTTGAACTTGCATAATGTATTGGTGAGATTCAAATGAAGTGTAGTGTTAATATTTCTTTTTGGATGGTCATTCCGGAAAGTCTTCTCTCATAAATTGCTTAAATCGTGGATAGCTTCTTTTTCCGTAAAGCTAATACCACCAATTTCAGAATGTATTGTTGAAAACCAAACATAATGCTGTGTTTATATTTCTTTTTGGATAGTCATGGTAGAGTCTTTTCTCAGGAATTGTCTGATTCGATGGATAATCTTGTCTTCATTGATGGAGATACCACCATCTGCAAGTTTGAACTTGCAGAATGTATTGGCGAGATCCATACAAATATTGTTTTAATATTTTTTTGGGTGGTTATTGTCGAAAACCTTTTCTCTGACATTGTTTGAATGATAAAAAACTTTTCTTTCGTCATGTTAATACTACCAACTGCAAAAAAAAACTTGCAGAATATATTGTTGAGATTCGAACAAAATGTAGTTTGGTATTTCTCTTCGCATAGTCTTAATGGAAAATCTTCTCTCATAAATTGTTTCAGAGGTGGATTGCTTTCTCTTCCGTTATGTTGATACCACCTACTGCAAGAATAAACTTGAAGAAAATATAGATGAGAACCAAGCATAATGCTGTATCAATATTTTTTTGTAATATAAATTATAAATTAAACGTTTCAGAATTCTATATATACAGGGTGACCCACAAGTCACTGGAAGTAGCATAATGCCAAGAAAACGATAGATTTTTGTATTTTGTTTATAACGATATGATGAACTTCTGTTACGGTCACAATTTAAAAATAATTTCTTATATACAGGGCGTTCCTTGTCTGAGGAACAAATCAAAGTTATTTTTTTTTTAAATAGAACACCCTATATATTTTGATGATACTAGTTCTGTGAGATCAAACGAAGGTGATTTTGTACGATATTTCCTATACCTAAGTTCAATGGTTTTCGAAATATTCGAGATTTTTCAAAATTGGATGACTTTTTTGAACATTTTTTTCTTTTCTCGTTGTGACTTCCCGATTGTGATACTGCTAAAATGATGTTACTAATACTCTATTTTTGAGTAACCATCGCTGGATTATTTCAATTATTTGAAATGACACACCCTGTATCTCAAACTCTGTAATGATCGGTTATTTCAATACTTATCGAACGATACCCATGTTCTCTTTACCTATCTTTAACGGTTTCCGAGATTTCTCGAATTTTCCGATACTTGGTGTTTCAATATTCATATCGAAATGTTTTCCTTCGTTTTTGAAGAGGGGTACATGTCACTTGTTGAGACAAAACAGGAGTTTGTACGATGTGCTACTCAAAACATCTGTTTTAAGTCAATAAGTCGAAAATGATCAAAAAATTTGTGCATGGACCGATGCGAAGGCGATGAAAATGAGTTTTTTAAGGGCAGTTTAAAAAAAGGCAGTTTTTGGAGAGGTTGAAAATTGTTTAATTCGAGCATATTTCTTATTTTTCTCCTTGTAAACTATTTACCTTTTCCTGTGACGGTATTCGAAAGATTTTTCTTCAAATTTATTTTTTTTGGCTCATATAGCTATTTCTCCAGAAACAGATTACTCTAATGGAGATAATATGCTTTGAATGAGTGAAAATGTTTGACAATGGAGAATATTACTACAAATTACGGAAAACAAAAGATTGCATGAACAATTGAAGCAATACAGAGAAATGTTACAGAAGATTTTCAAAGTGGCCTCGTTTTGCTGTATGCATAAATGTATTCTCTTTTCGAAAGATGCCTTGCTCCTAACATTATTTGAGGCGTAATTGTCATAAAAGCTTCCTCAATCCTATTTTTCATTTCATCCAGTGTAGTTGGCGGCGTACGATAAACAAACCTCTTCAATATGTTCCCACAGAATGAGGTCGAGAGACGTTAAATCTGGCGATCTCGCTGGCCAATTCCAGGGTCCTCGTCTTCCGATCCATTTCTCTGGAAAATTCTCATTCAAATGATCTCTCACTTGTTGGCTGTAGTGCGCAGGGGCTCCATTCTGTTGGAACCACATTAATTGTATCATATCAAGTGGCACATATTCTAACAGTTCGTTGGAATAGTTGATCAGAAAATTGAGGTTCATCTGTCCATCAAGGTTTTCATCGAAAAAAAGGACCTACCACATGAGATCCTATTATTCCTCCCCATGTATTGACCGGCCATTTGTGTTGAGTGTAGGATTTACGAAAAGTTTGTGGATTATAGTCAGAGTAATGATGATAATTGTCTCTGTGTACTAAAGCTTTATTCTGGAGTGTAATTTCATCAGAAAATAGAACTAAATTCGGGAAATCCTCTTTTTCAGCGACCATTTCTAACACCCATATAAAATATTCGAGACCTCGTTCATGATCTCTTCGTAACAGTTCTTGATGGGTTCCAACGTGATATGCATGAGAACCATGATTTTCCAATATTCTTCCCACACTTTGTCTACTCAGACCTATTTCTTGAGCCATGTTCCGTTGACTTGAAATTGGTTGCTCTATCACAAACGCTAGAACAGTAAGTTAATTATTTTCATTTCCAACAATTGGCAAATTTTTGGCGGTGATGTTTTTCATCTAACACACTACCAGTGGTCCGGAATTGTTGTAGCCACTTTCCGAATGTTTTTTTTTCTCGAATGTCTTCGATCCGGATATTTAGTAACGTAGTCTTTCAGCTAACATTGAACCTAGGTATAGGGAATATCGTACAAAGTCCCCTTCGTTTGATCTCACAAAGCTAAAAGCATCAAAATATATAGGGTGTTCTTTCAAAAAAAATATAACTTCAATTTGTTTCTCAGAAACGGAATACCCTGTATATCCGAAATTATTTTTAAATTGTGACCGTAACAGAAGATCATTATATCGCAGTAAAATAACACAAAATACAAAAATGTATCGTTTTCTTGGCTTTATGCTACTTCCAGTGACTCGTGGGTCACCCTGTACAATATATTAACACAACGCGTTTCGACACTATGTGTCTTTCTCAAGTACAAGGTTTCATAATACTAATATTCCATACTACAAATAGCAAGAAAAACAGCTTGGTGAAATCCATTCATGGGCTATCGAGTATTTCTGGGAATAATTTGAGTGAGGGTGACTGATTTATATCTGGTTGGTCATTAAGTATGTTCTTGGAATTTTTATATGTCTTAATTTCGAGGGCTTCATGGTAATTTCTGGCCTCCACTCCCTGTATGTAAAACTTGGAAATCCAGATTAAATGAGTGAATGTAATCTAAAAGGTGATTTGAATACTTGGAATCTGCTGTTTTATTATTGAAACTGCGTTCATATTCCGATATCCTTGTTTCGAAATTTCTACCGGAACGGCCAATATAAAACTTATCGCAGTCTGGACAATTTAAACGATTTACTCCGGATTTATTTTTTTTTTAGTTTTTGTTTTGTATTTTAATATGTCCACCTAAATTGTTTCTTGTTCTGAAAGCTATATTTCAATTGAAATTTCAAGGAATGTTTTCGAGGTTTCGCTTTTTTACCAAAATATGTAAGATATTTATAAGATTCAATTTGTTTTTCTAAACATGGGTATAGTACATGCTGATACAATTCCATCTGAAATTTGAGGCTTCTTCTGATGGCGATATAAAAATTAACAAGCGCCGATTGGAAAAATTGAGTTATTGCTGTTCGAAAAAGGCCAAATTGAAAAATCATACAAAACAACGCAATGAACATTTGACATGTGTAGACTGCTTATAAAATTCCTTGATTCTTCTTCTATCTATCCAAGCAAAAATTGTGTCTGTAGTGCAAAAGATCTACGAGCTACAATCCTTGTAAATGTTCCTAGAAATCGAGTTTATAACAAAAATAATTGAATCTGTCGAAAGTTTTGACAGATGAGTGCCAACAACTTGGGTATCTTATATCTTAATCAAATGTCGGTTCTAGATGTATAATAAGAAGGTAGATTGCCATTTGAAATGACAAAGTGATGATCCACTTCCGGTATAACCGGAAATGGTATCACTTCGAAAATGTTTCACTTCAATTGGAAATCTCTAGTTATGGCCGCGTATAAAATTTCAGCTTGATAATGTAATTGGAACTCAAAAAGTTTTTAACGGACAAGCCCAGTGGATATCCCTGTATATAGCAAGAAATAACTTAGTTTTATTTGAAATTAATCGATTTTCCGCTCTTTGAAAAAATTAATATATCCCAAGAACGGCGTGAGTTACCAATGTTATGAAAAGTGTTTTGGAAACAAGAAACCATGCGAGACATTACCCATATCCGACTGAATCTTAGTCAGCTCTTTTTTCAGCCTCACATTTTGTAAAGATGAAATATCGAAAACTCAATTTCTTCAAATTGTAACCCATATATTTTTTCAATTCATTAGATTCGCCGTAAAAAACTAAATGAGGTTTCCATTGATACCTGAGATTTCAAGTTTTCGAATTATGGCGAAAAAACGAATTTTACGTACCTATATAAAACTGGCAAAGGAGGCTTTGATTTCTGCACGTACATAGACATATCACGAAGCATAGACAGGCTCCTGAGCATTGATTAAAAAATATTATTGTTTCGATATTATTCGAATTAATTCGAACAGATTGAGCACATACTTAATTTATTTTTCATTCATGTAGATGAAACACGGAATGTGAGTAGAACTTGTAAGAGATTTACGGATTATATCAGAATGAGCTGTCGATGACAGCTGAAAAATTCAGGACATAAGTTACAAACTTTTTTACGACTAGAACAGTCCAGAAAAAGACATCATTTTCATCGCCTGTAGTCAACAATGAAGACAATAAAATTGTCGTCTAGCCAGATTGATTAGATGTTAATCCACATGCATCATTGGCAAAAGCAGAGCATGATCTGAATCTACCTCATAGTATTATACACAGAATTTTCAAGAAACATAAATTGCACCCTTATAAATTTTCAAAGGTCCGAACTCTATAAGCTGGCGATCAACAGCTTTTAGAACTGTGTGGGATCCTTATTCTCAGAACACAAGAGGATCCCGAGTTTCTCAAAGGGAATCTGTGGACGGATGAGGCAGAATTTTGTAATGAGCTGTTCTTCAACCGGAATAACTCACACTTTTGGGCCAACCAAACTCCTCATATTGTGTGTGCACATTTGAAGGGCAACAGATTTTCGTTTTTTGTGTATGATGAAAACTTAAATGGTGATCTTTATGTGGAGATTTTGAGAACGGTAGTTAGTCACTTCGTTGACACTTTATCAGTGAATCATGGCGTTGTTGATACCAACTCGATGGCCAGCTCATCGCACAGTTGAAAACTATCGAACTTTAACTGATATGTTTGAAAATAGATGGATTGGAATGAACGGTCCATCTTTGTGGCCTCCAAGGTCACCAGACCTAATGTCTATGGATTTTTATCGTTGGGGACCGCTGAAAGATAAAATTTATTTTGAACCTGGGGCTTCAAGATATGATTTGTATAATATACTGCAAAATGATTTCATGCATGTTTGTTGGATGTGGTGGAACTGAGGCGAGCCACATCACAGGATGTTATGCGTCGAGTAGAACTATGTCTAGAAGTGAAATTTCGAACAATCGTTCTGAAATTCAAGAAAATAGAGTTTAATTCGTGCTGATATTTTTCAATTCGACTTTGGAAGTATGACAACAACTGCAGTTTCGCATTATTATCTTTTAATCTATCAATCATCCAATGACAAAATGAAGGTTATTTGCTAATGCTTTGGGAATTGTCTTTGCACGTGCAGGAATCAAAGCCGCCTTTGCCAACTTTAGATAGGTACGTAGAGTTCGTTTTTTGGCCATAACTCGAAAACTTGAAATTTGAAAAAACGTAGTTTTCGATATTTCTTCGTTTCGAAATGTGAGGCGGAAAAAGAGCACTTTATATACTGACTGAGATTCAGAACCATACGTAATCATTTAAATGATTCCCTCTTAATTGATGAAACCTTCGTAGGTTTTCAGTATGATAAAGTTGATTTAAGTGCATGCAGGAGCATCACCTCACTCTTCAATAATCGTAGATGGATGGAATAAGGTGTATGTACAATACTAGCCCAATTGTTAAACTTGAACTGTTTCGATTACTTTTCCTAGGGATAGTTATAATCATTGCGTTACTCTGTTCGAATGGAATAGAGCCTAATAAAGTAATATGTAGCAATTCATCCATAAGGAATTGGCTGGCAGGTTTAATTCAAATGAAGACGCATTTCTTTTTCGATTTAAAATTTATCTTTTATTGAATGATCCACATATCATTTTTTATAAGGTTGCTCTAATTTTGAACTTTCATTTTAATATTTTCTTTATTCCATTCTTGTAAGTATTTACTCAATTCAGCGAATTCTCTTCTGAATCTAAAATACGCCAGGAAATTATAAAGTTAATATGAAAATTGAAAAGGAACAACAACATATAAAATTAAATTGGAATAAAATTAGGTGTTACTTAACGACCCTGGATGAGGTGGTCCTTGCAATAAATATCAGGAAATAGTAAAATGATATATTTGAAGTATTTTCGCACTTGAAAACTTTTTCATATTCTGAATTTTACTGTTCAATATTAATTTTTTTGTCTCTGTAGGTAGTTGAAATACTTTTCCGAACCTTGTCAAAAATCATGACTCTTTCAGTTTTCGAGGAGTTATATCAGATGTTACCTTATTTTAATAAAAAGAAATTTATGTTCTCGTTTCATTTCTGTAAATTATGTCCGTTTCTAAGAAAACAGAAGAGAATAAGGACCTGACCAAAGAAATGAGAGTGCAGCCCTGGGTTGTCAAGAATAGCAGTGTGTAATGAAACAATGCTATCAGCAACGTTTTTTGTCACCACTTTCAAGAAGAAACTTGCAGAATTATCATTGTAGAGGACCAAAAATTATTTGTTTTCTGGTTGAATAGTGATTGTCGCGGGAGTTCCTTAAAGTTTGTATTTTATGTAAGAATAATATTCTCATTGGTACTCGCAATACCACCAACTGCAAGAATAAACTTGCAGAATATATTGGTGAGAACAAGGCATAATGCTGTGTTTATATTCTTTCTTAGATAGTCATTGTCTTTTCTCAGAAATTGTCCGGTTGGTTGGATAACTTTCTCCTCAGTACTGGAAAAACCACCAACTGAATGTATAAACTTACAAAATATATTGCTGATATTCAAACAAAGTGTAGTTTCAATATTTCTTTTTGGATGGTCATTTCGGAGAGTCTTCTCCCATAAATTGCTTGAATCGTGAATAGCTTCCTTTTCCGTAATGCTAATACGAACAATTTTGGATAGTCATTATGGAGTCTTTTCTAAGAAATTGTCTGATTCGACGAATAATTTTGTCTTCAGTGATGGAAATACCACCAACTGCAAGTTTGAACTTGCAGAATGTATTGGTGAGATTCAAATAAAGTGTAGTGTTAATATTTCTTTTTGGATGGTCATTCCGGAGAGTCTTCTCCATAAATTGCTTAAATCGTGGATAGCTTCTTTTTCCGTAAAGCTAATACCACCAATTTCAGAATGTATTGTTGAAAACCAAACATAATGCTGTGTTTATATTTCTTTTTGGAAAGTCATGGTAGAGTCTTTTCTCAGGAATTGTCTGATTCGATGGATAATTTTGTCTTCAGTGATGGAGATACCACCATCTGCAAGTTTGAACTTGCAGAATGTATTGGCGAGATCCATACAAATGTTGTTTTAATATTTTTTTGGGTGGTCATTGTCGAAAACCTTTTCTCTGACATTGTTTGAATGATAAAAAACTTTTCTTTCGTCATGTTAATACTACCAACTGCAAAGAAAACTTGCAGAATATATTGTTGAGATTCGAACAAAATGTAGTTTGGTATTTCTCTTCGCATAGTCTTAATGGAAAATCTTCTCTCATAAATTGTTTCAGAGGTGGATTGCTTTCTCTTCCGTTATGTTGATACCACCTACTGCAAGAATAAACTTGAAGAAAATATAGATGAGAACCAAGCATAATGCTGTATCAATATTTTTTCTGTTAAATAAATTATAAATTAAACGTTTTAGAATTCTATATATACAGGGTGACCCACAAGTCGCTGGAAGTAGCATAATGCCAAGAAAACGATAGATTTTTGTATTTTGTTTATAACGATATGATGAACTTCTGTTACGGTCACAATTTAAAAATAATTTCTTATATACAGGGCGTTCCGTGTCTGAGGAACAAATCAAAGTTATTTTTTTTTAAATAGAACACCCTATATATTTTGATGATACTAGTTCTGTGAGATCAAACGAAGGTGATTTTGTACGATATTTCCTATACTTAAGTTCAATGGTTTTCGAAATATTCGAGATTTTTCAAAATTTGATGACTTTTTTGAACATTTCTTTTCTTTTCTCGTTGTGACTTCCCGATTGTGATACTGCTAAAATGATGTTACTAATACTCTATTTTTGAGTAACCATCGCTGGATTTTTTCAATTATTTGAAATGACACACCCTGTATCTCAAACTCTGTAATGATCGGTTATTTCAATACTTATCGAACGATACCCATGTTCTCTTTACCTATCTTTAACGGTTTCCGAGATTTCTCGAATTTTCCGATACTTGGTGTTTCAATATTCATATCGAAATGTTTTCCTTCGTTTTTGAAGAGGGGACATGTCACTTGTTGAGACAAAACAGGAGTTTGTACGATGTGCTACTCAAAACATCAGTTTTAAGTCAATAAGTCGAAAATGATCAAAAATTTGTGCATGGACCGATGCGAAGGCGATGAAAATGAGTTTTTAAGGGCAGTTTAAAAAGGCAGTTTTGGAGAGGTTGAAAATTGTTTAATTCGAGCATATTTCTTATTTTTCTCCTTGTAAACTATTTACCTTTTCCTGTGACGGTATTCGAAAGATTTTTCTTCAAATTTATTTTTTTGCTCATATAGCTAATTCTCCAGAAACAAATTACTCTAATGGAGATAATATGCTTTAAATGAGTGAAAATGTTTGACAATGGAGAATATTACTACAAATTACGGAAAACAAAAGATTGCATGAACAATTGAAGCAATACAGAGAAATGTTACAGAAGATTTTCAAAGTGGCCTCGTTTTGCTGTATGCATAAATGTATTCTCTTTTCGAAAGATGCCTTGCTCCTAACATTATTTGAGGCGTAATTGTCAGAAAAGGTTCCTCAATCCTATTTTTCATTTCATCCAGTGTAATTGGCGGCGTACGATAAACAAACCTCTTCAATATGTTCCCACAGAATGAGGTCGAGAGACGTTAAATCTGGCGATCTCGCTGGCCAATTCCAGGGTTCTCCTCTTCCGATCCATTTCTCTGGAAAATTCTCATTCAAATGATCTCTTACTTGTTGGCTGTAGTGCGCAGGGGCTCCATTCTGTTGGAACCACATTAGTTGTATCATATCAAGTGGCACATATTCTAACAGCTCGTTGGAATAGTTGATCAGAAAATTGAGGTTCATCTGTCCATCAAGGTTTCCATCGAAAATAAGGACCTACCACATGAGGTCCTATTATTCCTTCCCATGTATTGACCGGCCATTTGTGTTGAGTGTAGGATTTACGAAAAATTTGTGGATTATTGTCAGAGTAATGATGATAATTGTCTCTGTGTACTAAAGCTTTATTCTGGAGTGTAATTTCATCAGAAAATAGAACTGAATTCGGGAAATCCTCTTTTTCTGCGACCATTTCTAACACCCATATAAAATATTCGAGACCTCGTTCATGATCTCTTCGTAACAGTTCTTGATGGGTTCCAACGTGATATGCATGAGAACCATGATTTTCCAATATTCTTCCCACACTTTGTCTACTCAGACCTATTTCTTGAGCCATGTTCCGTTGACTTGAAATTGGTTGCTCTATCACAAACGCTAGAACAGTAAGTTAATTTTTTTCATTTCCAACAATTGGCAAATTTTTGGCGGTGATGTTTTTCATCTAACACACTACCAGTGGTTCGGAATTGTTGTAGCCACTTTCCGAATGTTTTTTTTTTCTCGAATGTCTTCGGTCCGGATATTTAGTAACGTAGTCTTTCAGCTAACATTGAACCTAGGTATAGGAATATCGTACAAAGTCCCTTCGTTTGATCTCACAAAGCTAGAAGCATCAAAATATATAGGGTGTTCTATTCAAAAAAATATAACTTCAATTTGTTTCTCAGAAACGGAATACCCTGTATATCCGAAATTATTTTTAAATTGTGACCGTAACAGAAGATCATTATATCACAGTAAAATAACACAAAATACAAAAATGTATCGTTTTCTTGGCTTTATGCTACTTCCAGTGACTCGTGGGTCACCCTGTACAATATATTAACACAACGCGTTTCGACACTATGTGTCTTTCTCAAGTACAAGTTTTCATAATACTAATATTCCATACTACAAATAGCAAGAAAAACAGCTTGGGAAATCCATTCATGGGCTATCGAGTATTTCTGGGAATAATTTGAGTGAGGGTGACTGATTTATATCTGGTTGGTCATTAAGTATGTTCTTGGAATTTTATATGTCTTAATTTCGAGGGCTTCATGGTAATTTCTGGCCTCCACTCCTGTATGTAAAACTTGGAAATCCAGATTAAATGAGTGAATGTAATCTAAAAGGTGATTTGAATACTTGGAATCTGCTGTTTTATTATTGAAACTGCGTTCATATTCCGATATCCTTGTTTCGAAATTTCTACCGGAACGGCCAATATAAAACTTATCGCAGTCTGGACAATTTAAACGATTTACTCCGGATTTATTTTCTTTTTTAGTTTTTGTTTTGTATTTTTAATATGTCCACCTAAGTTGTTTCTTGTTCTGAAAGCTATATTTCAATTGAAATTTCCAAGGAATGTTTTCGAGGTTTCGCTATTTTTACCAAAATATGTAAGACATTTATAAGATTCAATTTGTTTTTCTAACCGTGGGTATACTTGTTCGATGGCTAATCGAGTTCTTTCTTCCTCAAAATGTAATTAATTATATTTGGGTTTTATCAATTGTTAAGAGCAATTTATTTGATCAAATTCAATTTATGGGGTCTATGTACATAACTATAGAAAGATGCAATTTTATGCTGATAGAAATATGCTTATGAGTTGTGATGATGAATGAAGTTTTAATATTTCTTCTTGGGTAGTCATTGTAAAAATCTTTTGTCAATATTGTTTGAATTGTGGGATAACTTTAATTTCTATAATGTTAATAATAATAATTTTTTCTTCAATGATCGAATATTCTTTGGTTTACTGTAAAATGAAAAGGATCCGAGTTCTCCTCTTTAGTTCAGAGTGGTCGAAGATAGAAGGAATGGAGCATATATAGGTTACCAGCCTGATTGTTTCACTAGAAACTTTTCGATCACTGTTCCTGGGTAAGGTTAAAATCACTGAATTACTGTGTTCGAATAGGAAAAGGAGATCATCTTCGTTGGATACTTATAGAGTTATGTGTTAATTTTTTTTTTGGATTGTTTCACTTGCCCTTTTTCGATTACTTTCCCTGGTGTTAGTTGAAATCACTAGGTCACTCATCTTCAACAGAGCCTAATATACTGATGCGTAGCAATTGATCCATGAGGAATTGGCTGACAGGTATCATTGAAACGAAGACGTATTTCTTCTTCGATTGGTACTTTTTTTTTATAATATTGCTCTGATTTCAAACTGTACTCTTGATATTCTCGTTATTCCCATATTGTCGTTACTATTTTATCAACTCAACCTAAAATGACTGCAAGTATGAATTTGCATAATCTATTGGTGAGATCCAAACAGATTGTAGTTTCAATTTTTCTGTTAGGAATGTCATTGCGAGAAGTCTTTTCTCAGAGACTGTTTAAATGGTAAGATTACTTTAATTTCTGTAATGTTAATATCACCTACTGCAAGAATACACTTGCAGAATGTATTGCTGAGATTCGAATAAAATGCAATTTCAATTTTTCCCTTTGAATGGTCATAGTGGAAAGTCTTTTCTCATAAATTGTTTGAATAGTGGATAACTTTCTCTTCCGTAATGTTGATACCACCTAATGCAAGAATGAACTTGAAGAATACATAGGTGAGAACTAAACATAATGGTGTGTTAATATTTCTTCATGTATAGTCATTGTGAGTCTTCTCTCAGAAATTATCTGATTGGATGGATTACATTCTTTCCAGTCATGAAAATACTACCTACTGCAAGTATGAACTTGCAGAATGAATTTGTGAGATCCAAAACAAAATGAAATTTTAATATTTCTTTTTGTGTGATCATTGTGAATTTTGTCAATATTGTTTGAATGGTGGGATGAATTTTATTCCCGTGATGTAAGTTATAATAATTTTCTCTTGAGTTATTGAATATTCTTTGGTGTTCAGTAAAATAAAGTTGATTTAAGTACATGAAGGAGCATCTCTTCAGCTTAGAGCGGTCGTAAATAGATACAATAGGGCATATGTCGGTTACCAGCCTGATGGTTTCACTTGAAACCTTTCGATGATTTTTCCTGTGGATATTTGAAATCATAAATTAATGTGTTCAAACGAAAAAAAAACAGATTTTTATGGAATTATGTGGTATATTTTTTTTTTGGACAGTCATTGTATAGTATTTTCTTAGGAATTTCCATATTAAGTGGATACCTTTTTCTTCACTAATGGAAATACTAACAACTTCAAGTATGAATTCAAGGAATATATCTGTGAGATCAAGACGAAAAATGCAATATCAATATTTCTTTTGCATGGCCCTTGAGGAAAGTCAGAAATTTTTCCATTGGTAGGATAGATAGAACGATAACTATATATTGAAGTTCTTTGGATCACAGTAAATGTCAGTCGATTTACATAATACAAATGAATATGAAAACACAATAATCTATCATTGAACAGTACAATAAAATATACAAAGTAAGCACACCAACACATTGATAAACCAAACAATATAAATTAGATAGTTACAGATAATCATATTTTTGACAGATTTTTGCCTAGATATTCTCCCACCGCGTAGTCTGCCTTCTGCAACAAAATGCATTTTACTGTATTCTCAAATTTACTGAAAGTTTAGACTTTTTCATATCTTCTGGCAATTTATTGTATGACGTTACACCTGAATGAAAAGGAGACACCTCATAAAAAGTGCTCTTGTGTGTGGGATACTTCAACAGAGCTCCGTGTCTTCTCAGATAGCAGTGACTATCAGATAGTTTTTTGAAAAGAAACAAGTTCTTTCTACTAAAGGTAACAGTTTCGAAAATGTACATACAACTCAGAGTTAGTGCTTACTGTGCTTAATGAAACAGGTCCCACACGGCTGATACCAAGATCATTGTGAACATTCAAAACCGATTTCGGTCCTATTGTATCTGTGGTATTCAGGATAGCGTAGTAGGAGGAATTCAGTTCCTTGCAAATGTCAGGTACATGATCACACCACTGTAACTGAGGATCGGGGCGAATGCCGAGATACTTTGCATCTCCCAAAGAATCCAATTCCATATCACCACTCTTTACAGAAACCTCATCTGGTGGTGGATTTCTATTGAGGAAATAAAAGAGAACAGTTTTATCCTCGTTTACAAAAGAAAATTTGATGCACACCATTTTTTGAATCATATCATGATATTTGTTATTCCTCTTTATAAGTTCTCAGGATTTGTGTCTGATAGAATAACAACCGTATCATCGGCGTACATAACTGTGTCCATCTCTTATATGGTTGGGAAGGTCATTCGCAAAGAGGATAAAAAGCAAAGGTTCCAATACATAACTCTGTGCAACACCCATATTAAGATCGATTGCTCCCCAGTCACAGTCACTTTCAATCTACTCTCTGAACTACGCCATTGTTTTGGAGATATTGGAATATTGAGCAAGAGATAGAGGGGTGACAAAATATGTTCATTGGTGGCCTTAACTAGTTTTGCTGATATTTTATCTTCTTCTCAGGAAAAAAGAAGCAAGGTGAAGAGCAACTTTAGTAACGATTAAGAATAATATAGGTTCCTTTGGGCATATGTGCGCCAAGCGAGAGAAAAAGTGTTTGATCACATATACACATACATGACAAAATTGTAGGCTTATATTCTGTTTCTTCGTTTGTTATTCAACTAAGATTATTGAGATTTGAGAAACAACATATCTGCATATTGAATTTGTAGGTCGCAAAAACACAGCATTCAGCAGCCAACGCAAATATGATAAAATTGAGATTATTTGGTGGGCAGACAGTTATGATTAGCATATTCATCACAGCCATGGCATGCATCATCCCTTAGCTGTTTTATTATTGGTAGAATTTCAGATTTTTTTATTGATAGCATTTAAAAGTATTGTTTCCTGAAATTTTTGACGTAATTTTTATAACATGAAGATCCACCATACATAGTTTCCAATTTTCACTCAGCATACCTTGCAAAATAGTCCCCAAATATGTTAGTAAATTGTTTTGGGCCAACAACAGTGGTATTTTCTTTATTGAGTCAGGCCATATTCTGGGGCATTTCCGTATTCCCTAATTTGTCTTAAACCAGTTTCCAAATTATTTTCTGCTTGTTCTCACTTTGCTCAATAGACTGAACATAATGTTCTTGTTTGGTTGAAGCTATTAACTGTGTGTACTTTTTTTTTGCTTTTTACTTATTGTTTGGGTCCTGGTTATTTATATTTGCTGAGAGCCAATGCAAGTTCTTGAGTTTTCGACTGGCATCTTTTATTTCAGGATTAACCCATGATCTGTGTAGATCCTTTTCAGGCCCGATGTTTTTGTCTGGAAATCTCTCATTGAAGGCGCAATTGCATATTCTGAGGAACTCCTCATCTACACTATCGATCACATTATTTCTACACTGATTCCGAGCCTATCCACAAACACAGAAAGTGATACATCATTGATAAGACGAACAGCGATTTGGCTTGCCTATAGGATGACTTATCCATAGATATCCCTAACTGAACGGACAAAAGGTCCAATATACCTAAATGCAACATCCTATAAAATACCATTTCTTGTTCGAATTGGAACATAAATAGTCTATATCTATACCAAGAACTGCCACTATCTTATTGCCTGCTTTAAAAGTTATCGAACTGTTCTCACTAGGACCCAATACAACGGGCATCGAAAATGCCTTATTCACAATTTTATTATTATAATATATGACCAAGCCCCATGCTTATTATTCTGCCTGCAGAAATATTACTTAACAACATAAATTAAAGGTTGTAATGGCATATAACTGGTGAGTGTTCATATGTTATAAGTACTAATTCATCCATTTTATGTTTTAGCTTTCGTATATTTAGGCAAAGTATACTCAAACTATTCTGACCTTCCAAAGTGGCCACGAAATTAATTTTTTTTTGGGAATAGGCCAGTGACATCGATTTGATTGCATCAACAAGTGTGTGTTCATCGAACTTATTTAGCTGCTTCTCATTAAAGGCCACGAGAAAATGTCAAGTCTTCAGTTTGGATTACAGTTTTCAAAACTGGCGCATTTTTAGTAGAGTCATTATCTAGAAGCGTGTGCTGCCATTTCCTTACAATTTCCTGAAATTTTTCTTCTCTGAATTTTCATTTCCTTCACCACCTTATTTTCCATTTCCTCAAACTCCCTCACAAGATAATCTTTTTCATCCTCCAATTGCTTTATGCGAGTTTCCTTAGGATTGTTTTGCTGTTTGAATTTCTTTATAGTCATTTGACATTTCTCTGTTTCGTCACAGCATATGACTTTATGTTCCTCTATATGTAACATTTTTTCCTTCCAGTCCCTATCAGCACAGCTTTTGATCGATAGGCTTAAGCATTCTATACATACATAATTTGCAATATCTAATGCTAGCAATCGCATTATCAAACCCTACCGACGAATCTGATTCATCAATTGTTGTATCTATTTTTCTTTCTTTCCAGTGTAAACCTTAATGTTAATGTTTATGTTATGTTAAAATATAAACAATGAAGAAAGGATAAGAAACCTATGAAAAATGTGTTTATATGATTGACAAAAGTTTCATTGGATGAAAAATAGTGGCGTGAAGTAGATAATATTGAAGAAGCATCAAATATAGAATTGAAGTTGAACGTACACAACGAGAATATTCATGTAAAAAATTTCTTTTCCGAATCAAACAAGTTCAATTTCATGAGTAATGAGACGTCAACTTTTAGTCCGAAGTGAAGTTCATAAAATTTAAATTAGGATGAATGCAATTCAATCAAACAATGCAAGCAAATTGCTGGTTGGCGATTACAGTCACTGCAGTAAGTACGAATTTTCTTCACTTCGTTGCCCACCTCCCTGCTTGTCATTACTGCCCTAAGTGTTTTGTAACATCCGGTATATTTCCTCTTCATTTCAACCCCATCAGAGAGAGTATGAACTCTTTTCGGGTCTCGGGTCTCAATAGGTAGTGTCGACTGCTAAGGCTTTCGAAATCAATTCCTTGAAAAATAAGTAGGGTATACTTTTTTCGTTCTTCTTTTTTTATGCGCGCTTCCCAGGAATAGGCGAACCTGTAACTTCTTGAACAAGGCCAAATTGTAGGATGTTGGGAAGATGTTGGACGGAAGCGAGTTCCTCAGCTCACTGGCCTTGTAAACGAAGGAATTCTTATAGAGACAGGTTCGAGGGATCGTTAAATGTAACGCGATATGATGAGAATTTCTTGCTAGCCTAGTGTTGCGGCAAAACATGAGTTTTCCCGGAACAAGGTCTCTCAGCTCCTTGGAGCATCTTTCGTGGAAGTATCTGTAAAACAGAAAAAGGTCAGCAACTTGTCTTCATAGAGCCAGCGGTTGGAGATCGCGGGAGATCACCGGGTGGTCGATGAGGCGCACATCAACAATATTCAAAAGCAGGAATCTGCGCCTTATATAGAAGCAACAGCTGAGATGACGTAAAGTATCGCTCGGCTCTGAAAAGAAAACTAAGCTTAAATGATGCCGACTAGCTATTGCTGGAACATGTTCATGCCAGCAAAACCAGGAGTTGACCGTTATTCCGAGAACGTGAATCGAATCTTTGGATGCAATTTGTTGGCCTTGCATCACCAGAGGACGTTCTCTATCGGGGACCTTTCTAGAAAATGTAGTTGCTTGCTTTTTTCTTGGGTTGAAGCTCACCAGGTTCAACTGACCCCACTCAGATATCCTCTGTAAGTTTGAGTTCAAGTTATGAATTTGTTGACATCTCAGACGTTGAAATTCGGCAGCTGTAATTGGCCGCAGACTACTGAAAGACGAAACCAGTGTACAATCTTCTGCAAAACCGAAGATCTTGTTCTCTGGAGATGACATAAGATAAGTCATCTGCAACAGAAACAAGTTTAGCAAAAGAATCGATTCCTGAGGTACTCGTGCTTGCAACCGGAAACAATCAGATGTTATATCGTCGACCACAACTTGTATTGATCTATTTGAAAGAAAGCTAGTTATCCAACTCCGCGATTATTCGGGAAGCCAATAGGCATTAAGTTCATTCAACCAGGTAGCATGCCAAACCCTTTCGAAGGCTTTAGAGATGTCGAGGGCTATTGCTCTAGATTCTCCATCGTTGATGTACAAACATGAGTGACGTAGGCAAGCAGATCTCCTGTCGATCTTTGCCTGCGAAAACCAAGCTGACGGTTGTTGATAATTCCTTGCAACGCAAGATATTTGATGCTATATTTCCGTATTCTCTAACAAGAGGCGGAAACGAAGATTTGCAGAAATTGCCACTGACAGTCTCCGCAATAGACCAGAACTGTCTAGTCCCGCTTGCCTGTTCAAGGAAATCATCAGTTACCCCTTCATTGAAATGGGCCTTTGCTCTTTCAGTTGTCAGGTTGCATACGTTCCGTATTCGTACGAAGGCTGTTTTCGTTTCCTCTGCTGGATTTATCTTTTATAACTTGTAAGCTCTGGTTTTGGCTGCAGAGGCTCTTTCGCAGTCTTTGTTGAACCATGGCTTTTGTGCTGTTCTTCTGCTCATGGAATGAGGGATGTAGACATCCATTCCTGCATGAATGATTTCTGTAACAGATGCAGTGAACACCTTGATGTCAGGATCTGAAAGACAAACATCACTGTATGGAATCACGAAGAATTCACGCAGCCCAATTAGTAGTACGGTTATGGTGCCAAATGCGTCTGGGTGGTTTAGGTTCTTGGTTTAGCGGCAGCACAATGGTTTTAGTAGCAGATATAAGGTTGGGGTCTGAGTTGCCTAGCGGTATCGAGACCTTCACTCCTGAATCATCTATATCAGAAATCTATTAGACATCCAAGATGTTCGGGAAGTCGGTTAGGTGATCAGGTATTCTTGTCGGTTCGTCGACTAGCTGCGTTAGATTATGGCTGATTGCGAAAGTTTCATCCTGCCTTTCCACTTGATCCGTCCTATTCGAGTGGCGGAGCCAGTTGGTGTTTTGAACGTTGAAGTCACCAAGTACAACGACTTCGGCTGCCGGATGATGTGTCTGAATCCAATCCACCTTATCACCTTGATACTCAAACAGTCTAGGGAAGTGAATATCATTTGGCGAGCGATATAGAAAGCATAAGAACACTGTTTTATCTTGCAAACAGATTTTCAACCAGGCAAGGTCGAAAGCATCGTACTCCATCGCGTCTTCTCTCTGGCATGCAACATCCGATCTGGTGAAAACACAGAGGCCCCCTTCAAACCTTAATCGCGTATGTAATTCATACCCATCAAAACGTAAATACCTTGTATCAGTTGTTTGACTTAGTTGGGTTCCGGTTAGGGCCAGCACATGGGGTTGTGAGTTTTGCAGAAGCAGGTGGACTGCATCGACTCTCAGTTTGTTGTGCGCCAGTCCTCTGATATTGCAGAACTCTGTCAAGAGTTTGGTTCTTTTTCTAGAACGTGGATGAATTAGTGAATTCGCTAGAGGAGTGCTTGATTTACTCGCATCATGAACCTCTTGAGGCAGTCCCCCCAGAGATCCGAATGGAAGACTATTTCAACTCCGGATGATTTTGTCCCAGAAGAACTCAACATGCTTCATTGCCAATCCTTCCCACCCTGGAAACCGGACCATCTGCCAGATCCCGAAACTGAGTCACACAGATGACCAGTTCACGGGACCTATGGCTCGATGTGGTTGTATCACGCCGGACGACGGGGGTGAGGCCGCCTGCCACCTTGTTATATATTAGCCAAACATTGGTTGCAGCAGAACCAAAGATATATTCTAAAGCTATTTTTCTATGCCTTTTTCTACATTTCCGGAAAACTGAATATAAAGCGGACATTTGGTCATTATATTCTATCCCGTTTTTACCAATGTTATAATATACTATGGATTTGGGCTTGAAGATTGGATCATTAGGTTGTGTCCTTTTTCTAGTATCATTTAGAGACATGTCATGTTTCTGAACGGTGCTCATCATCTCCTTTTGTTTTTCTACAATTTGATCTTTTCCTAGTCGAACTTTCGTGACTTATGTGGGGAAACCTTTTCAATTCGACCTCAATGTACTACAATATCGGGTCTGATTCGGTTTTCCATGAGAGATTTTATGATGAAAAAACTATGGGACTCTCCTTGAATTGTACCACCTTTTCCGGTGTAAACCTTGAAGTTGAAAATGCAACCGTCTTCGGTGTATAATTTATCCCATATTTATGGGATTTGTACGGGATGTATTGTCGAAAAAAACGGAATCACTGTCTCTTCAATCACTAATTTCCCACCCAGTCTTAAAAATGTTGAAAATCATTGATTATTTTGTTATTGTTTTATATAAACGATCTTCTGTATCACTGATAATATTGCCACAAAAATGAATACATTGTAATATGACAAAGAATCTGTTCCGCGGCATTATTATGGAAACAAATTCGTTGTGGTAAAATAGATCACGAGACCAAGATTTCTTCATATCGGGCGTAGGGTTTACTCCAAACCAGAAAACAATTGCAGAAAATTTTTCAACTCTAGGAATATCAATGGGTTTTCAAGAACGGATTCGGTTTTTTTTTCGATTTCTGGCACGTTGTCGATTTTTGAAGTAGTTGTTCGGCATACAAAATTGAAAATGTAACAACCAATTCTAATATTTCATCGTCAATGAACAATAAATAAAAAACCAATGGTGATCGACAATTAACTGGAATGTTCACGATCTTGATTAGTAGAACACGTCAGAGGGAACAATTCCTCAGATGCTTCAATTTCAATCCAGTTAGCGTCTGTATTAGGCAATTTACAATTCATAGAACTGTTGATAGAGTAACCTCCTGCGGCATCTGACTCCTCCAGCTCTTCAACGTGTTCCGGAATATCATCTTCTGTGTCACTTTCCGATACTTTAATATCAGACAAAAATTCCTCACTACTTTCACTGTCTAATTCACTTTCACTAGAACTGTCACGACGCTGGTTGACAGCCAGTTCGACAAGTATTTGGCTGCGTGAAAACATAACAAAATACAGAAACGAATAATTGAAGGAATAGAGAGGACCAATGCTCTCGTTGGGGAGGCAGGTGGTAGAGGGGCTAGAGGCCGGGACAGGGTAAGCGCGAACATGATGGGGCCTGATCAGTCCATGTCCCGAGCAGATCAAAACAGACTCCGTACCGTACTGCCAGCAGGAGTACTCATGTAGGTGTGGTACCGGGTCGATTTACCCCGTACTATTTTATTAGCGAAATGAGTTCTATACGATATATCACAATTATGTGTAATCAAATGACCAGCAATTTAGAGAAAAGGGGTAAAACTTCTGCCGCACCGAACGGGTTACCTGGTCTACGTAACATGATTTCAACCAAAAAATTTCAGAAAGCAATCCAGGAAGCATTTCCAAGTATAAAAATTTCTTACACAAAATACAATAGCTTATCTTATATTGGTAAACCTAGTCTAAAATTTAAATCATTCCTCTCACATTATAATTTCAATATAGTATTCCGAACTGAAGATTCCGAATTGATGATTCCTTAGGCCGATATATCGAAAAATACAAATCTAAAATTGATGAAGGTAATAAATCCGGTGTTTATAAAACGGGGATTGTAATAAAATTTATATTGGTAAAACTTTCAGGAATTTCAAAGTTAGATTAACCGACGACCAGAAACGTAGTTTTAATCAACATAAATTAGATTCCCATTATTCTAATCACTTACTCGAAGAGAACTATAACTTCAATGATAATTTCAAAATTTACGGAATGAAAATAATAGACAAAAACTCAATTTATTTTAAATTTTAGACATAAACAAAGAAAAGAATTGAGGTAGGTTACTTAATAGTTAATTAGATCCAAATCCTTCTCCTTTACTCAATCTGTTCGATTCATAAAGTAAGCAACTCCGATGGGTTTCTAACATACCCCTTGTACTTGTTCCTATTGTAATATTAAGTAGGAAGTAAGAATAGTATATGACGAATAACTCTGTTCTTTAGTTTGTATCTATCTGATAAAGCCACAGCGCGGTGAAACCTGTCATAGTTTTGTTAATATAGTGAGAATCTAAATACGATAGTTTTATTTCATTGAAAATATTTAAAATTATATTTAGACATTTTCATTATTCCATTATCGCTGTTACTATTGAGCAAATTCCGAAATTTTACTTCCGAATCTAAAATGAGTCGGGAAGATTATAAAGTTAATATGGAAATTGAAATAGAAATATCAGCATGAAAAATCGAATTGGAATAAACTCAGTTCTGACTCAATGGCGCTAGCTGAGGTAGTTCTTGAAATAAAAACTTAAAATACTATATGCTACATTTGAAGCATTTTCAGACATACAAACTTCTCATATTTTTGTTCAACATAACTTTTCGGTCAGCGAATTAAAAGTGGAGCTCATCTTCAACAGTTATCAATAGAGGAATGTCTTGATATTTCTGTTTGAATGTCATTTTATTGTCGTTTCTCTCAAATCCGGATTGGGTGGATAACTTTCCCTTCAATTACTACCAACTGCACGTATGAACTTGAGACGTTGTGGAAAGTCATTTATCAGAAATTGTTCAATTGATAGGATGATTAAGCTTTCCTCAATTGTTATACCACCTAATGTAAGAAAAAACTTGCAAATGTGTTGGTAAGATCGAAACAAAATACCGTTTTAACATTGCATTTTAGATGGTCATTTATAAATGAAACAAGAAAAAATATGATGATCAACAATGTCTCTTCACGACTTTCTCACCTGCCATACCAAATTATATTGGTTTTCAAAAGATTCCCCTTATACTAATACTTCGTTTTCGTTAACGTACTAGCAATCGCATTATGAAACCCTTCCAATGAATCTGATTCATCCGTTAAAAGTCAGCCATCTTTGAGTTTTTGATCCTCTGACAGAATTAGGCGGGCCAGTCTCTACTGCTGAATTTTTTCAGTACAGTATCCGGTTAACTCGCAAATGAATTGTTTTCCTAACATGAATCGCATGTGTTTGGTGTAGGGGCACTCGGCATCTAAAGAGTTTGATGAGTCAAGTTGCTGTTGCGTGTTAGCCGCTATTGCAAAGTTAACTTCACTCATATTGTGCAAAGTTGACACCAATGAGTGTATCCCATACCAAGGCATAATCTCCAAAATGCTCGCTCAATTATTGATATCCGTGTACGGCCATATGAATATCTCGATCTAAATCCGTTTTTAATGTTGTTTGCCTGTGAAATAGTGAAATAAAATCGAAACTCTCCATCTACAGAGAATATTTGATGATTGATGGTATAACTTATTATCTATGGAAGAATCTAGATTGGTAAAATTCAGCGGTTTGGAAATAGTGGTGCTATTGTGGTCTGGTGGTCTACCAATGGATATTTTGTCAATTTCTACTAAGTATGCCTACACACAGTTTAATCTGTCTAGATTTTTCTTGAAATTCATCGCAGCAGGTTAGAAATCTAACCTGACAGACTCTCACCATTTCTATCAATCTCCTACTCCATACGTTGCTTTCAGTGTCCAAGAAAGTTAAATTATCATAATTGAGGTGATGACCCAATTCATTTTCGTGAAGTGCTGCCGCCCAAGATTTTTTGTCTTTTCTTGAATCACTCTTGTGTGAGGCAATCCTTTTACTGAGGTTTCTTCTTGTTTCTCCTATGTAAACCTTCTCGCAGTTATTACATAGGATTTTAAACACGACCTTAGGTCTCTGAAAACACGATGTGCGATCTTTCAATTTTGTGAACACTGATCTGGCTAATCTCACAATTTCGGTTGCCATAAGTGTATCAGGTCCACGTAATAAACTACATAGTTGTTTTGTTAATCCGTCAGTATGAGGTAAAACGATGATTTTAGATCTCTCTTGTGTCTGCCTAGCTACTTCCGATAGTTGTCTCTGTTGGTTAGCACTGGGATATTCAGTAGTTTGGTTTGTAATTGGAAGTTCAGTTTGATCTGGTGTGTTATGAACTAATCTACGTAACAAACTTTTTAGATAACCGTTGGTTTACATCAAGTTTTCCAATTTTTTGAGATTGTTATCTACCAAACTATGATGTGAAATTTTTGTGACTCACGTTTTCATATTTCGGATAACGTTGAATTTCATTTTCCATGGATGTTATGATTTGTAATGTATATATCTATCAGCTGCCATAGGTTTCCTATACAAGTCCGTCATCAACTCTCTATCATGTCTAATCACTAGAGTATCAAGAAATGGAACTGCTTTGTTGGTCTCGTCCTCTATTGTGAATTTGATGTTATGATGGTAGTTGTTAACAACTTTTAAGATTTCTTCTTCACTTCCCTTCGGAATAGCCACTATTAAGACATCCGCAAATTTCCTACAAATTGAAAATAAGAAGGTTAGTTTTAGTATACACACATCCAGTAAATCATCAACAGCATATTGGGCGATAATTGGTGATATGATCGCACCCATTGCTGTGCCAATGAGTTGTTTGTGAATAACCCCATCGTAGGAGAGGTATGTTGATTTCTACAATAACTCTACCAACTTTAGGAATTCATCCATCGGTAGCTCACCATGTTGTGAGTTTCTTTCTCATTGTCTCTCGATACAGTTAAGTGCGATATTTAAAGATATATTGGTAAATAATGAGACAACGTCCATTCTTGCAATTCTATAGTTATCTGGTATTTCAAAACCATTTATGAGTTCAAAGAACTCGAAAGAATATTTTATGTAATACCTGTCACTGTAGTCATACGCTGCTTTGAGTGTGTCGTTTATGTATTGAGAGATTCTAGATGTCGGACACTGGATTGAAGAAATGATAAGTCTGAGAGCCAATACCTGTTTGTGTTTTTTTGGAAGACCATAAAATTTTGGGCAAACTCCATCATACGTCATAAGTTTTGTTGCGGTTGCATCCCTGAGTAAACAACGTCTCTTGAGTTCGATTACCTTGTTGTAAGCTTTCTGTTCTATAGTACTTGTGGTATCTGTAGGAAGAATTTTGTAAGTCTCATGTCAGCTTTAACCGATTTTTCCACAAATTGAAGATATCAGTCACAGCAAAATTTCAAAGATACTGGAGGGGCAAAGCCCATACAGCATGCCCGGTTCAAGAACAATTCTGGAGTCGACATACCGAGAGGAGTACTTACTTTTCTATCTCTTGACCATAAGTTTGCATTCAAACCATCCATCAATGACATTTCCATACCATAATTGTTGGCAAGTGTAGAATCAGCATACCTGGGTAAGAATGAGTTTGGAACTAACATCATCAGAGCGAAATCTACCAATATAATCAGCAATTTTCTTAACAAGCATTCATCGTCGTACAAGTACTACCCGCATTTGCAGGAAACAAATACCAGAAAATTCTTGATGGAATATCCAGAGCTTATGGTACTGCAATCAGATAAAGGTGGAGTTACTGTTTTGATGAAAAAGAAACATACAACAACCTAGCAGAAGAACAACTGCAGGATGAAGAATGCTACAAAGTTCACTCTAGAGGTCCCACAAGTACTATACTATCACCAGTGGCGCGGTAGCTCGTACATTCTTGAAACTAGTAATTTTGTTCGAACGGTATTGTATTTAGGAAGTGAGAATCTACTTCAGCAGTTCATTTTGCAGTAAAGAGGGTGTTCCAATTTTCTATAAAAAAATCTTAGGTGGTATTTTCAGATTGGAAGACCACTTTTTTGTTCAAGATCAGGAGCGGCCTTAACTGCTATAGTGTCTTTAAGTAATAAGTTTTTTTGGTTAGTAATTTCATCACAATTTTTTTTCCGTAAAAATACATGAAAATAGGCTCTCACATCATAGCAAGATCCTTTGGCCAGAGAAGATGAATACTTTTTTACTTTAGTTTTCTTATTGCCCAAGGGTAGCTTTATTGATGAATTGAAATAGATTGTCCTCGTTTGATACAGGAGTGACTCAAAAAATTATTGAATATTGTAATCTTAAAAATATCATATCTTGATTTTTTCAAATGGAACATCCTGTATTTTATTATTTATGTCAAGGCATAAGATATGGTGCTATATTTTTGCAAAAGTACCCTTATCTTTATTTTCGACCATTTTCGGAATATTCGATTATTTGTGGAAATTTTTGATGAAAATTCTGCAAAACTATCAATCTCATCAACATGCATCATTATTCGCACAGAAGTTTTTTTTCTGTAACGAATCAAGTAGTAAAATATGAAACCTGAACAAGGTAATTCTTTTTACGAATGATAAAATCACGATGATTAAAACGTAAATCGAGGTATGTGTTGACTTTTTTTTTATTGTGCCTTCAAGTGTCCGGATAAATCATATTCTGCTTTTTACATGGTGAACTTATCAGTGTTTCGTTATTAAATATTAACGTGAGGTTTGAACCCAATTTTCTCAATTGACTGCCATGAAGTTCTCCAAAGAAGAAATGGTTGATATGATTTTTATTCTGGGTGAGTGTGATAAAATTTCTATGTTGGTAGAGTTTATGCACAAAGGTTTCCTGATAAGAGGCATCCTGATGTTTCGAAAAACTTCTAATTTGATTTATCGAAACGGGTAATATCGCTTACAAAAAACATGAAAATCCAAAAACTGCTTCATGTAAAGACAACCAGTGGCAGAGAACCCATATGAAAGCCAAAGAGAGATTTCTCAGTTAACAGTTATAAGTCAAACTTCCGTCCAGAGAATCTTGAAAGTTAATAAATTTCATGCATATCATGTACAGATGCACGAGGAACTGAACAATCAAGACTATGGAAATTGAATCAATTTTTGCAATTAGGCTAGTGACCAAGTATCGGAAAATCCAAATACGTTCAGCAGAGTTTTTTTCTCGGACGAGGCAACTTTCAAAAAGAATGGGCTAGTTAACAGGCACAACTTTCAGAATCGTTGGTTCTTGAATGTATGGGCCGCTATATTAAATGGATATCTAATTTGGCCGCACTTTTTCGATGGGCACCTCAATAGTGAAATGTATTTAGATTTTCTGCAGAATCATCTACCAATGTTACTTGCCGATGTACCAGAGCATATAAGACAATAGAATGGAGCACCGGCACATCACTCATATCAGGTTAGGGAGCATTTAAATCATGTATTTCCAAATAAATGGATAGGACGTGGTGGTCCTGTTGAATGGCCAGCAAGGTCTCCGGACCTTACAAGTCTAGATTTTTTCTTGTGGGGTTATATCAAGGCCATCGTTTACCAGATTCCCTCTACAACACAGTTGTAGTTGCATATGAGATAGAGAGTAGTCGACGCCTTTAAGTTAGTGAATCTGCAAATTTTGTCGAGAGTTCAACGGTCTGTCCTCAGAAGGATTGAGTTATGTCTACAAAGAAACGGCCAACATGTCGAACACTCATTGAAATAGTTCAACACTTTGTAGATGATCTCACCAAAACCAATCTATTACGTATTACCAGCACGACTACCTTAAAATATCTCCATTTCTCTGAGCAAGTATAATGATATGTACTAATTAATAAGTTCTTCTTTCGCAACCTCTGATTTTATTATTTTAGTTTATATTTTTTCATTTCGAAAAAGCTCGAAGATAAAGATAAGGTTACTTCTGCAAAAATATGGCACAATATTTTATACGTTGACATGAATAATAAAATACAGGTTATTTCATTTGAAAAATCGAGATATGATATTTTTGAAATAGAATATTCAATAATCAATAATCTATTTCAATTTATCAATAAAGCTGTCCTTGAGCAATAAGAAAACGAAAGAAAAAAAGTATTCATCCTCTCTGTCCGAAGGAGCATGCGATGATGGGAGAGCCTATTTTCATGAATTTTTACGGAGAAAAAGATATTGTGACGAAACTACTCACCAAAAAAACTCATTACCTAGAGAATCATATGCAAGATAGTATGATCTTCCTTCCTGTTCTACTGGATGATTCACCAAAGGCGCGGTGCTCTGTAGCTCGTACACTCTGAAGATTTCATTTTTGTTCGAACGATATTGTATTTAGAAAGTAAAATTCTACTTCAGCAATTTATTTTAAAGTAAACAGGGTGTCCCAATATTTTATGAAAAAATCTTGAGAGATTGAATGACCACTTTTTTGAAGATTCAAGAGCGTCCGATCTACTATACTATATATATATATATATATATATATATATATATATATATATATATATATATATATATATATATATATATATATATATATATATATATATATATATATATATATATATATATATATATATATATATATATATATATATATATATATATATATATATATATATATATATATATATATATATATATATATATATATATATATATATATATATATATATATATATATATATATATATATATATATATATATATATATATATATATATATATATATATATAGTATATATTTAGGATATCTTGAATCTTCAATAAAAGACGTTTCTTAAGTTGTTGTGTGGTGCTGATGATGTTATCGTAATCTAATGTACGACCTGAATGTAATTTATGTAGATAAATGGCGGATGAGATGGATTCATTTTTAGTGCTCTACTGCTCTACTATGTCCTGTATTCTTTCTCTTATTCGTCTATTAGTTTGGTCGATGTATATCTCGTCACAATCTCCTCATGGTATAAAGTTTACTCCCTGATTTTGTTTTTTGTTATATCAATTATTTTCATGAGCGTTGGTTATTGTAGATACCCCTTCTTCTCTGTAGTTGCCAACTGTGAGTGCTACCGATCTGCTCATAAGCGTCTTGACCACTGATTTTAATTGAGCAGGATGATGGTGTGATGAGGCATGTGAGTATCTATTTGCGTGGGTTGATCTTCTGTATACTGAGGATTGTAAATGTCCCGTTTGTAAGAGGAGATTCAGATATTGCAACTGTCTGTTTGATTCTTTTCGAATTGTGAATGTTATGTTCGCATGGATTGAATTCAGGTAAGCTGTGAACGCGCTTAGGGATTCTTCACCGTGGGGCATATGATGAGAATGTCGTCGACGTATCTCAGCCATATTTTTGGTTCAGTTGTATTTTTTGTTGTGCTTGTTTCTCGAAATTTGCCAAAAATAAATTAGCAATAGCTGGTGACATCCCATGGGTGCTCCCGATGTTAGCTTGTAACATTTGTGTTCATAAGAAAAATATGTGGAATTCAGGCAGTGTTCGGAAAGGAGTACAATGTCTTTATGGAAATTTTACTACCCTCTAAGGCTTCTTCCCTGGGAACGTTTGTAAATAAAGACACTATGTCCAGACTTGCCATGATATCTGTGGGGTCCAGAATTATATTTTTTGAGAGAAATGTTTCAAATTTTTGACATATAATTCCGTTGTTTCCACTTCCGGCTGTAATTGCTTAGCATGATATCGGGCTAAGTTGTGTGTCGGTGAATTGACTGCGCCAACAATGGGTCTCAACGGGATGTCGGTTTTGTGGATTTTAGGCTAACCATATAATTTGGGAATTCTAGAGGATTTTTCTCTGGGAATCAGATCCTTTTTTATCTCCATAAGAATTGACGAACTTTGTATCAGTTTCTTTGTTTTCTTTCCTAGGTCGTTGTTTGTTTCTTCATAGCATTCGTCATTCAGTATCTTTGCCATTTTATCTTCGTAATCCTTTATGCTCATGATTACTGTAGCGTTTTCTTTATAGCAGGTAGTATTATAATCTCCTGAGTGAAACTTAATCGTTTGATGGCCTGTTTCTCTTTTCTCTGTTTAAGTTAGTGGTAGGAAGTTTTTGGTTTCTTAGAATTTGAGTGCCTTATCGTTTTTGCATCATCAGCCGGTAGAGCAGTGATGGATGTTTCTATGCTACTAACGATATCTTCTATTGGGATGTTCTTCGGAGTTATTGTAAAATTGAAACCTTTGGACAATATTGATTTTTCTGTTTCTGACAGGTGATAGTTTGATGTATTGTGAATCATGTTGGGTTCATGACTTTTCGTAATTGTGCGTTCATGACGACTATGTTTTTCTGTTGGTCTGTCAGTCCTACGAATTAGTTTTCTGAATAGGTGGTCTTCTCATCGTAATGTATTTCAGATTCGGTGAAGGCAGCGTTCTCTATTCGCATCCACTGTTCTAGGTGTATTATGTTAGTTAATTTGAGATGTAGGTCCCGTAACAGAGTGTTACATCTGGTGATTGACATGAATGGTGATCCTAAGTAGGGCTTCGCTGGCTTTTCATAGAATTCGTTCTCTTGTTGGCGATTTTATGTGGAACCTCAAATTCGTGCATGTGGGTAGTGTGTTCGTATCTCGGTATTTCCTCAGGAATGGAAGTTCCGGTATGAGTTTGGCTATCTTGATACGCATTTTCTCGTACCTTTTGGTTTCATGAAAATCTTCTCCCCGTAGAGGTTTATTATGTTAAATTTTACATTTTCACGGAGGTATCTATAATTTGATGTGTTACGGGTTTTATTCCGTGGTCCATTTTGATTTTGGCGACGTTTCCACAAGTTGTCCTTCGTCATCTTCAGGCGTGACTGCTTCTCTGATAAGACGTTTCTTAAGTTGTTGTGTGGTGCTGGTATTCGTCTATATATATATATATATATATATATATATATATATATATATATATATATATATATATATATATATATATAGGTATATATATATATTATATATATTATATATATATATTTATATATATATATATATATATATATATATATATATATATATATATATATATATATATATATATATATATATATATATATATATATATATATATATATATATATATATATATATATATATATATATATATATATATATATATATATATATATATATATATATATATATATATATATATATATATATATATATATATATATATATATATATAGTAAACTTTTTATTGTTAGCTTATATAACCCAAAATCTTAGATAAAGCTTAACCATTGAAACCAAATATTACCACATAAAAAAAGGCTCGCGATGCACAGCTTCACCAGATCATTATAACAGAAAGGCGACAAGTAGGCAGACCCAAATTTATATTTCATTACCAAAGTAATTTATAAATCTTTTAGGTAAATTAGAAAATTATTAAGGAGACTAGATCAATTAAAACGCAAATTCAGTTATAAGCAGAGGAGGCGAGATCGGGGGATCTATTTTTATTGTTGCTTAGGTTCTTGTCATTTTCTACCAAGTTTGCATAAAAATTGTTCAGTCCATCTAAATAACGTCTATGATTAAAAGAGTTGAGGTGCTGACATATTCTAAACATTTAGATGACTTTGCTGATGCAAGAATTACTGTCAGTGTCTGGGACAGTGGCTTCGTCATATTGCAAATGTTGACCCAATTGGTTTTCTTGTATGGATGTCACGCAGGGAAATACATTTCGTCTTGAATCACTACGATGGGAGGCAAACCTTTCATTTAGAATTCTTTGGATCTCTCCAATATACACCTGATCGCAGTTGGAGCATGTAATTTTATAACCCAAGTTGGATTTTTCCATCACTCTCTTGATCAATCTCATATTCCTTGTCGCTATGACCATGCCTAGAACTAGCAAGATCTTGGTCAGTTGTTTTGTGAGGCCATCTGCATAAAGCAGGCCAAAATCTGTCTTCTGTTCACGTGTACACCTTCTCTCTGGTAACTTTGGTTACCTTGATCATCAGCCATCACTCTATCTGAGGGGTTGCAAATCCACCGTCTTACAAAACTCCTTGAACTTCAATTCTTGACCATAATATTCTGCAGCAAGGTCTGACTCCTTGATTTTAGGCTCTACTGAGAAAGTCTGTTGAATCTGATCTTCACGTTTAACATCATATTGAATTTCATCCTCCATTCGTGAATGAACGTGGCTGACGACATGGGTTTTCTGTACTAATGGGTGATCAGTCTTTCAATGAATCGTGAGTACTATTAAAGGTGGAAACATGTCGGCTATGATGAAGTTTTCTCCAAATTTTTTGCAGAAAGGTACCTGAAACGGTGAGGAGGCAAGGCAAATGGCTCCAATTTGTGGACCTATAAGTTGTTTGTTCACCATAATGAAAAATACGTTGATTGAAACCAGTATGTAATCATCACTTTAAATTGTTCCCTGTAAATCTCACAATGGTTTGAGATTCTTTCTCACTTTTCATCGATGCTTTCGAGGGCTGTTAAGTATTATGTTGGTGAAAAAGGATACCACGTCATGGATTTTAATCCTATGATTTTCCTGGATTACCATTCCGTTAATGAACTCAGCAAGAGAGAAAGAATCTTTCACAAAATATGGGTTTCTGTAATCGTAGTCTGCTTTCAGTGTATAACTAATGAACTGTGCAATCGATTTCGTGTTTTGTTGAAATCATATGATGATAAAAGGCTGAAGTACTAGTTTTATTTCTTATGACATTTCGATGCTCTTTTACTCTGACGGATATGCGACGATTTGTTCGTCCAATATAAACTTTGCGCATTCTTTGCATGGAATGCTGTGAACGACTTGTTGTTCTAGTGGAATGATTCTTCTGAGTATTTTCGCAATTTTGACTGTGGTGCCTTCATCATATGGGATATAGGCTGTACCGTTATATATTGAACTTTTTCTTGGTCCATAACTTACTTGAGGGTTTTCCTTATCGATTTCATAATAGTGTGATGGCTGTAGCCGTTATTCTTTAGTATTTGAGTTAGGTGTTTCAACTCTTCATCTTTATTGTTGTTGATATAAAGGTGTTCTGAACGTGTAACTAACGTGTTCACAACTGAATTGAAATGTGCGGGATGGTGTTGAGATTTTGCACTTAGGTATCTATTTGTGTTGTTGGTTTGCGATATACTGTGTAGTCAAGGGTCTTGTCTTGTTTTTTCATCAGTAACACCTCTAGAAAAGGTAACTTATTATTATTTTCTAGTTCCATTATGAATTTTATATTTTGGTGAATAGAGTTCAGGTACGATAGATAATTGTTCAATTCTAATTCAACATGGGGTCATATAATAAATATATCATTTACGTACCGGAACCATACTTTTGGTTTCTTCTGTGCTTTCTCTAGGTTTTAGTTTCAAAGCTATTCATTGAGAGGTTGGCAAAAACGGGTGATAGTGGGAATTTTATAGGTGCCCCTTTGATTTGTTTTTATATCTGGTTATTGTATATAAAATATGTGTATTTGGGACAATTGTCTGCCAAGACGATCATATCTGGACACACCGGTAGCTTCTGTAGAGGAGAAACCAATGAAACTACAATTGGTCTCAATAGTACATTCGGTTTATGGATTTTTGGTAACGCATATAACTTCGGAATTTTTGAGGATCTACATAATCCGATCTATCATAGACATCTTATTTTTGCTCTGGTAGTTTTTTCTAAATAGGTGGTTGGGTCGGAGTTCGTTTTTGAATGGGAAGAGTCTTCTAGAATGATTTTTATTCTGGTGCCAAAATCGATTGTGTTCACTATGTCTGCTGCATTTCCTTCATCTGCGGGAAGTAGTACTATGTCTTTATTAGACTTTAGTTCTCTGATCACACTGATTTCAACGTTGGTAATATTCGGCCTAGGAGGTTTTGCTTTCTGTTTTATGGACGAAATTTCTAACCGTATGATCCCGGATTCTGACTGTTAGTTTTTTTATTGCTGGTTCTACTTAACAGATAATTGCGTCCACCGATATCTTGTTTGGAGCTATAGCATAGTTGAATTTTTTGCTCAGGGCTGATACTACTGAGTCATTCAAAGCAGTTTTCAATGAGTTATGTACTATTTTAATTTCCTGTTCTTTCAGTTGGTTGAAGTTTCATGGATGGAATCTGTTTCTTTCACTTTATGATGCCCTTCGGATGCTTTGTTGGCTGCATATTCGATTTGGTTCCATATTAAAAGATTAATATAATTGGACTGATGTCGATGAATGCTCGTTCATTTTGATCGAGTTTTGATTTCATACTATGGATAGATTTTTGGAGCAGAGCTTTCCTAGTCCATTTTAAGATATTTTTTGTTCTCATGTTTTTGGTATGGTACCTTATTTTAGTGAAAGTTGTTAGGACCTTATAGTCTCTGAATCGTTGCGTAAAAGCTAAACCATACAATAAGATGATTTTTCGCAGCGTAGTTTTTCAAAATTTGCAGTTATTGTGTATTTCCACCTCGCAGAGGATAACTATGTTGGTTTTAATGTTTTCGTGGACATAGCCTATAATCAGTTTGTTTTTCAGGTCTTCAGTCCACCGTCTCTGTGTTTGATTCTTAGAAGAACCAGTTGCTTTATTGCAATATTTCGGCAGTGCCCCATTTGCCATTATCAAGCGGTGTGAACTGACACACTACAAGAAAACGTGCACCAGATACCTAGCACTACAAGCTCACGAATACGTTCGAGCTCACACTCAGTTGCTCATTTATTTATTTTTTTAGGCAAAGAGAAAAAAAATTTTCGAAAAGATGCATCTTGGATACGAGGCCAATGTCGGGATTTTACTGACTAAAAACCTTCTCTTGGAGTTCTATCCTGTAGGCTATAGTCTTTATGTATAGAGAAAAACGATTGAAGAGGTGGAGCTACACCTAAGTGTTATACGCATTTGTGGACGAAGGGCCTAATTAGTTACCAGCGAATACGGTCTTCTGATGGTATCGTACCGTTTTGGTTTGTAGTTGATTAGAGTAGAGACTACTGTGGTTTCATGAGCGCTGGTATGCTAAGTCGAAGGTTGCAAGCAAATTCGTGAGTAATTATGGTATGTGAATAGCATATTTGAATATAGTATGGACCCTTGCATTGATGGTGAGAAGTTTGGTTCTGGGGTTACACTCTCGTACTCCGAAAGAAGGGTTGAAATAAGACAAAGGCAGCTTGTAACTATAATAAGTTCGTTCGCTTTTATTGCACATTATCCTTCCGTGACCAACCGAAGATCAGTTTACAATAGCTCAGCGTGAGAGGTGGTCGTAGGTGAATAAGTGATCAATTTGCCCGGTAAAATAACCAGTATTGGCACTCATGAGCAGACAAGTTGACAAGAGAACACACATTTAAATTGAATGAATATATTCAATCTATTTCCTTAACACAAAAGCTGAATAAAAATTCATTACAATTTGAAGCAGAAACTGATAAGTCGACTCCCTTAAACCAATTAAAAATGATTAATTGATAATGATAAATGTGCGAAATAATTTTGAAGGTTACAAGGCCGAAAATTATTCTACAGAAGAATTAACGAGTTGAAGATCAATCAACACGAACATATCTGGAATCACTGAAATCACTTATCTAGAGAAAGGAGATGCTTCTCCCTGTGTTATGAGGCTCTAGGAAGCAGCAATCTCCCAGGAATCCACTTCTCCCTAAGAGTATTCTGGATCGTTGAAAACAGCTTCTTCCAAAAAGTATTTATGTTAGCCAAAACACAGCCTATTCCAAAAAGTGTCTGTTCGCTGAGACACAGCTTTTCCCTAAAAGCTCTTATACAGGGTGCTTCAACTAAAACTGAACAGGAACTATATCTACCAAGATATTCATTTCTAGTCAAAACGCAAAAACAGGTCGATTTTTGTTTCAGGGTAGACATCTTTTGGTGTATAAAACTTGCCTGAAATATCAACCCCTAAGCGAGGGTTGCAAATCTTCAACATTTTGAATAGGGAAGATGAGTCGAAAGAAAACTCAAAAGAAGGGTGGTTTTTTATCTACATCTCCTTGAACGAATTTTTATTTTTAATAGAAAACTGTAAAAGATACAGGGTGAGCAACTGAAAGATAGAGAAGACTATTTCCTGAGACTATTCAAGTTTCCAGTGAAGTAAAAGAAATGAGAACAGATCCAGTTTCAGTGAAGTGAAATGGAACAGATCCATGCTGATTAATGACAGTCATCATCAAGTACCATCTCCATCTCGTATTTCAACTCCTAGAGCAGGGGTGACCACCCTTGAAAATTTGGAAGAGGTTAGATGGATCGAGTGAAACCTCGAAAGAAAGGTATTATCTTTGTCTGCATTCCCGTGAAATAATTTTCAATTTTGATTGAAATCTGTAGAAGATACAGAGTGAGCCATTGAAAAATTGAGAAGACTATCTATCGCCCTGAGCTATTCAAGTACCCTGCTCTAGGAGTTGAAATTTGAAATGTGAATGGTGGTGTTTCGGAAAATGAGAGCCTTTGATCTGGAATGAATCTGTTCCATTTTTTGCACTAATACTTGATGATGAATGCCATTGATCAGCATGGATCTGTCCCATTTTACTTCACTTAAACTTGAATAGTCTCAGGGAAATAGTCTTTCCAATCTTTCAGTTGCTCACCCTGTATCTTTTACAGTTTTCAATTAAAATGGAAATTCGTTCAAGGTGATGTGAATTCTGAGTCATCACTCGATCCATCTTCCCTATTCAAAATTTTCAAAGATTGCAACCCCCGCTTAGAGGGTTGATATTTCAGGCAAGTTTTGTACCCCAAAAGAAGTCTACCTTGATACGAAAGTTGACCTGTTTTTGCGTTTCGATCAGAAATGAGTACCTAGATATATAGATATAGCCTCTGTTTAGTTTTCGTTGAAGCACCCTGTATATTGTGCGAATACGAGCCTTAGTTCGACAAAAGTCCTAATTCCAAAACTATAAACCCAAAGGTGTAAAACTCAAAATCCTTGCAGAAAAGCAGGCTGTAGTTGAAAGGCAGGAAACAGAAAATTAATCACTGTCAAGTCGTTTCGAAATTACGGAATATATAGCATGTGCAGGAGATGCATGGAGCAGAAAACCAAGAGAACTGCTGTTAGTACACGGAGAGGCAACTCACACCCCATGTAATGCCAGTTCTACACGGTCCGAATGGCATTGCTCGAATGCGAAATGGTAAAGGCGTGTTGAATCGGAAGCGACGTTGAATCGAAAGTGCCAGAGAAATTTTGTCGAATATTTCCAAAAGAAAACAACATAGAAAAAACAAAATAAAACTAATGTAGTTAAAGCAAAGTGAAGCAAAAATAAACTGACAGAAGGGCATTGAAACAGCTGATTCACCCGTCCGTGTGTAGGAGAATAGAAGCCGGCAAGAGCATTCAAAAAGCCAATGCATGCGCCCGTTTCTAGATGGATTCACGCTTACAAAGGGGCGAAATCTTTCACTGTGAAGAGCATTTTCCAGAACAGAACCTTCGTCGAATAGTCCGTGTGAGATACTACATCTTTACACTGAGCAGACCATGATTCCAAGTCTACTCACAGCGCTATCATTGCGTCCCAAGCAATACGTTTTCGACATGACTCTATAAATTTACAAATAAAAAACAACAAAAATACCATGTAGAAAAGGAAGTCAAAATGGGGTAAAAATTAAGTGGCCGCCAAGCATATCAAAATGTCAAAACCGCCAAAAGTACCAAAGAACAACTCAAAACGCAGTAAACAGCAAACTTAGGCACTAAGGTTCGCACTTACTTCAGTGCAAAAAGGTCAAAATCAAAAAAGGCTATTTTGGTTTCAAGCATGGTATCAAAACTTCATAACTCAAGAATAACGAATCTCAAATTTATGCAATAATCATCATGAATCACTTAATATAGAATCAGCCTAAGATCCGCTCGAAATATCGCAAAGGCAAAATAATGAAACCGAAAACCATGTCGAGATAAAACCAGCTCACCCAAAGTCAAAATCACGTTATATTTGTTTGTTAGCCAAGTTCAAGACAAAACCTTCCAAAAGACTACAAAACTTAGCTCTAAACGCTGAAAAATCTCGTTAGAAAGAAAAAGGTTTTCTCAACCAGGTCCACAAAGTATGAACATGGCAAACGTTTTATATGCATTGTATTTTAGGAAGAAGAAGTTGTTGTATTCTTTGCTATGTAAGGATCCATAAAAAGTCACAGTCTGAAAGGAAACTTCTTTGGTTCTATGATATGAAAAACTACATCTAATATGTAGACCTACGCTACACTAGTAAGGTCAAACTGAATCTGAAAAGACTCAAAAATTCACAAAATTCCAAAGTATCAATATTGACGACGATACAAATTCATGATCAAAATAACCACATAACCACATCAAACTTCAGACAGATTTTACCGGAGTGAATGAGTTCTCGTCTCTGATGGCATAAATTTTCTCCAAATCCAAAATAACTACAAAAACTATCACAAAATTTATTCGAAAGTCTAAAAGTTTCAAAATGAGAGATTTCACACAAAACTTTGACCCGTGTCAAACAAAAAATTGCCACCAAAAGACTTAGCAGTGAGCAGCCAAGGCGAGTGAGTATATCGTCAATAAACGCAAAATGAGCACCACTCAAGAATTATCAACGACCAAAACATGACTCTTCGCCACTAGAAACAACCACACAACCTACCAAAAAGAGCTCACCCAAGGTTTATCTTACGAAGAAGATACTGAGTAGATATAACCGAATTTGACAAACCTGGTGTTCGGCGTCTTCACAAATTCACAAATATGTTCCCAAATTTTTTCTTCCAGTTATTCGCCGATATTTTGTTCAACACAAGCTTCCCTACCAACATTCTCAATAAATTGTCTGCCAATTATTCGGCGATTTATTGTTCAACGCAAAATTCCCTACCAACCTTACCAATGAATTTTCTGCTAGTTATTCGGCGATTTCTTGTTCAACACAAGATTCCCTACTAACCTTCCTAATGAATATTTTGCCACTAATTCGGCGATTTCTTGTTCAACACAAGATTCCCTACTAACCTTTCTAGTGAATTTTCTGTCAGTAATTCCGCGATTTCTTGTTCAACACAATATTCCCTACAAACCTTCCAAATAAATTTTCTACCAGTTATTCGAATGTTTTTGTCTCAAGCTTTATGACAACCTGTAATAAAAGACCTAATGGCAGTAGTTATGATTTGTTGTTCAACACAAGATTCCCTACCAGACTTCCCAATAAATTTTTTGCTAGACTGACAGAAATGACTGGAATTCCAAAAGTTCCAAAGTATTATAGATTCTTCCTATGTGAAACACAATGCAAAGTATAGTCAAAATACAGTTGGGCTCCAAACAGCCACAGTAAGAACGAAAATCCGAAAAAATCAAAATGCAAAAGTAGGAGACCAAGGTAATCATCAGTATCAGAGTTCATTTGTCCATCATCGTTATCTAACTTGATGTGACTAACATGAAAATTACACAGATCCTTGGCATCCAAATCCTTCAAATTATAGACTAGAGGTAATAAAACTCTATTTACCTTACAGGGCACAAACCTAGGAGCCAACTTAGTCGAAAATTCATCGGAAGCACTTGATAAAACGAAATTCTTTTTCCAAACTCTATCTCAAACATAAAAACGTACATCTCTTTTACGTGAATTATAATGTTTAACATTCATTTTATATGAACTGTAGTTTTCACTATTCCAAAATGTCCACCTAAATGTTCATCATGAAATTTACGCGATATCTCCTGCCTATGAGGAGTCGAAACCACAATTTTTCATTCCGGGGAATCGTCAATAAACCTTTATTTCGAAAAAATATGTTCACAGAGAACATTATCTTGTACCTTAAAATGAGGATAACGATGACGCTCAAATTCAACATTTCTCAACATACTTCTCTACCATTTATCTAACCTAATTTCCTAAACATTCAAACCCGAAACTTGTTGAATATTAGCATCAACGCCAGAACTATTAATGACACTACGTGAAAGTTGAACTTCAACTACATTCAGCTTGCCACTGCGGTGAACAATATCTGTAACATTAAATAACTCCAAAAAAATTATATCCAAAACTAATCCTTCTGAAATAGAAGGTGACACCAAAGTTTCACATAGTTTTGTCTTATTAGATTAGGTAATAGGCATCAAAACCTAACTAAGAGTATTTTGTAGGACTGCATCCGCAGTGGTCACATGAAAAGAATCATCATAAATAATTGGTAAGTTGAGTTTTCGCAGAAGATGAAAGGCAGCCGAGCCTAAAACCGAAATACTACAGCCTGAATCCGCCAGAGCTGTATTATGTTCATTACCTACACTAACATAAAAAAAACCTACTATTTTACTATTTTTGGAAAAAAATTTCGATTCACGATAGAAACTACACAAGTCCTAAATGAGAAATATTGAGCTTTACGAATATCAGTAGTACTTGGACTATTAGGCAAAGAAGGTTTGAAGGTTGAACAATGAAAATCTCCAACAGTAAAAAGCCAAGATTTCCATTATAAATTGAAAGAAGAATTAAATTTTGTTTGGGAGATGTTTTTCCTGCTTTATCTTTCTAAAAAACTGCAGGAGGGTTTTTTGTGTCTGATGGACCAGGAACTCCTGCTTGTAACTGACCTTGGTTTACGATTTTTGTACCCTTTATATATTGGGGACGTTTTACTCCCTCTAAACCACACGAATAGCATAATATCTTCCTTAGCTTTCTACAAGAACTGTGCGTATGTCCTGGGACTTAACAATTAAAACAAAAAATTGAAGTGATCCATTCAAAAACACCCTGATCTATGCCCCTTCAACGAGTTGGTTGAGTTTTTAATTAATAGGATAAAAGTCTATCCTCCTACATAATTCAATTAATTCCGCAATACTATTAATTTCATGTAGCATCAATGCTTCAAAATACTCAGGAAGTAAATTCCTTTCCAAATTCTCAATCATTTTGAAATAAAGAACATTTTAATCGGTTTCTTGGTTCTGCTCCTTGATTTAATTCAATGAAACTTCATTGTAAATACTTAACAAAAGAGTTTCTCTCAAGCCATTAACCAATTCATCCCAATCAGTTTCTTGTTACAGTTATACCACCAATCCCAAGCAATAGCAGAAAAAAGATTAGAAGCAGACTCAAAAAGATCTACTTTTGAACAGTCACGAGAGTTCATCAAGGACTCGACAAGATCTGAAAATGAGTTGAAGGTTCTTTACCAGTAAACTTTGTTATACCCTACTTGTAAATAGGAATTTTTTTTCAAAAGGAGGCTGAATAGAAGTTGTAGAAGTTGAAGCACCAATAGGTGGCTGCGGTACAAACATCGGACTAAATTTATCAGGAAAATTAGATTAGTCTCTAATATAACTAAGTTCATAGCAAGCTCTTTCACCTTTTTCTCCTCTCTCTCAGACTAAACTTTTAGCCGCTTCAGTCTGCCTGATACATGGCATAACTGGGATGATATCGTTTTAAATTATGTGAAGTTGGTATCTCCAGAAAAATCATTAACTGCCTTCTAAATACCGCCAAATAAATCCTTAATTTTCTTAAAATCCTGCTCAAACTCAAAAGCATAAGTACTCTCAAAAAACAGTCCTATCTGCACTCTTCTGACAGAACCGACCCCGAAAAACCTTCCTTCGTATCGAAACATTGTCTGGGGCCTCATAATCTCGTGAAGTCATTTCATATGCCAATTCATGAACTTTCAGAAAATTGGGTTTTAACTTAGGCATGGTCAAAGTAAAAGAAAATGTTTTTAAGAGATGAAAATTTTCCGAAGCGTAAAAATTTGAACTACCAAGACCGGTCAGAGTAGCGCGGGTTGCGATCGAATTTGTATCAAATGAAAGAATGGAAAACTCTCATTCTTCAAACAAGTGGAAATGTGGTCATATACAAGAAAACGTGTGTTGTATTTCATATTTGATGAAAAAAGATGTGCACATGTGTAAATGAAAAGTTTTATCAATGGTCCCAGAACTCGGCTGTGTATTTTAATACCTACCGACTGTTATCCCCTATGAATTCCTAATTTTCACCAAATTAACCAAATTTTCATCACTAAATAAAGCAATTCGAACATAAAAATCGCAAACGACAATTTCGACAAGACTGAGTGATAATGGGAAAATTCCAAATTGATAGACGAATTTTAATGACAATTTCTTGATTCAACGGAATTTCTCCAAAATGGCGATTTTCCACTTGAAATTGAATATATTTTGCAAAAATAGAGATAAACGCATGAAACAAGAAAGGCGTTACTGTAGAAAGATGTGTCTTGACAGACCATGATATTGATACATATATATATATATATATATATATATATATATATATATATATATATATATATATATATATATATATATATATATATATATATATATATATATATATATATATATATATATATATATATATATATATATATATATATATATATATATATATATATATATATATATATATATATATATATATATATATATATATATATATATATATATATATATATATATATATATATATATATATATATATATATATATATATATATATATATATACTGAAAACTACTATTTTGCTTTGTAGAAATTATAAGAGAAACGAAAAGAATTGAAGAAATTTTATACGGGGCAAAACTAAATGTGTTTTTATGTCAAAATTTGTAACACCCTGTGGAATTTCGTGGTCCTAGTTGAAACGTACAATATCATGGTCTGTCAAGACACATCTTTCTACAGTAACGCCTTTCTTGTTTCATGCGTTTATCTCTATTTTTGCAAAATATATTCAATTTCAAGTGGAAAATCGCCATTTTGGAGAAATTCCATTGAATCAAGAAATTGTCATTAAAATTCGTCTATCAATTTGGAATATTCTCATTATCACTCAGGCTTGTCGAAATTGTCGTTTGCGATTTTTATGTTCGAATTGCTTTATTTATTGATGACAATTGGTTAATTTGGTGAAAAGTAGGAATTATAGGAGATAACAGTCGGTAGGTATTAAATACACAACCGAGTTCTGGGACCATTGATAAAACTTTTCATTCACATGTGCACACCTTTTTTCATCAAATATGAAATACAACACACGTTTTCTTGTATATGACAACATTTCCACTTGTTTGAAGAATGAGAGTTTTCCATTATTTCATTTGATACAAATTCGATCGGTTGCGGTGTTTTGTGATTCTTTTACTGTTCGCGATTCAAAACGGTATTTTTCATTCAGAATGGGAGATTTACCACCAACCTCAGTAGCAAGGGCAGTTACATTGATCCAGGAAGGGCGCACCTACCGCTCAGTCGGTACAATGTTGGGTGTCTCGACGTCGGTTATCCATCGAATCTACCGACGTTACAGGGAAACTGGATTGTACGTGAGGAGGCGTGGACATAGAAGAAATCGGGCAACCCGCGCTACACATGATCGTTTCATCGTCAATCAAACCATAAGAAATCCTCGTCCTACTGCTGTTCAGGCAAGTAACCTTTTACAAGCAGTGGATAACATTAACGTCAGTGTGAGGACAGTCAGAAGACGATTAAATGAAGTTGGTCTGAGATCATACGGGCAAGAAAGAGCACCAAGACTCAATAGAGCCCATCGGGTAACAAGATTGCGTTTGCTATGGAGCATGTAGCATTGGACAATCAATCAACGAGACGAGTTTTATTTAGTGATGAGAGCCGATATTGTGTGAATTTCGTGGATGGTAGAGATAGAATATGGAGGCATCGAGGGGAACGGTACAATCAAGCGAACTTCGCAGGAACTGAGCAATACGGTGGAGGGTCAGTTATGATATGGGGTGGCTATGCTTGGGAGTACGAACAGAACTGGAGATTATTGGCATTCGATCACTTAATGCCCATCGGTATATAACAGAAATCTTGGAGCCCTATGTTGTACCTTTTGCTCCTTACATAGGGTAAAATTTTCTTTTTATGCACGATAACGCGCACCCTCATACTGCACGCATAGTGATAGAATATCTCAATGAAGTTGGGATCACACGAATGGACTGGCTGTCGCGGTCACCGGATTTAAACCCGATCGAACACGTTTGGGACATTCTTGGAAGAAGTGTTCGACAACGGAATCCAGGCAACGTTGAAGAGCTGACATTGGCTTTGGTGAAAGAGTGGGACAACATACCTCAACAGATGATAGACAACATCATTGGGAGTATGCGAAATCATATGCGCGCTGTAGAAAGAACTCGGGTGGGTCATACTCGCTACTAAAATCAAATGTTTTTTTTGTGGGTCATCATGAACAATTTTCTCAACATGTTCATTTCATTTCACGAGTGTATCGCCAGGATACACACCTGCTCTCAATTTTGGACAGGAATGATAATTATTATACAGTGTCACACAGAAAATTCAAAATTAATGTGCAAAATCAACGATTTTGCCAGTGTACTTGAATTCTCCCGGAGCGTGTAATTGGCCAGTGAATTTCAAAAATTTTCATTTCGTTAGATTTCTGCTTTTTCTAATTTTGATTTTATTTTGTGGCTAAACTCCGATGTTATGCACCTACGCAAGATTAAAAATAAATTCTTGAAATTTGTGACTTTTCGCTTAAAATTGGATATCTCTTGTAAAAATAGAGATAAATGCATAAAACCAGAAGGGCGTTACTGTAGGAAGATGTGTCTTGACAGAACATGATATTGTACGTTTCAACTCGGACCACGAAATTCCACAGGGTGTTAAGAATTTTCGACACAAAAAAGTTTTGCCCCCGTATAAATTTTATTTTCAGATGTTTTTAGTTTTTTCTTATAATTTCTACAAATAAGAAGAGTTGGTCTATAACTTGCCGAAAAGATCATCTAAATCGGTTGAGAATTAGGAAAAATATCGGACTTTGAATTTGGTCAAATTTTCGAGTATTCCGCTAATTTTCCCTCCGAGTGTATATATAAATATACATATGTAGATAGGGGGTTTTACCCCGACCAGTTGCCCATATATCTGTTCATGCAATCAAACTGATTTCATGAAAAAATATAAATCCTCCACCCGGTAATTAATACAACATATCCTGGAGTAATTATATATAGGGTTTTTATCCCGACGAGTTGCAATCAAACTGATTTCATGAAAGAATATAAATCCACCACCCGGTAATTAATACGATTGCCAGGCAATGATTATAATCAAAACATATCCTGGAGTAATTATATTAGGATAACGTTAAATGTTATGAGAATATATCAATCTACCAGAATATATACATACTGTAGCATCATCAGACAATGATATCAATGTACCAACGAGTAGTGTCAGAGGCTTTCTCCCGGAAAAATCCAGTGTACGGACCGAAGTCAAGTAACACTGAATGTTACTCATTAATAGTTTCCTTTGTGTGAAATGGTGTACGATCGAATAGAATACTGCTCTGAATATAAATATGACAAAATTGTCAGTTAAATATATTACATTTATATAAACAAATAAATAAAATATGAAATGAGATTCTGAGCAGTATAAACTAAAGAGAAAACCTATGACTCTACCTCATTATTATTTTCGGAAAGAAACCTACGAAGAATATTACAAGATTTGATGACTGTTATCTTTTGTAACTGTTCAAACAAATTTTTCTTGAGACCCAAAATCTCAATACTTTTGTGAAGATTTCTAGGAATAACGCCTGTTGTAGAAATAATAATCGGTAGAATAAATATTTTCTTCATTTTACACATTTTTTAATCTCGTCACCAAGCATCATATATTTAGAAATTTTTTCATTGTATTTATTTTGTATATTATGTGTGTCGGGTATAGCAATATCAATTATATATGTTATTTGATTCTGTTTATCATTAAGAACGATATCTGGTCTATTGTGTTTTACAGTTTTGTTGCAAAGAATTGTTTTATCAAAATAAAGTTTATATTTGTCATTTTCACAAATAATCTCAGGTTCATATTTTTGAAATTTTTTTCTTTTGGGAATTAGGTCATGTTTAATTCCTAGATTGAAATGAATAATATTAGCGACGGCATTATGTCTTTCTAAATAATCTGTTGAAGCAAGGACTGAGCATGATGATAATATATGAAAAACTGTTTCGGAAGAACAGAAACATCTACGGCAAGAATCATCTATATTTTGTTTGATGATATGTTTTCTATAATTCCTCGTGAAAACAACCTGATCCTGGATCGCAATTGCCAAGCCTTCTGTTTCAGCAAACAATTCTCCAGATACTAACCATTTATTCGATGCAATTTCATCTATATAATCATTTTTCAATTCTTTAGGGTGCTTTCCTAGTAATTCCTTCTGCATCCAACTTTCTCTTTTAGAATTATCATCAAATATATCAAAATCTACCTTTTGCATTGTCAAGTTCAGAGGTGTAAGATTATAATCTGAAACAATAACAATATCATGTAATTTAGACGTTCTCTGTTTATCATGAAAATGGGAACGTAGATGAAAAATCTGTTTACTATGAAGATTATTCAAATCAATTAATCCACGACCTCCAAGATGTCTAGGTAGTGTAACTCTCTGAACAGCTGACTTTGGGTGGTGTTTATGATATTTACAGAGCATTTTCCTCGTTTGACATTGTAATTCATTTAGATCAGTTTTAGACCATTTAATAATTCCAAAAAATATATATATATATATATATATATATATATATATATATATATATATATATATATATATATATATATATATATATATATATATATATATATATATATATATATATATATATATATATATATATATATATATATATATATATATATATATATATATATATATATATATATATATATATATATACTGTAGCATCATCAGACAATGATATCAATGTACCAACGAGTAGTGTCAGAGGCTTTTCTCCCTGAAAAATCCAGTGTACGGACCGAAGTCAAGTAACACTGAATGTTACTCATTAATAGTTTCGTTTGTGTGAAATGGTGTACGATCGAATAGAATACTGCTCTGAATATAAATATGACAAAATTGTCAGTTAAATATATTACATTTATATAAACAAATAAATAAAATATGAAATGAGATTCTGAGCAGTATAAACTAAAGAGAAAACCTATGACTCTACCTCATTATTATTTTCGGAAAGAAACCTACGAAGAATATTACAAGATTTGATGACTGTTATCTTTTGTAACTGTTCAAACAAATTTTCTTGAGACCCAAAATCTCAATACTTTTGTGAAGATTTCTAGGAATAACGCCTGTTGTAGAAATAATAATCGGTAGAATAAATATTTTCTTCATTTTACACATTTTTTAATCTCGTCACCAAGCATCATATATTTAGAAATTTTTCATTGTATTTATTTTGTATATTATGTGTCGGGTATAGCAATATCAATTATATATGTTATTTGATTCTGTTTATCATTAAGAACGATATCTGGTCTATTGTGTTTTACAGTTTGTTGCAAAGAATTGTTTTATCAAAATAAAGTTTATATTTGTCATTTTCACAAATAATCTCAGGTTCATATTTTTGAAATTTTTTTCTTTTGGGAATTAGGTCATGTTTAATTCCTAGATTGAAATGAATAATATTAGCGACGGCATTATGTCTTTCTAAATAATCTGTTGAAGCAAGGACTGAGCATGATGATAATATATGAAAACTGTTTCGGAAGAACAGAAACATCTACGGCAAGAATCATCTATATTTTGTTTGATGATATGTTTTCTATAATTCCTCGTGAAAACAACCTGATCCTGGATCGCAATTGCCAAGCCTTCTGTTTCAGCAAACAATTCTCCAGATACTAACCATTTATTCGATGCAATTTCATCTATATAATCATTTTCAATTCTTTAGGTGCTTTCAGTAATTCTTCTGCATCCAACTTTCTCTTTTAGAATTATCATCAAATATATCAAAATCTACCTTTTGCATTGTCAAGTTCAGAGTGTAAGATTATAATCTGAAACAATAACAATATCATGTAATTTAGACGTTCTCTGTTTATCATGAAAATGGGAACGTAGATGAAAAATCTGTTTACTATGAAGATTATTCAAATCAATTAATCCACGACCTCCAAGATGTCTAGGTAGTGTAACTCTCTGAACAGCTGACTTTGGGTGGTGTTTATGATATTTACAGAGCATTTTCCTCGTTTGACATTGTAATTCATTTAGATCAGTTTAGACCATTTAATAATTCCAAAGATATATATATATATATATATATATATATATATATATATATATATATATATATATATATATATATATATATATATATATATATATATATATATATATATATATATATATATATATATATATATATATATATATATATATATATATATATATATATATATATATATATATATACTGTAGCATCATCAGACAATGATATCAATGTACCAACGAGTAGTGTCAGAGGCTTTTCCCGGAAAAATCCAGTGTACGGACCGAAGTCAAGTAACACTGAATGTTACTCATTAATAGTTTCCTTTGTGTGAAATGGTGAACGATCGAATAGAATACTGCTCTGAATATAAATATGACAAATTGTTAGTTAAATATATTACATTTATATAAACAAATAAATAAAATATGAAATGAGATTCTGAGCAGTATAAACTAAAGAGAAAACCTATGACTCTACTCTCATTATTATTTTCGGAAAGAAACCTACGAAGAATATTACAAGATTTGATGACTGTTATCTTTTGTAACTGTTCAAACAAATTTTCTTCAGACCCAAAATCTCAATACTTTGTGAAGATTTCTAGAATAACGCCTGTTGTAGAAATAATAATCGGTAGAATAAATATTTTCTTCATTTTCCACATTTTTAATCTCGTCACCAAGCATCATATATTTAGAAATTTTTTCATTGTATTTATTTTGTATATTATGTGTGTCGGGTATAGCAATATCAATTATATATGTTATTTGATTCTGTTTATCATTAGGAACGATATCTGGTCTATTGTGTTTTACAGTTTTGTTGCAAAGAATTGTTTTATCAAAATAAAGTTTATATTTGTCATTTTCACAAATAATCTCAGGTTCATATTTTTGAAATTTTTTCTTTGGGAATTAGGTCATGTTTAATTCCTAGATTGAAATGAATAATATTAGCGACGGCATTATGTCTTTCTAAATAATCTGTTGAAGCAAGGACTGAGCATGATGATAATATATGAAAAATTGTTTCTGAAGAACAGAAACATCTACGGCAAGAATCATCTATATTTTGTTTGATGATATGATTATAATCATATATTTTCTATAATTGTCAAGTTCAGAGGTGTAAGATTATAATCTGAAACATATAATATATATCATTATATATATTTATTATTATATATATATATATATACATATATATATATATATATATATATATATATATATATATATATATATATATATATATATATATATATATATATATATATATATATATATATATATATATATATATATATATATATATATATATATATATATATATATATATATATATATATATATATATATATATATATATATATATATATATATATATATATATATATATATATATATATATTCTTTTGGAATTATTAAATGCATCTAAAACTGATCTAAATGAATTTACAATGTCAAACGAGGAAAATGCTCTGTAATATCATAAAATACCCAAAGTCATTGTTCAGAGAGTTACACTACCTAGACATCTTGGAGGTCGTGATTAATTGATTTGAATAATCTTCATAGTAAATAGATTTTTCATCTACGTTCCCATTTTCATGATAAACAGAGAACGTCTAAATATATATATATATATATATATATATATATATATATATATATATATATATATATATATATATATATATATATATATATATATATATATATATATATATATATATATATATATATATATATATATATATATATATATATATATATATATATATATATATATTCTTTGAGAAGAGAGGATTTACCACATTTCGAATATTATTAATTATTATTATTAAAACAGGAAAAATATCGTCAACATATTGACATCGAAATATTATACGAGACGCTATCAGGTACTGAAAAATCATATTTTCTATCTTACCTGTAAAAAGTTCTGCAAAACATGGACTAAGCAGTGAACCCCTAGACAGACCTTTGGTTTGTTCGAAAATTTTATTATAAAATTGAAAATAATTCTGACTGAGGCATAAGTTTGGTAGAAATTTGAAATCACAATGAACAAACGGGATGATTTGGTGTTGTCCAAAATTTTGGACATTAGAGTTGAGCACTCGGTACTATGTTTGAATACATGTCATTTATGTCAAGAGATATTAAAGAAGAGCTTTAGAGGAACATAGACATTCTGGAGTTTAGTTGTGAATTCAACAGTGGAAAATTAAGTTTGATACTGAGAATATCGTTGAGTTCTTATGACAGCCTGTATGTTGGGGAGCCGGTATATGATACAACAGGATGAATCGGAGTGTTTTCGTTGTGTTGTTGTGTTTGGGTTGGTAGTGAAAGAAAGTTTGGAAGATTTTTGTTTTATAGATATTATTCTTATCTGAGTTTCTTAGGGCGATGTATATGCTTATCTGATTTCTAACATTAATATCCAAAATATCGAATTCTATTGGGCGAAATATGAAACTTAATTTTGAGTGGAGGAATCACTTTCTTCTTCGGACTTCTTCGGTCACACTAGGCGGGACTCACGACAACGACGTAAACAAGGAAGAATCAGACTGCAATGGCATCAGTGCATAGTCAAGAGAAGTAGGTACCCAGTGTGCATACGTAGCACGTCGACCTCAGCAATGAGGCTGGGGTGCGTCAAAACGGTACTTACTTAGAAACACGCCTCGTATATTGCTTATATGGAAAAGATATGCGTAAGACAGTCGAAGGTGGTGCTTGGTCATATATTTTTTTCAAAGGTACCAATTTCTTAAAACATATTGTGTTTTTTACTTTCTGTTGCCTGTACTTTCTTCATCAACTTTTGCACCTATAAAGACTTAAACCACTCACACTGAAATACTTCAGAGTCAAACTTTTGAAGTTTTTGTTCTCACTGAAAATAAGGAATGTATTCATAAATTTATATCAACAAAATACCACCGATTTTTTCAAAGAGATCCTTGGGTATATTTTTTCTTTCGCGTCTTGCTATACCTCAGGTATTGTTTTTGTCTTGTGGAAGGTCGTTTTGTGAAGAGACCGTATGCAAAAGTTATCGAATTGAACAACATGGAATTCACCTTTCAAATGTTTTGCGATGTAGTAGATAACTCCACCTTTTTCCTGTTAAATCGGTAATTTGTCGTGCTTGCAACGAGCATCCAGAAGTAGATGTTTATTCAGCAAAGCTCTGCAACTTTGTTGAAGAGGACTCTACGTCAGATATCCTCTTGAACTTTCATCTCTAATAGGCTCTGAATGTCCTATTGTAATTCTATTTTCCTATTTTAATCCTATTTTCAATTATTTGTTTCTTTTTTAACATAGTTTGTAATATTTAATTAAGTGGATGCCATTTGAAGAAACTCGTAGGCATTCCATGTTTATGAATAAATAAATGAATTGTTGTTGAAATTAGTTTGTCTGGAGAAAACGTATATCAGCTTCTGTATTTTACCAAGATTATGACTTCAGTCTTTTATGGTACCCAAAATTTCATATGAACATATCTTTTGTTGTCTTGGTTCTCTTGTGATGAATCAATATTGAATTAGTAATTTGATTATACTAGACAATTCTCACGTGTATCTTATTCCTAAAATTATTTATGTCCTCTGTTATAATTAAGCATGAAAATGCTCGACAAATTGATTGAGTTTATATCAAGAAATGGATTTTGATGATCGATTTGATTTTATATTTCGAGATTATTATTTGAAGTGAAATTTTCACATTTTTTCTGTAATTCAAGTATTCCAATGTCATGAATTTTTTATCTTCGTCGATTCATCTTTGAGTTACAAGTTATAATCACTTATTGTTCTTGTATGTACGTTGGTGTTAAGAGGTTTGTTAGTATAAAATTTATTTTCATATAT